>CM076575.1:2003384503-2003570573 GCA_034641835.2 Pinus albicaulis | reverse complement strand
ATCCCCTTTATGAAACTTGCGTATACACAGAGATCTAGATATGTCATTAATTATTCACTTAAACCATTCCATCATTTATTCTTCAGATATTCAATAAGAAGTAAACATGTGCAGTAAGAACAGAATAAACCATCACACAAAGCATCACACATGAACACCAGGATTTTTAGGTGGAAACCCAAGTCGGGAGAAAACCACCGCTGCAGTTGCTCAGCCTTCAATATTTTATTATAGAGAAAAACATCTTACAACATATGTGCTGGCGCAGACTTGACCAGCACGCAGGCACCCACCTGCGCTCGTTTACCAGCCTCTCCTGGAAGGGAGCTCCAACCCCCGGACTCATTTACCAGCCTCTCCTGGAAGGGAGCTACGACCCCCCGATCTCGTTTACCAGCCTCACCTGGAAGGGAGCTACAACCCCCTGACTGAAGGCTACAACCCTCAGCACCACCTTGGACCACGTTTCATCAATTTTCACACTGGATCCAACCACTTTAATAGAACACAACTTGCAGGCCACAATTCATCATATTTTCAGACCGAACCCTTTCCATACTTTTAAGCACAACCATACATCATCAACAGATTCATATCAACACAGATCAGATAGCAGAAACACAGCAGAACAGATCAGATATTTCATACCCCTTGCTTCAGCAAACCCTAGTATGAATACGCGCTTTTACTTCACTGATGTCGCGTATATACGCGCTTCCGTCCACACAAACCAACGTATACCTCAGTGTATATTTTATTGCGCATACGCGCTTTATCTTCGCTGAAGCTGCGTATATACGCGCTTCCTCCGCGGCGAAGTAGCGTATAGATCTTCAATCATTACAGAGCAGCATACTTCATCAGATCAGATATTCAGTTCAGATCTAACCCTTTACTTCAGACAGATGTTCGCCTAGATGTTCGCCTCATCACAGATCTAGGCCTTCCATAAACATATCTAGCAAATACAAGTACATTTCAGATCTAGAAGTCCCGCTTCATCATTTCTTCATAAGTGCATCATAGATTCAGATCTATCAACAAACCTTTACCCTTTCCATACATATATACTTCATAGAGAAGTATTTATTCAAGTTCAGACATCTTGCTCCCACACTCATCATTTGCACAATGAATTTCTTCTCCTTATATATGATTACCCTTTGTCAATACCATGAGCCCCTTTTTCAATACCACGGGCACCAATACCATGAGCCTTCAATACTACGGGCGCCTTCTTCAATACCATGAGCCTTCAATACCACGGGCCCCTAGATTTTCACTTTTTGAGCGCTTTAGCCCATACGCGACTTGGCACGTTCTTTTCCGCGTGCATACGCGATTTCCCCTAGTCCAATCCGCGTATACCAAGAGACATACTCTTTCTCATCATACTTTGAGTACATTCTGAATTCCTTTCTTCATTGCCTTTTGTTCACACTATAGATACATCAAATTTCCTTCATCAAGGACATATGCTATCAAGCACAACTTCATCAAGTAAGTTGTCATCATCTTCATCAAGTGGGTTGCCTTTCAAGGACAACACTCAGCATCATATAAACATCATATCACATCAGATTTACATCATTTACCAAGTCCATCAATTCAAGAATAACTTCATCAGGTGGATTGCCATCAAGGACAACATATGTCAACAGTCGCATGTCTTTATCTTCATTCAGTGGGTTGCCATCAAGGACAACATCCTGCATCATATTTACAACAATCTCCCCCTTTGGACTTGATGGCAACCATGATGGTGTTTGGTTACCACAACAGATAGATACATTAAGAATACAATGACACCATGTCATTCTCCTTATTTTCCATGTCACTCTCTCCATTTTTGGCATCATTCAAACACCATGACACTCTCCCCCTTTGACATCAAGGGCAAAGGGCACATCATTATCTTCATTCACACACCATGTCACTCTCCCTCTTTGACATCAAGGGCAACGGACAAAACCAGCAGATCAAAACCAACACACTCACCCCCTTTCTCCTTATGTAGAAGAAGCGTTCTGCAGATCTGATGTATACTGAAGTGACCAAGCTCCCCCTGAGTTCATGCTGAATCTTCAAACATATTTTCAATGAAGTACATGACTTTATGAAGTTCCTATCACCAATGACTCATACTTACATCAAATATCCAACCAAGTGGATTTACATATGTGACTCAAGTACCCAACCAGGTGGGTTTACAAATTTGACTCAGCTACCCAACCAAGTGGGTTTACAAACATGACTCAGCTACCCAACCAAGTGGGTTTACAAATTGACAAGTCCTTACATGACTGAATATTACAAATTTACATCATGGGTCTTTAACAAGACCTTGTCATCAAATTACAAATATGACTTTAAGACCAACACTAGAAAGACCTCAAGAGAGATTATAAATTAGAAACACCACAATGCCAACAATGCATTATACTCAGCAAAGCTAAAGCTCCCCCTGAATCTGTGCAACCAAGCAATCTTTCCAAATGACTAAGGCTCCCCCTTAGTTTGTGCATCCTGAAAGCTTCCACCAACAAATCATCAAGGCATCTTCATCAAAACATTAGAAACAGAATTATGAGAACTGGAACACCATCAGAGATACCAAACAGCACTGCAGCTGTGCTGAAGAGAGCTGAACCAACCAAGAATTGTCAGAAACCAACCATACGCGGTTTTATGTGCAGTAACTAGCGTACATACGTGACTGTGTTTCAGGAAACCCGCGTATCCTAAGACACCTTCTAAATTTCAACCAGATCTGATTCTTTGTAAGGCAAAGACAGTGTTCAGCTTCTTTCTGAGATATTTGACTGCTTCCCTGGACTACAGATATAACAGAATAGTGTAGGTGTGTCTTCAAGCGTCATCCATTGGTTGTAGCATAAGCCCATTAGTAACTAAGCCTTCGGATCCTTTGCAGGATCAATACATTCTTTCCAAAAGAGATTATCATATCAGAACAGCATCTTCAGATATGTGTCAAGCAATCATCCATGTGGTCCAAAATCACCATGATCTTCAAGAGGTAACATGAAGTAACATATGTAGGCAAAAGATCTCAACCATAGCAACCAAACTCTATATGATCTGAAACAAATGATATCCAACTCATCCACACAAAGATACTTATCAGCAACCAGGGCTCAAAATCTTATCATAATAATCCATGTACCAAATCATCATCATTTGAGCATGAGTATCATCAAGACCAAGGAATAAGCAGTCATATTTCCAACAATGCAACCATTAGAATTCAACCTGCTACTCCCCCTAAACCAGTGCTTCTTCCTTAACTTGTGCAATCTGAGACACCTTCAACAGCAAGCCATCAACAACAATCTCTGCATGATCTGTCCTCATCTCTGAACCATAAGACTTTCATCTCAACAATGAATGCTCTTCATCATAATGCAACCAGGCTTCATCCATAATCTTCAACACAAGAACCCATGCATCATTTCATTATCATGAGTATAACTAGAATGATGCTAGCAGTGCAATCATCAGCAGTCAGACTGATGCTCCCCCTGGACCTCTGCTTCAGATCTTCAGTTATCAGACAAATTTTCTTATCATCAATGCATACGCGACTGCGTCTTCTGGAACTCGCGTGTATACGCGACTTTAGTTAGTGGAACCTGCGTATGGAAAGTGAAGCATAGAAAATTTCCATCTTCCTTCATTTCTTCCTGAGCTTGTACCTCCTGTACCTGTCCTTTCCACATCAGATGCGCTGTCAGAAGTAAACATAGTAAAAATCAAATCAACCATGAGAGTCATCATGCATTGCTCCCCTTGTGACGATACAATACTAGATCTCATAATGTATCTCACATCATTCCTGCAGTCAATAAGAAAAGTCAGCTTCAGAAGCGGATGACTGCAGTAGGGTTAGAATTCCCTACGTTTCTGGTCGGTCCTCCTTCTTTTTCCAAATTTTCTTGAACTTTCTATTTGAGTGCTGGAAGTTATCCACTTTCCCAGATCTGTTCATCCTGCATTCCTTTTCTACATGTCCATACTTATTACAAGCATAACATCTCATGTGGCCAGAGAAATAAACATAAGAATCATAATGAGTATTTCTATTCTTCCTCCTTTACAATCAGCTGCTTTATGTCCATACATGTTACATGAGAAACAATATCCTCTGAAGAGACTAGAGTACCTTTCTGAGTAGGATCTGTTTGTTTGTGGCTGAAACAATCTAATTCTGCAATTTGCTGCAACATGCCCATAGTTATGACATCTAAAGCATTCAACATTATTGAATGATTTCCTTAGAGAATTCATGACTGTTGGTTGACCTTTTGTTTCTTTCAACACTTCAGGTTTTGCATTGTCTTCCTTTGAATCATTAGCATTCCCTTGTGAACTAGATTCACCTTTAATGGTTTCATGGAAACCAAGACCATGTTTGATAGCAGGAGACCTTTGATTACTCAAAATATTGTCCAAGATATTAGTACTATCATGAAACCTCAAAAGTTTAATCTTTTCTTCTAATTTACTTTTGAGAATGTTTACCTCAACCTCCAAGTCTTGACATTGCTTTGTCATGCTTTCTTCTTTCCTTCTTCCATCTTCTACTTGATCCTTCAGATTTAGGATTTCTTCTTTCAACCAATTTTTGTTTTCTTCACATGTTTGTTGCAGCTCTTCATTCTTCTTCTTCGATGCTTTGAGATCTTCTTTGAGAGATATGTTTTCAGCTTCAAGTCCAGCATTCTTCTTATTTGATTTATCCAGGTCCTTTTTGAGGGAAATGATTTCTGCTTCAAGTCCTTCCTTTTTCTTATTTGATTCTTTAAGATCTGCTTGCAGAGAGATCAATTCGGCTTCATATTCCTTGTATGCTTCTTCTAAGGCAGACATGATTTTTGCTCCAAGTTCTTCATTTTTCCTATATGATTTTTCCAACTTTATTTTGAGAGCGAGGATTTCTTTTTCAAGCCCTCTTTGCAGACTTTCATGTATTTCTATCTGTTCCTTCATTCTAGAGATCATCTCCTTTTCGATAGAGCCTTTCTCTTTAATTTCTCTTTGTTGTTCTTCAATTTTGATCTTCAGAACTTCTTCTAGATCCATAACATTTCTTTCATCATCTTCATCATTGCATGCACAAGAAAGAGAGTCATTAGAACAATGATCAATACCTGTTTTATCTTCTTCATTTTCTGTTGCACATCTTTTCTGAGACATCTCCTTGTTTTGAGTAGCCTTCTTCTTTTGCTTCTTTCCCATTGTGACGGATCTCCTTCAAGCGATCAAGCTTCTGCAGAAGGACCACGCTCCGATACCAATTGTTTCTTTTGCTTCTTTCCCATTGTGACGGATCTCCTTCAAGCGATCAAGCTTCTGCAGAAGGACCACGCCTCTGATACCAATTGTTGGGAAAAATACTGAGAGGGGGGGGGTGAATCAGTATTTACTGCATAATCAAATCTTTTTACTTTTTCATTCCTTAAAACCCATACGCTACTTTACTTCAGTAAACTAGCGTATATACGCGGATCCCCTTTATGAAACTTGCGTATACACACAGATCTAGATATGTCATTAATTCTTCACTTAAACCATTCCATCATTTATTCTTCAGATATTCAATAAGAAGTAAACATGTGCAGTAAGAACAGAATAAACCATCACACAAAGCATCACACATGAACACCAGGATTTTTAGGTGGAAACCCAAGTCGGGAGAAAACCACCGCTGCAGTTGCTCAGCCTTCACTATTTTATTATAGAGAAAACATCTTACAACATATGTGCTGGCGCAGACTTGACCAGCACGCAGGCACCCACCTGCGCTCGTTTACCAGCCTCTCCTGGAAGGGAGCTACGACCCCCTGACTCGTTTACCAGCCTCTCCCGGAAGGGAGCTACGACCCCCCGATCTCGTTTACCAGCCTCACCTGGAAGGGAGCTACGACCCCCTGACTGAAGGCTACAACCCTCAGCACCACCTTGGACCACGTTTCATCAATTTTCACACTGAATCCAACAACTTCAATAGAACACCACTTGCAGGCCACATTTCATCATATTTTCAGACCGAACCCTTTCCATACTTTTAAGCACAACCATACATCATTAACAGATTCATATCAACACAGATCAGATAGCAGAAACACAGCAGAACAGATCAGATATTTCATACCCCTTGCTTCAGCAAACCCTAGTATGCATACGCGCTTTTACTTCACTGATGTCGCGTATATACGCGCTTCCGTCCACACAAACCAGCGTATACCTCATTGTATATTTTATTGCGCATACGCGCTTTCTCTTCGCTGAAGCTGCGTATATACGCGCTTCCTCCGCGGCGAAGTAGCGTATAGATCTTCAATCATTACAGAGCAGCATACTTCATCAGATCAGATATTCAGTTCAGATCTAACCCTTTACTTCAGACAGATGTTCGCCTAGATGTTCGCCTCATCAAAGATCTAGGCCTTCCATAAACAGATCTAGCAAATACAAGTACATTTCAGATCTAGAAGTCCCGCTTCATCATTTCTTCATAAGTGCATCATAGATTCAGATCTATCAACAAACCTTTACCCTTTCCATACAGATATACTTCACAGAGAAGTATTCATTCAAGCTCAGACATCTTGCTCTCACACTCATGATTTGCACAATGAATTTCTTCTCCTTATATAGGTTTATCCTTTTCAATACCATGAGCCCCTTTTTCAATACCATGGACCAAAACAATACCATAAGCCCAAAACTACCTGGACGGGGTCAATTAGGCGGATCATTACCCAATACTATGGGTCAATACCATGGTGGTGACCCTTGGATTTGCACTTTTTGAGCGCTTTAGCCCATACGCGACTTGTAACGTTCCTTTCCGCGTGCATACGCGACTTCCCCTAGGCCAATCCGCGTATACCAAGAGACATGCTCTTTTTCATCATTCTCTGAGTACATTCTGAAATCCTTTCTTCATTGCCTTCTGTAAATACCGTAGATACATCAGATTTCCTTCATCAAGGACATATTCTATCAAACACAACTTCATCAAGTAAGTTGTCATCATCTTCATCAAGTGGGTTTCCTTTCAAGTACAACACTCAACATCATATCATCAACACTCATCATATCACTTCAGATTTACATCATTTAACAAGTCCATCAAGTCAAGCATAACTTCATCAGGTGGATTGCCATCAAGGACAATACATGTCAACAGACGCATGTCTTCATCTTCATTCAGTGGGTTGCCATCAAGGACAACACTCTGCATCATATTTCCAACGTAAAGTGTTGTGAGCATAAGTGGGTCAATGGTGACCTCTTTATACTAGTTCTAATATGATGATAAGAAAATGTGTTAGAGAATATGAGATTATAGATATTTTGAAAGCATGTCATGACGAGCCATGTGGTGGTCATTTTGTAGACAAGCGGACAACATACAAAGTGCTAATATTTGGCTACTACTGGTCGGAAATATTCAAAAAATCCAAGGCCTATGTAAATAGATGTTACAAATGCCAAAGAATTAGAAGACCAATGGCATTAGATGAAATGCCATTAAAGCCACAAGTACTGATAGAACCATTTGAGCAATGGGCTCTAGACTTTGTGGGACCAATCAACCCACCATAAAATGGAAAGAAGTACATCCTGGCATGTATATATTATGTTACTATGTGGGTGGAGGCAAAGGCAGTGGCACGAGCAACATAAGATACAACTGTTTCTTTTCTATTTGAAGAAATATTTGTAAGGTATGGAGTTCTGCGAAAGATTGTAACTGACCAAGGCACACAGTTCATATAAAATATTGTTCTATATCTTACGAAGAAGTACAATATCAAACATATAAAATCAACTCCATACCATCCTCAAGCAAACGGACAAGTGGAGTCAACAAACAAAGTCTTGGAGAATATCATGACGAAGACTGTACAAATGAATAGAAATGACTAGTCAGCGAAATTGAAAGATGCACTATGGGAATATAGGATAACATGGAAAAACACAATTGGGTTCAGTCCATATCAGTTGGTGTATGGAAAATAAGTCATGTTACCCATATAATTTCAAATACATACATTCAAGTTAGCAGAAAAGTTGGGAATGGAATTATCTAAGGCACAAAAACAAAGAGTCATGGAATTAAATCAACTGGATGAGATAAGACAACAAGAAGTAGATAACACATATGTTGTTCAAGTAAAAAGAATAAAATGGCATGATCGATTCATCAAGAATAAAGTGTTTCAAAAGGGAGACTGGGCACTATTGTTCGAATCCAAGTTTAAAGATTTCAAGGCAAAGTTTACAACTCATTGGCTTGGGCCATATGAGATCAAAGAAATATTTGACAATGGAGCTGTAAAAACAAAAAAAATTGACGAAGCATATATTTCATTTGTGGTTAATGGACATAGGCTTAAAGTTTACAATAAGCCTATCAATAAAGAGGATTGTATGAAAATAATTTCAATAGATATTGATATGGAATTAATGGAACAACATAGCAATATGCCTTCCATAACTCTAGAAGAATAAAAAATTATATATATATATATAAGAGTTTGGTTGTGAAAATCTAGGAAACTAGCACAATACAAACTCGAATTTATATCGAAAAACCAACTTGTTTGGATAATATGAATTCTGCTTTTTTTTTTTTTTTACTTCAGTATTATTTCTGCAGATTTATCCTCCAAGACATGCAAGACTTGAGGACAAGTCTTAACATCAGCAAGGGGGAAGCTTGTAATAAAACTATGAAAATAGTTTGAGCAACTGAATTGAAGAAGGAACCTAAATTACAACGAACAAAGGGACCTGATACATCATTGGACATACTATACAGAAGGTACCTAATACATTATTGAAAATATTGTGTAGAAGGAACCTGAGATATCATAGAGAATATTATCCAGAAGGAACCTGTATCATATGACAGAAGAACCTTGAAGCATTATTGAAAATTATATATCAAAAGGGACCTGAAATAATAAAATTTTAGAAGAGGACCTGAACTATATCAATATTCAAGCCTGAAGGACATGTCAGAAGGGACCTGAAACATCAAATACAAACTGTAGAAGGGACCTGAAAAATATCATCCTTAATCAATAAACAGATGAGAAGTAGAAATAAGTCTCTACATTTCTACATATCCTATAAGAGCCATCGTTATGATAATAAAGACAATTTCGACCATCATTTTACCAGAGGACATCATGGACATCTAACAATTTATGGGAGTACAAGTACATTAAGTGAAAATTTTTCTCTTAAAATTTCAATTTTTTAAAAATATTCTAGAGATTGTTAAGACTAATTTAGTACTTGATATGCATATTTTACCTACATTTCATTACACACATTTCACTACCTTCATTATTCTACTCATCACATTCCTATTCTTATTCATTATTTTACCCATTATATCCTTATCCATATCCATTATCCTACCTAGTTAACTATCATTCCATAAACCATATATCATTTCATATTCCATATACCATATCACATTAACCCTAATTTTGTTAAACATAAGGATCATAAATGAAAGGCTCAATTATCAAACTCTTGTTGGACCTACAAAAATAAAACAAATGTTAGTTTCATGGTAAAAAATTAATTTTAAAACATGATCATTATTTGGTCATTTTTAAAATTAAATTAAACAAAGATCAAAACCTAAGCTACAAAATACAATATGAAAATATCATTTGAAGGCGCAATCATATATATGATTAAAGCTAAGGTATATGGGAGGAAAATGCAATTATGATAAAAACCAAAGTGCAAATGAAATGAGCTAACCTAAGTTAAAATAATGCGATGGAATGAACATAAATATGATGCGTGGGTATGGAAAGCAATGATGCATTTTCAATGGGTATGATGCATTTTGATGGGAGAGATGAATGAGAATGTGGTTGGTCAACATATGTCATGAATGAGAGATGAGAGATGGGTTGTGTAATAAGTAAAGTAGAGAACATGGAAGATGGAGGTATACATTGTGGAGCAAGTACGCAAAGTAGTTCAGAAAGGTTAAGCCACGAAAGCATCACAGTCAGAGGTCGGTGAATAAGAAACGATCAAACAAAATTTAAAAATAGAGTGATTCAACATTCAAACAAACCCTGTGTAATTGGTAGAGCCTCCGCCATTTTCAAACCATATACCTTTGTAAAAACCATGTTTTCTTCACCATCATAGCTATTGCAGGCTCAGTGAGGGAGTTGAATGTCATGCAAACCATCAACATGCATTCGAAATATCCTGTAAAGAAAAAATTGATGGAGAAAAACGTAGGAAGGATGTGAAAGAACAAATGAAATCAAGGACAGGGAAACCAACAAAAGATATAGCAACATAATAATAGAGAGATAAGAAGAGGATCAGAGTTGACTGAGATTTGAGCCAAGAGATCTGGCAGTCATGTTAATCAAACACACCGTCAAAGTGCAAAGATCTCGTGGAGCGCAAAGGTAAGAGAAAAAAATCGCATTTTTCTCATTAAATGCAACATAAATTAAGATAAACAAATCTCGGGACTTTGTGTAAACATAAGTTGAAACTACGAGTTATAAATGAGTGCTTCTGCCACTATTTAAACTTGTCATTGCCAAATAACTTGTCACTGCCACTATTCACTTAACTCTGCCACCAATCAACATGTACTTATCATTTATTTAATGAACGAATCCTTCGAAATATTGAGGGAGAGTTCTGATTGAAATGTAATTTTCTAAACATAGGAACTCAAGTTATCTGAGAGATATCACAAAAATCACTCCCAGATCAGGTAAATTTGCAATTTCTTCATGGGAGGTTGTATGTGAAAACATGGTCTTCGATATTGATTTTGATACATACAGAGAACAGAGTGCTGTTTTTAACACACAGTGGCATAATTTGTTTCATTTATGAATGGTTTGTATGAGAAAATTTATTTAATTTATGTATACAGTGAGAATTTTCGAAACAGAGAATATATTTTTTATGAGTTTTGGCAAAGACAGAGATTGAATTATGGGTTAAGAAGCAATAAAAACATGGTCAAAATGTTTTTGTATACTTTTTTCACTCCGTAATTTGTAATATTGGCAAGAACAAATGGCATAGGACAACATAAAACCACTTTTGGAGTCCAGGACCTAGCCTTCCTAGACTCAGAGAAGGCTCTCTCTATTTTTTTGATTTGGCTTGATAATTATAAGTGTTGATATTAGGCTATTTATATAAATTAGGGGGGTTGTTTGTTTGATTGATTGGGTGGTTGGACAGACAGAGTTGCAAAAGCTAATCCATTTGGCTATGGAGTCAAAAGGCTGGAATGGAACATCAACATCAAGAGCATCACAAGGCTGGCTAACTGTGCTAAATGGATCTTAAGAGCTGTATGAATTATGAGGTGAAAGAAATAGTGAGGTTTAGTAGTGACTAAAGAGTAGTTAAGAATTATTTAATCAGAATTCAACAGAAAACATTCAGAATGTAAATGTAGATAGAATTAAGGTGCTTTGAAAGCAAATCTTAATCTAAAATTTCTTATTGAAAATTAGATGAAAAAATTCACAACAAATAAAACAACAGAAACATTTAAACAGAGAAGTGACACATCACCATTTTGACACAAATCAAGAATCCTATAAGTGGTCTTTGATTATTGATGTCCAACTCCAAAATTACAATGCTCCAATATAGTAGTTCTTACAGTGCAGGGGCTAACAATATTCCAACCCTTGATAATGAAAATTCTAGCAGTATTTAACTAAACTTGAGTCGGTTGCCCTAATCTACTTTGAAAAACTTCATTTATTACAAACAACTGAAATTAAATAGGCGTGGCCATGCAAGGCCTTGAATAAAATATTTATGTCAACACATCGCTTGTAAAATTAATTTTGAGTAACTCTTCATGTATCTAACAACTTCGATGGCTCTTCGTAAGATCAAAGGTAGTCTTGAAAGTGGCATGTGATGATCTCAAAGAGGAAATGAATGATGGTTCTAATATCTGGCCTTTCTTTTCAAAATATCGGCGTTGGGTAATTAAGTCTGGTGCCAAGATGTTAGCCACCTATAAAATTTGTCATATCAAATGAGGTAAAACAGTTTTGGAGCTTCAAGGAACAAATCTTTAACTACTAAAAAGTATATTCCTTGAAGACATCATGTCTTTGTTTCAATCATCACTGCTGTTTCCATTTCATACTCTGAGATTCTGCTGATTCCATAAGAAAAATACTGTTGCAAAGGCCATTTTTTCCCTTCCCTCCACCACAAAACTAACCTCATTTTTTACCCCTTTCATTCTCATGAAAGTCTTCTATTTTCTTTTTTCCCCTATTCCCCTTTCATAAAATCCTTTTACAGAGTTTAAAAATCCTTTTTTAACTCTGCCGAAACCCCCAAATCCATTGAAAAACTTGGAAAATTTCATAAAAAATACGTTTTTGTATTACAGACTTGAGCCCCCTTGGGCTAAGTCTTAAACCACCCTCCATGTGCCCCAAACACTGAACCAGGCAAACCGAAGCTCTTATCAGACTGCTAAATCACAAAGTGTTGTTGCTCATAACAAAAAAATCCGATTGCGATGGTCCAATCCCATAATCGACGCCATTCCCCGATTGCACAATCGCATCGCCTTCACTGATCGTGCCAATCACATCGGATATTTCTATTGCGCATTTACATTTCTCCACTCCCGATTGGCCGTCCCTCCGATTCACTCCTCACCATTGATTTGATCCTCAGATCAACGGCCAACGCTCAATCGCATCGGTGCATTACAAGTTCTTTTCCCCACCGATGCCTTGCCCCCGATTGCATCTGGACCATCCACGTGTCCAGATCAGATGGTCCAGGTCGCATTTCCCAATCTTGGTTTAAATTCATGCGCCCCCCGCTATAATGTTTTAGGCCAAATCTCGACCGTTGAATCTCTGCGGATCAACGAACCTTATTTATCCTTCCTCTGCCATCGCATTATTTCATTCCATCCTCAGGCCCAATATCCGCCATTCAATCTCGGATCCTACGGCCCAGATTAAAGTTGCCCTTCCTCTTATAACCCGCACATATGTCTCATATCGCGCTCGTCTTCCAACCGTTAGATCTAAGGTCCCAGATCTAACGGCCCACATCACAAGTTGCGTAACTTTAAGTGCAATGTTTAATTTCCCAAAGGCCATGCGAAATGGGCAGTTTTCTGACGCCACGTGTCGGGTAGGGACGCATATTGCGTTCCAAAAATAAAATCTTCCTCCCCGCCCTTTCTCCACACGAAAACAACTATTTTTCTCCTCGAAACCGTTTCCCCTCTTTTCTCTTGTGTGATATCGCGCGTGCCCCCCCACCTTCAATCCTTGCGCAATCGATGGATCTGATATATTTTCTCCCTCTACTCTTCTTTGACCTCTTTTAAACCAATCCCGATCATTGGATGATGCCATCCAATGGCCACGCTCCTTCCTACAACCTCTGCCATAGTAAAACCCAAAAACACAAGATTTTATAATATACTTTTGTATTGTGCAGGTGTTTGAATGTTTTTCTGTCATATTAAAGAGAAAGCCGAAGGCTGGGAATGATGATTCCCGTGCTTTTGATTCATCAAAGGGAACCATTCGTAGGGCTCAAGCTCCACATCTCATCAATGTTTCATGAGGCATTGATTCCATATGAGCCCTGCGTGGCCTGCACATCAACAAGACACAGTGTTATTTAAATCAAATTAAAAGAGTATCAGTGTCGAAGACAAAACACACCAGAACAGAATATTGAAGACAAATTTGTGAGGATTACGGCTAAGATTGATTATCAAAATCCTAATCCCCCAAATTAAAACACAGTTAAAAGAAAATCATAAGTTTTTTATCAGACAAAAAGGCCTTCACCGCCACATCTAAGGCAAATTGATTCCTCCCAGCTACCACAATGCCACCTGTGCTTCAAAGAATTCAAACAGAGGTCGAAGTTATTGATCAAAGTCAGATATTTTCCAAAATGTAGCCAAACAGTTAATTTTGCTGACGGAATTTAATGACAAAAATATTAGCAGAGTTACTATAGCATGACACAGTGCCTCAAAAGTCAACAAAAGCTCCCACCGAGCTTAATATTAAGTGTAAAAAAATTAATATAAACAGAACACCTGTAAACTTATCCATCAAGCCCCTCAAAGGCCAAGAAGTCATTAATCTGTATTAATTATCTTGGGAGATCTTTTATCCTCTCCCACCTCCTCATCCTTCTATAAATACTGCTGTAGAAGATGAAAAAATGTTGGTTGCAGAACTTTGAAATATACTTGAGCTTGAAACTCCTACTTGTAAATAGTGTTCACTGGCTCTTGAAGCTCTGTTTGTGATTATATAAGTTAGGCTAAGAAAAGTGAAGATGATTGCTGAACTAAAACATTGGACCTGAAGACTGTAATTGGTTTGACATCAATAACAAGCTGTTTCTTGGGATCCTGGTCTATATCACTGGTGAAGTGCCCCTTTCTTTGTTATTTTTCTTTCCTTCTATGTATGCCATATTTTTAACTATTCTCTGATAAAGAAAAACAATTATAGAATTAGGATTTATTGTTTACCAGTACCCTTCTCTGGCTGATAAAGCTTTATCTTAATGTTTTCCTCCGAATTTGTTTATTCAAGAAGGATTCAATACGGTCCAAGCAGCTACGAGTGCTGGCATTCCCTCGCCCTATTTATTGCCTTAAACATTCTTCTTGAATGTTATTTTCATTATTTTATTATTAAAGATAGACTAGAAAGTGATGGTGTGCCTTGTTTTCTAGCTTTTATTTCTCCAAAGGCGGATTCTGAAGGTTTCCCTTGGTGTTGGCTGAAAGCAGACTAGGTTTAAAAGTACCTTATCTGATCTTAAGATGCACTTTGTTTCTCTTATGTGTTTTCATACTTTCTAAAGGTAATTATGCAGATTACTGGATTGTTTGTCAATTAAGCTGCTTTAATACAAACTTGCCCAAGAAGTCTATGGTTAGCCCTGTCCTTGGTTGGTTTTAAACAATTACCTAAGAGGCTTTTCTTGTTTGGACTGATTATAAATCCTTGTTGAAATTATTATCAGTTTCCACCCCTCCAACACTTTATTGTTTCCATTTCCATCATTTTAAATCTCAATAATCTTGTGATATAGATTACTTGCCCCTTGGATCACTCTTGATGTTGTTGCTCAATTAAAGCCCTGTTATGACTCCATAGCCCAATGGACTAAAAACCAGCATTATATCTATCTTTTTAGCCAAATATTACTCTGATTGCTTGCAACTTCTCACCTTTGAAACTCTTTCCATTTAGGATTTTCCCTCAAACAATAATCATGCTCAACATCCAAAAACAAAACAAAACCCTCGACCTTCATAACTAGCCTAATATCATTACCCAAAACCTTAAAGATAAATCCAATCCTTGCACTTATTGGAGAGATCCCTCTCCGAATTCAGGAAGGCTAGATTCTAGAATCCCAAAGTGGTTGAAATAATGTTGTTTCTACAGCTTTAGTCCGTGTCAGATCTCTATCTCGCTAAAATTACGTATGAAGGTTCTAGCGATCCACAACAGTTTGAGTGATTTTCATTTCAAATAATCATAAGACATCATAATTTCCTTTCTTTCAAATGACATTTGTTCTGTTAGCTAGTTGAATTGTTAGGCATAACATCTCTGGCCAAAAAACATTGTTTAGTGAGTAAAAGAAGCCCTTTTCAAGCACTACCAACACACGATAATCATGATGAAACTTGTTTGAATCAGTGACAAACTAGGCAAACTATAGGATTCTCATAAGGGTTTATCTAACCTTGAAAAATCAGCTAGCTTAGCCATAAGAGTAGACTGTATTTCTCTCACAACCATAGCTAAGTTTTGAAACAAATTGAGGACACTCTTAGAAACCACACAATTGAAAAAGAACTCAGAAAACCCAAAAATATTTCAGATTGGTATTCAATAAATATGGTGGTGGACCATAAAACCTTTTACCTCCTAAAGAGCTAAAAACTTCCACTTGGCGACTCCACAATCCTCAACAAACCTTAAGACTCCACTGGGAAGAACCTTTGTCATTATAACATCGTTTAAAACTCAATTAGAGGACTATAGGATTTGAATTTGTACAAAATAGATTAGTTAAACTAAAGATCGTCATATCTGGTTGAAATTTTCTTGTTTAAGTTGGGTCTAAAAACACAGCATTGTGGCTCCTAGAAAGATTCATACTAGAGCCTATCCTAACCCGAATCCACCAGAGATAGTTGATAACCTAGAAAGTATCCTTAGAGAGTCTCCTAGGATTATATTATCAACTTTTTTCATATCACCCTTGAGAGCTAATTCAGTTCTCGAAAATATTTCAGCTCTACAACAATCACAAGTTGACTTAGTAAATCCCTTTAGAACTAGGTCATTTGATGATATAATTCAGCTAGACTCTGAATCTTCACTTTCATCCCCGGAAGCAAGTGAACATCCTGGTAGTAGAGAAACAACACCACGTGATGTACACTTCCTTCACAATTTAGGTGTCTCTCATCCAAGATTAGCTCAGCAATCTATTGTTGTTCCATCCACATATGTTCACCAAACATCCACTGTCCAAACGACTCCACTTCAGCCCACTTTACCTTTTTTTAATCCACCTCCACCACATATCATGGCAGCATGGTATGCTCCCTTAGTCCTTCCTGTTCCCTTATTCAATATTCCACAGGACTATTAGTCCAAAATTCCATTATATGATGCTAGTAATGCTACTACTGCATCACAACATGTGGATAAGATGAATGACTACTTTGACAAAAATGAAATTGATGATGATTCTGTCAAGCTTAGATTATTTGCTCAGAGTCTGGGGGGAAAAGTAAGAAAATGGTTTAAAGGCTTAACCCCCCATAGTATCAATGATCTCCAAGCCTTCCATCAGACATTCTTAAACAAATGGGAAGTAAAGAAGAATCCTCTCCCTGTCCTTTCTGATTACAAGAACCTCCATAGAAACACTGGGGAAAGTGTACAAGCTTATTGTACCAGATTTAACGGTGTATATAATGCACTTTCCCCAGATCTAAAACCTCCACAAGGCTCATCTCTAAACAAGTTTCCTGAAGGATTTGACCCTAAGATGGCCTATCAGCTGAGAGAGAGAGATCCTGTAACTCTTGAGGAGATGCAAAAAGGAGCTCTTGCTGTGGAAGTTAATTTGACGGAGAAAAGTGCGAGGATGAAAAATGAGAAGAGAGTATCCTTCAAGGAAGAAAACACACCTTCTACTTATAGCTCAAAGATGGAAAGAATGATGGAGGAGATGATGAAAGAGATGAGCATAATTAGGAGAGCATAAGCAAGCCAAAACCAAAATGCTCCTCAAAACAGAAATCAGAACCAAAATCATAATTTTAAAAGAAGCCAACCTCAAAATAGACCAAGGGAAGATGATCAACAAATCACTCCTCCCTTTCATCAAAACTATGTGAGTGAGGTTGAAGAAATAGATGAGCAAGCAGAGGAAAAGGACATAAATATGTTGGGAGTAGATAATGATGACTTTGAAGTCCATTATGATAGAAAAAAAGGTCTTTATACACCTTATGATGACAAAAGAGATGATGATGAAAGTTATTATCAAGACATGGTAAATGTTATCATAGAGCCTCAAAAGGAGTATGACCTTAGAAGCAAGAAAAATCTAGAAACCCCCAACAAAAAAACCTTTGAAAAATCTTTACAAAACAACACTGTAAGTAAGCCCAAAATTTTGAAACCAAAAGACAAAACAGTGGCTGTTAATTCTGATAAAGGTAAGGAGAAAGGCACTCAAAACAATGCAAAATAGAGTGCAGACCTTAGCAGTACTAACACTTCAGCTAGTACTCCTGTTAAAACACTTTTGTCAAATGTAAATAGAACAAATCAGCAAACACTTGTTGCTGACAGGATGGCAGTTAATAAGGCTGAGACAAGTGCTTTAAAGAGACAAATTCCTTTCAGCCTGGAGCAGGAAATTTCCAAAATTAAAATCTCTGTTCCCCTTACTGAGTTAGCTACCAAAATTTTATATAGAACCCAAATTTTGAAGGCTTTAAATATAGAGGAAAATGAGGACACTGTCAATCTTGAAGATGACCAACCAGAGCTGATTTTTGGTCCTAAGATTGAAGGTAGATATCAAGAGGGACCTGTTCCTCCCTTTTATGTAAGTTTAAACGTTCATGAAAAGATCTTGCACAACTCTATGCATGACTCAGGAGCTTCTCACAATTTAATGCCAAAAGCTGTAATGGAGAGCCTGGGTCTAGAAATCACCAGACCTTATAAGGACCTGTACTCTTTTGACTCCAACAGAGTAAAATTTTTGGGTTTAATTAAAGACCTCTGCGTTAACTTAGCCCAGATTCCAGCCAAATGTTTGGTCATGGATATAGTTGTGGCTGATGTGCCCCCAAAGTATGGAATGTTGTTATCTAGGTCTTGGGGGGCTAAGTTACAGGGAACTATGCAGATGGATATGACCTATGTGACCATCCCTGTGTTTAATCAATCAAGAAGACTTTACAGGGAGTCCCATATGCAGTACATGGTTACTAGTCAAGATAGACCACAAAACTCTCCCCTACATTCTGTAAACACAGGCCTTGATTCATTTATCCTTTTTAATGATGAAATATTGGATGAAAAAGTAACTTTAATAGAGTTAATGGCCAATATAAAGGAGGAGGTAAACACCACAAAAATTTCTAAACAGTTTGTTGAACCCGCGAACTTTATCGAAGCAAACGCAGGTCTTGAACTACAAATCATACGTCCATCGCTTTTTAACCTTGACGGTAAAAAAATCATTCCTCAGCTTAATGAGAGACCAGAGGAATTAAAAAAAATTCAACTAAGCGCTGATATTCAAAAACAAACCGAAAGCACGCTTGTTGAAGAGGATAGTGACCCAATTGTCGAACCCAAAACTAATCCTCTGTGGAGTATGAACTTCGACAGATCCTGCACTAGGAGCAATTCTGGTGCAGGGGTCTGGATTCGCAACACTGAGAATAACCACACAGAAATCCTTTCCTGTAGATTAAACTTTCAGTGTTCAAATAACATAACGGAATATGAATCCCTTCTCTTAGGCTTACGATTGTTGAAAAAGTTAGGAGCCAGAAGAATCAATGTGTATGGGGATTCAGAGTTAGTCATTAGGCAATTAAATGGGGAATATAACGCAAATAATCCCAGACTTAGGGACTACCGAAATGATGTCGTGGACCTTTTAAAAACTTTCGAGGAATCCCAACTGATTTTTGTCCCAAGTGTTAGCCACCTATAAACTTTGTTATATCAAAAGGTGGCTAAGACTTTTTGAGCCTTCAAGGAACAAATTTCATTGCAAAAATTGTTGGCTCTTGAAGACTCTTGAAGGCCCCATTCCTATCCTCTGTCCAAACTTCACTGTTTTTTCCCTTCAGAACTCAGAAATCCTATTGATTTCCAAGTCAGAATACTGCTGTAAGACCCTTTTCCCCTTTTCCCCTTTTCCAAAGCTAACCTCATTTTCTATCCCTCTATTTCCCATAAAAATCCCTCATTTTCATGTTTTTCCCATTCCCCCTTCATCAAAATCACTTTTATAAGGTTTAAAGACTCCTTCTTTGCCTTATCGGAACCCTCAATTTCCTTGGAAAATCATTCAAAAATCACATTTTTATGGTGTGGACTTAAGCCCCCTCGGGCTAAGTCTTAAACCCCCTCGGGATAAGTCTTAAGCCCCCTCCTCCATGTAACCCGCAGCCCCGCAGATGGGTGCCTAGCCACATAAATACATATCCCGCCTCAAAAATATTAAAAACCTTAGGTTATTTTCGAAACTTTGGGTCTGTAATTATTTTCTAACTTTCCGCCAGTGTAAGCGGAGTCTGTCTCCCCGGTGGTCCCTGCCATACACTAACCCATTTCAAAAACCGCGTGGTATTCATCGCACCACCTTTGGGTGAAGGTGGTTTTTTCTCGATCGCCAGCGATTCCACTCATCGGTTGACACGCGTCCTGGGAATTGTTCATAAAACCACCATCCATCGCGCGTTAACGTTCGGATGTGGACCCAGCACGATATCGCTGTACACCCTCTGACCTGGGGCGGGCCATCCAACGGCTATCGCTCACCAAAGATGCCCGACAGTTAACCGGGCTATGGCGTGGCATTCAATAAATCTCCGCCATCGATCTGATCTCCAAAACGACGGTCCATATTCCATCGCACTGATTTGATTTCCTAGTCAACGTTTTTTGCTTTGAATTTCCATTTCTGCTCCCGACCGTTGATCTCTGCGCGATCGACGGCTCTGATTTAAACATTTCTTCCGCCTTCACTACGCCTTCTCCCAATCAATCCCAACCATTGGATGATGCCATCCAATGACCACGCTTCCTCCACATGTCCTCTGCAACAATAAACCTATATATGCAGAATTTTTTAATATTTGTTTGTATTTTGCAGTGTTTAAATGGTTTTCTCGCCATTTTTGAAGAAGATTCGAAGGCAGAGGATGACGATTTTCCTGCCTTTGATTCACCAAAGAAAATCATCATAGGGGTTAAATCCACGTTTTCATCAATCATTCATGAAGCATTGATGCCACATAACCCTGCGCAGCCCTGTATACCAGCAAAAAACCATGAATCGGGCGCAGTCAGAGAGTATTAGTGACGAAGACCAAAATTTATCAGAACAGAGGATTAAAGACATATTTTGTGGGGATCATGACTAAGAATGCTTATCAAAAGCCTAATCCCCGATTTAAAACACAGTTTAAAGAAGATATTAAGGGTTTTATCAACAGGAGCGCTTCCACCACCACATCTGAGGCAAATTGATTCCTCCCAGCTACTAAAATGCCACATGTACCTCAAAGTATTCAACCAGAGGCTGAATTTATTGATCAGGATCAGGTATTTTTCTCAGCACAGCCAGGAAGTTACTTCTGCAAGGAAAATTAATGCAAAGGATATCGATAGAGTAACCCTGACATCATACAGAGCCTCAAAGGTCAACAAAAGCTCCCACCAAGCTTAATCTTTATGTACATCATTTAATACAGAAGAAACCTATTGTAAGTTTCTTCATTGAGCCCCTTAAAGGCCAAGAAGCCATTAAGACTGTATTAATTGTAATTGAGATCTTTTATCAGATCTCACCTCCTCTTCCTTCTATATATACTACTGCAGAAGATGAGTGAGGGGTTGGTTGCAGAACTTTGAAATACACTTGAGATTAAAATTTTAATTGTAAATAGTGTTCACTGGCCCTTGGAGCTCTGCTTGTGATAGATTAGTTAGGCTAGATAGTGAAGATGATTGCTCAACTGAAACATTGGACCTGAGTACTGTAACTGGTTTGACATCAATAAACAAGTTGTTTCTTGGGATCCTGGTCTATATCACTAGTGAAGTGCCCCTTTCTTTGTTATTGTTTTCCTTCTATGTATGTCATATTGTTCACTATTCTCTGATAAAGAACAAAATTTATAGAGTTATGACCTGCTGTATATCAGTAGCCTTCTCTAACTGAAAAGCTTTATCTCAATGTTTTCCTCCAATTTGTTTGTTTAAGAATGATTTAATACAGTCTAAACAGTTAGGAATGCTGGAGTTCCCTCGTCCTACTGTTTTCTTTAAACATTTTTCTTGAAAGTTTTTTTCCTTATTTGCTTATTAAAGATGACTATGGAAGATATGGTGTGCCCTGGTCCTAGTTTTTCTCCAAAATCAGATTCTGAAAGTTTCCCTTGGTGTTGACTGAAAGCAGACTAGGTTTAAAATTACTTTATCTGATCTTAAGTTTACACTCTGTCTTCTCTTATATGTTTTCATACTTTCTAAAGGTAATTATGTGGATTACTGGATTGTTTGTCAATTAAGCTGCTTTAATACAAACTTTCTCGAGAATTCAATGGTTAGCCCTGCACTTGGTTGGTTTTAAACAGTTACTTAAGAGGCTTTTCTTGTTTGGACTGAATATAGATCCTTTGTGAAATTATTATCAGTTTCCACCCCTCCAACACTTTATTGTTCCCATTCCATCAATCTAATCTCAATAATCTTGTGATATAGATGACTTGCCCCTTGGATCACTCTCGATGTTGTTTCTCAATTAAAGCCCTGTTATGACTCCATAGCCCAATGGACTAAAAACCAGCATTATATCTATCTTTTTAGCCTATTTGTTCTATTCACTTGCAACTTATCACCTTTGAAACTATTTTGCATTTAGAACTTTCCCCTCAAGTAATATTCATGCTCAACCATCCAAAAAACAAACAAACCCTTGGCCTTCATAACTAGCCTAATATCATTACCCCAAACTTCAAAGACAAATCCATCTTTGCACTTATTGGAGAGATCCCTCTCCAGATTCAGGAGGGCTAGATCCTAGAATCCCAAAGTTGGTTGAAATAATGTTGCTTCTACAGTTTTAGTCTCACCAATCTGCTAAAATTATAGATTCCTAACATTTCTGGTGACTCCGCTAGGGAACGAAACCTAGAATATTTTTCATTTTTATAAAAATTTGAGAGTAAAAAGAAGCCTTTTCAAGCACTTCCAAGGAATGGTAATCATGATAAAACTTTTTTGAATCAGTGAAAAACTAGGTGAAGCCTAGGATTCTATCAAGTCTTCATCTAACCTTGAAAAATCAGCTGGCTTAGCCATAATAGTAGACTGTCTTTGTCTCTTAAACGTAGAAAAGTTTTGAACAAAGTTAGGATATTCTTACAAACCACACAATTGAAAAAGAACTCAAAAAACCTAAAAACATTTAAGATTGGTATTCAATAAACATGGTGGTGGACCATAAAACCTTTTACCTCTGAAAAGAGCTAAAAAATTCCACCTGGCAACTCCACAACCCTTAACAGACCTTAAGACTCCACTGGGAAGAACCCTTTATCATTGTAATATCTTTCAAACTTAGTTAGAGGACTGTAGGATTAAAATTTGTGTAAAAAGATTAGTTAACCTCTCAAATATTGTCATACCTGGTTGAAATTTTCTTGTTTATTTGGGTCTGAAAAACTCAGCATAGTGGCTCCTAGAAATATTCACACTAGAGCCTATCCTGACCCTGATCCACTTGAGTTAGTTGATAACCCAGAAATTACCCTTAGGAACTCTCCTAGGATTAAATTATCAACTATTTTTAGATCACCCTTAAGAGCTAATTCAGTTCCTGAAAATCTTTCAGCTCTACAAAAATCACAAGTTGACTTAGTGAATCCTTTTAGAACTAGGTCTCTTGGTGATTTAGATCAGTTAGATTCTGAGTCTTCACTTTCTTCTCCTGAAACAAGTGAACATCTTGGTAGCAGAGAAACAACACCTCCTGATTTACATTTCCTTTACAACCTAGGTGCCTCTCATCCAATATCAGCTCAGTAATTGTTTCCTGGTCCATCCACTTCTACTCACCCTACATCCACTATTCAAACCACTCCACTTCAACCCACTTTCCCTCTTGTTAATCCGCCTCTTTCAAATCCACCCCCACCACATATCATGGCAACATGGTATGGTCCCTTATTCCTTCATGCACCATTAGTCAATTTTCCACAGGACTATCAGTCCAAAATTCCATTATATGATGCTAGCAATGCTACAACTGCATCACAAAATGTGGATAAAATGAATGACTACTTTGACAGAAATGAAATTGATGATGATTATGTCAAGCTTAGATTATTTGCTCAGAGTTTAGGGGGAGAAGTAAGAAATTGGTTTAAAGGTTTAACCCCCCATAGGATTAATGATCTCCAAGCCTTCCATAAAACATTCTTAAAAAAATGGGAAGTAAATAAAAACCCTCTCCAAGTCCTTTCTGACGACAAGAACCTCCATAGAAACACTGGGGAAAGTGTGCAAGCTTATTGCACTAGATTCAATAGTGTGTATAATGCACTTTCCCCAGAACTAAAATCTCCACAAGGCTCAGCTTTAAACAAGTTTCTTGAAGGGTTTGACTCTGACATGACCTATCAGCTGAGAGAGAGAGATTTTGCAACTCTTGAAGATATGCAAAAAGGTGCTCTTTCTGTGGAAGTCAATTTAATGGAGAAGAGAGCAAGGATGAAAACTGAAAAGAGAGTATCTTTTAGAGAGGAATCCACACCTTCTACTTCAAACTCAAATATGGAAAAAATGATGGAAGAAATGATGAAAGAAATGAGCATAATTAAGAGAGCACAAGCAAGCCAAAACCAAATTGCTCCTCAAAATAGAAACCAGAACCAAAACCAGAATTTTAGAAGAAACCAACCTCCAAACATACCTAGGGAAGATGATCAGTAGATCATTCCTCCCTTTCAGAAAAACTATGTAAGTGAGGTTGAGGAAACAGATTAAATAGCAGAGGAATATGATGTCAACATGTTTGGGGTGGAAGATGATGACTTTGAGATTCATCAGGACAGAAAACAAGGTCTATACACACCTTATGATGATAGAAGAGATGATGATGAAAATTATTATCAAGACATGGAAAATGTCATCATAGAACCTCAAAAAGAATATGACCTTAGAAGAAAAACCAGTCAACAAACCCCCAACAACAAAACCTCTGACAAATCTTCACAAAACGACACTACAACCAAGCCTAGAGTTTTCAAACAAAAGGACAAAATAGTGGTTGTAAATTCTGGTAATGATAAAGAAAAATACACTCAAAACAAAGAAAAACAGAGTGTAGACATTAGCATTACTAACACTTCAGCTAGTACTCCTGTGAAAACAATTTTGTCAAGTGTAAATAAAACAAATCAACAAGCTGATATTGTTGATAGAATAACAGCTAATAAAGGCTGAAACTAGCACTTTAAAGAGTCAAATTCCTTTCAGCCCGGAGTAGGAAATTTCATAGATAAAAATCTTTGTTACCTTGACTGAGTTAGCTGCCCAACATGTATATAGAACTCAAATTTTGAAGGCTTTAAACATCGAAGAAAATGAGGACACAGTCAATGTTAATGATGACCAACTAGAGCTGAGTTTTGGTCCTAAGATTGAAGGTAGATATCAAGAGGGACCTGTTCCTCCCTTTTATGTAAGTTTAAACGTTCATGACAAAATTTTGCACAACGCTATGCATGATTCTAGGGCTTCTCATAATTTAATGCCAAAAGCTGTAATGGAGAGCCTGGGTTTAGAAATCACCAGACCTTACAAAGACCTTTACTCCTTTGATTCCAGCAGAGTAAAATTTTTAGGATTAATCAAAGACCTCTATGTTAACTCAACCCAAATTCCAGCCAAATGTTTAGTCATGGATATTGTTGTGGCTGATGTACCCCTAAAGTATGGAATGTTATTATCAAGATCTTGGGTGCCTAAGTTACAAGGGGCTATGCAAATGGACTTAAAACTAGCGTTATATCTATCTTTTTAGCCTAGCTGTTTTATTCACTTGCAACTTCTCACCTTTGAAACTGTTTTGCATTTAGAAATTTCCCCTCAAGTAATATTCATGCTCAACCATCCAAAAAACAAACAAACCCTTGGCCTTCATAACTAGCCTAATATCATTACCCAAAACTTCAAAGAAAAATCCATCTTTGCACTTATTGGAGAGATCCCTCTCCGGATTCAGGAGGGCTAGATCCTAGAATCCCAAAGTTGGTTGAAATAATGTTGATTCTGCAGTTTTAGTCTCACCAATCTGCTAAAATTATAGATTCCTAACACCAAGAAAAAGAAATATTGTAGCCCACAGCTTAGCCTTTGTAGCCAGAACATTCTTAATGCCATATGAAACTAAAGACTACACAACTCAGATAAAATTCAAACCAGCCATTCCTGATAACGAAAAATATTGGCAGGTGTTTGACGGAGACAAACAAATAGAAGACTTCATGTAGTTCAGAAACGAATTCAAACTACCAAGTTTAGATTCAGATTATGAAACCGACTGCCCTAGTGAAGAAAATTTTCTTGATGAAGAAGAAAGGTCTCCTGAACTTACTAATGTGAACATGTTATCTAGAAAACTTGAAAATGAAACAGAGATGAATGTAGAGTTAGAAATAGAGGAGTTAGAAACCCTGCAGTCTAATGATGAAAGTTTTCCAAAGGGTCTGGCACCTTTAGAAGAGTTGTTTGATTTTAACGATGTGGCCAAGAAGCCAAAACTAGAACCTATAGAGACTGAAGTATAAGAGTGCAATATAGGCAGTGAGAAAAAAACAAAAATGATTAAATTGTCTAAGAATCTACTAGCTCACATTAAAATCAAATATATAGAGTTGTTTAAAGAGTTTTTTCATGTTTTTGCATGGAGTTACGAAGATCTGAAATCCTATGACACTGAAATAATACAACACAAAATCCCTCTCAAGGAAAACAAAAATCCCTTCAAATAGAAACTACACCAAATAAACCTTGTTTAGTTGCCTTTGGTTCAGAAGGAGATCATGAAAATGTACGATGCCAATATTATTGTCCCTATTAGATATTCTGAGTGGGTGTCTAATCTAGTGTCAGTCAAGAAGAAAACAGGATATATTAGGCTTTGTATAGACTTTAGAGACTTAAACAAAGCTTCATTGAAAGACAACTACCCTTTGCCCAAGATGGACCATATTTTACAAAGGGTGGTAGGGTCTAGAAGAATTTCTTTGCTTGATGGCTATTCAGGGTACAATCAAATCTTAGTTCACCATGATGATCAGTTAAAGATAGCATTCACTACACCATGAGGCACTTTCATGTATATAAAAATTCCCTTTGGTCTAATGAATGCTGGTGCAACTTTTTAGAGAGCCATGGACATAGCATTCTCAGAGGAACTAGGCTTCTTCATCATTATATACCTTGACGATGTCACTCTGTTTTCAAAAATAGATGAAGAGCACTTACAACATTTAAGAAGAGTTTTCAAGAAATGCAGAAAGTTTGAGATATCTTTAAACCCTAAGAAAACACTATTTGTGCTCCAAGAAGGTAAAATTCTTGGGCACATTATTTCTGAGGAGGGTATAAAGATAAATCCAAAGAGGATTGAGGCCATATTGTAGATCTCTCATCCTCGAAACATCAAGGAGTTTCAATATTTCATTGGAAAGATTAACTTTTTGAGAAGGTTCATCCCCAACTTGGATGAGCTCCTTAGAAATATCACAAACATGTTGAAGAAGGAACAAGGGGTAAAATGGACCTTGGAAGAAAAGAAGTCCTTTGAGCTGGTGAAACAAGCGTTAACCAAAACACCGGTTCTAATAAGTTTTGATTTTTCAAAAGATTTTTATATTTTTTCATTTGCATCAAAACATACCATAGCTGCTGTCCTTTTACAAAAAAATCCACAAGGACAAGAGAAACCTATTGCATTCTTTAGCAAGGCTTTGAGAGATTCTCATTTGAAGTATAACATTATGGAAAAGCGAGCCTTTGCTTTGGTTAAGGCTTTGAAAGACTTCAGAGTATACATCCTTCACTCACACATCATTTCCTTTGTCCCAAATTCAGTTGTGAAATACATTCTAACACAGGACCCAGATGGTAAGAGAGGTAAGTGAATTGTTGTTATCCTTGAATATGATTTAGAGATAAAATCCACTAAGCTGATCAAAGGCCAAGGTCTAGCTAGATTAATGGCTGAATCCAATTTTGAAGTCCTTGATATTAATATGATTAATGCTTTATATGATCAAGAGGAAATATCAACTTCCATTATTGAGAACCATTTTATGAATTCCTCTTGGTATGCTGATATTCTTTATGTTTTGCTTAATTATAATACACCTCCTTGTTTGACAAAAACAAAGGCAAGGTTCCTAAAGTTGAAAGTTGTAAAATATTTCATTATAGATAGATCTCTGTATTGGAAAAATGGAAGTGGTATATTGCTTAAATGTTTTCCTGAGTTTGATGCAGAGAAGGTTAAGCATGAGTTCCATGAAGGGGAGTGCGGAGGCCACCTATACTGGAAAACAAAAGCCAAAAAAATCTTGAGGGCTGGTTAATATTAGCATACTCTCTTTCATGATGTACACAAGATGATCGTTGCCTACCATAAATGTCAACTTTTTGAAGGCAAAAGGAAGCTTCTACCCTTGCCCCTGCATCCAATCACTGTTGAAGCCCATTTTCAACAGTGGGGACTTGACTTCATAGGTGAAATACATCCATCATCCTCAGCTCAGCATAGATGTATTCTCATTGCCACAGAATACTTCACTAAATGGATAGAAGCCATTCCTTGTAGGCAGGCCAATGATTTTGTTATCATAAAATTCATAGAGAATAATATTCTCTCTAGGTTTGGCTGTCCTACCAAGATCATCACTGATAATGCAGCTGCATTTAGATCAAAGAGTATGGTTGAGTTCTGTCACAAGTATCAGATAACATTGGGACATTCCATGGCCTATTACCCTCAAGGTAATGGACTTGCAAAATCCTCAAACAAGAGTTTAGTGAACATAATGAAGAAACTGTTGGAGGTCAACAAGAAGTCTTGGCACACAAAGCTTGTGCATGCACTTTGGGCTGACAGATTAACATTGAAGAAATCTATTATAATGTCACCCTACCAACTTGTGTATGGCGCTGATGCAATTTTTCCAACCAGCCTTGGTGTTCCAGTTATGAAGTTGATTCAAGAGTTGCAAACTAAAGATAATGATATGATCAGAAGGATCAATCAAACAATTAATCTTCAACAAACCAGAGAGGAGGTTTATAACAAAGCATTGCAAAAGCAGATCAGCATCAAAAAGATTTTTGACAGAAGAACAAATGCCAACAATTTCAAAGTTGGGGACAAAGTTTTAAAGTGGGACTCAAGGAGGGAAGATAAGGGCAAGCATGGAAAATTTGACAACTTATGGCTTGGCCCTTACTCTATTCATTCAGCTGCTGGTAACAATGCCTATTTCTTACAAGAGTTAAATGGAGCAGAATTTTTTGGGGGCCCTATCAATGGAAGGATGCTTAAACATTACTTCTCTTGATCCATGTCATGTTCTGAAAGCCTTTTTTTAATCTTTTTTCTCATTATAAATATCTCATTCACCATTGCATTCAAAGTTAGAAAAATAAAAAATACAAAAACAGTGAAAGAAAGAAAAGAGGGCAGATTGTAAAAACAAGAAAGGTATAGCCCCATACCAAAAAAGAGAAACAAATATGAAAGTTTGCAAGCTTAAATGCCACTCCTGAAAAAACACACTTCTAATTAGTCAAATAGCCTAATCTTGACTAATTAGCTTTAAATTTTATGTTGATAGGATAGTGAATTCGATTTCCAAAACTGTGTAATCTTGGCTTATCAGTAGATAGATTAGGATAGAAATTAAAGGTTCAAACATGCTCAAAATATGAACCTAAGTTTCCAAAGAGAATGACTCAAATCTGTTTAAAATTCTGAGTCAAAACAGAGATAAAACTGGTTCTAACTAGCTCAAAATCTGGACCAGTTGATAAAAGAAAAATAGCTCAAGCAAGAGTCAAAATAGAGCTGAAGAAAAGATGAAGGAAGCATTTTGAATTTTTAGATCTTATGCCTTACATTTTGATTTAATTATTCTGCAAAATAATGTCTATGTGCAGCTTGTTTTTCAATGCCATAGACCAGCATCAAGTTAGACTATCACTGGAGTCACTGTGTGCCACCTATAAAATTTGTTATATCACAAGGTGGCCAAAACATTTTTTGAGCCTTCAAGAAACACTTTTATTGCTAAAAATGTTATCTCTTGAAGCCTCTTGAAGGCCTCATGTCTCTGTCCAAATCTTCACTATTGTTTCATTTCACACTCTGAAATTCTGCGGATTTCATGAGAAAAGACTGTTGCTGCTGCAAAAAAAAAAAGAATAACCCCTTTTTCCCCTCCTCCACTCAAAAGCTAACCTCATTTTTTCCCCTTTGTTCTCCATAAAAATCCTTCATTTTCATATTTTCCCCTCATCCCTTCCATCAAAACCCCTCTGATAAGGTTTAAGACTCTTTCTTTGCCTTATTGAAACCCTCAAAGTCCTTTGAAAACCATTAAAAATCTATAAAGAAAACCATTTTTATTACAGGCTTAAGCCCCCTTGGGCTAAGTCTTAAACCACTTCCCCTCCATGTGCCCCAGCACTAGAACCAAGTGCTAAAGGTCCCAAGCACTTATCGCATCGGAGAAAATCACAAAGCGCTGTTGTTTGCGTTAAACAAAAAACTTCGATTGCGATGGCCTGGTCGCACAATCGCATTGGCCTTCCCCAATCATGCAATCACATCGGCTTTCCCCGATTGCGCCAATGCATCGGCCTTCCCCGATCGCGCCAATCGCATTGGAGATTTCTATTGTGCCTTTACATTTCTCCACCTCCGATTGACATCCCTCTGATTCACTCCCCACCTTTGATCTGATCCTCAGATCAATGGCCAGCGCTCAATCGCTCCATCGCACTCCAAGTTCATTGCCCCGCTGATTGCGATCTCTCGACGCATCTCCCACCGTTGATCTGATCTGCAAATCGACGGTCTTCATCTAATTGCTTTAGAGTTTTCCATTGGGTGCGTCTAATTACTTTACTTTTCCCCCCTCCCATCGTCGATTCCCAATTTATTCTCCACTGTTGATCTTTTGGGCCGATCTCATCTGACAGCCCTCGATCATCCCGAACTGCCAACTTCAATTTAAACCATATTTTCCTCCGAACAAAGGTTTTTAACTTTATCTCATCATATTTTCACCATTTCCATATAAAGTGAACCCATCACTTTGTTTTCCTCCTAGATCGCTCCCACCCTTTGATCTGTCCAAGATCAACAGATCCGACTTAATTCTCCACCACTTTTTCATCCAAACCACTTCCATTTGACTTTGCATGAATCCCCACTATTGGATGATGCCATCCAATGGCCATGCTCCTCCTTACAACCTCTACCGCAGTAAAACCCTAAAAAACGCAAGATTTTATAATATAGTTTTGTATTGTTCAGGTGTTTGAATGTTTTTCCGTCATATTAAAGAGAAAGCTGAAGGCTGGGAATGACGATTCCCACACCTTTGATTCATCAAAGGAAACCATTCATAGGACTCAAACTCCACGTATCATCAATGTTTCATGAGGCATTGATGCCATAAGGGCCCTGCGCAACACTGCACATCAACAAGACACAGTGAGTAAAATCACAATCAAAGAGTATCAGTATCGAAGACAAAACATACCACAATAGAAGATTGAAGACAGTTTGGAGATTACGAGTAATATTGATTATCGAAAGCTTAATCCTCCAAATTAAAACACAATTATAATAAAATCATAAGTGTTAATAGACAGAAAGGCCTCCACCGCCTCAACAGAGGTGAATTGATTCCTCTCAGCTACCACAGTGCCACCTGTAGCCACAAGCATTCAAACAGAGGCCGAAGTTATTGATTAAACGAAGATATTTGCCTCAGCGTAGCCAAAGGTTTAATTCTGCTAAGGGAACTTAATGCGAAAAAAATTAGCAGAGTTATTACATCCTGAAACAGAGCCTAAAAGTCAACAAAAGCTCCCACCAAGCTTAAATCTTAAATGTAAAACATCAATACATACAGAACACCTGTAAAATTCTCCATCGAGCCCCTCAAAGGCTGAGAAGTCATTAATCTATATTAATTTCCCAAGGAGATCTTTTATCACATCTCACCTCCTCATTCTTCTATAAATACTTCTGTAGAAGATGAGAAATTGTTGGCTGTAGAACTTTGAAATATAATTGAGCTCGAAACTACTACTTTTAAATAGTGTTCACTGGCTTTTGAAGCTCTGTTTGTGATCTAATAAGTTAGGCTGAGAAGTGAATATGATTTTTGAACTGAAACATTGGACTTGAAGATGTAACTGGTTTGACTTCAATATACAAGCTGTTTCTTGGGATCCTGGTCTATGTCACTGGTGAATTTCCTCTTTCTTTGTTATTTGTTTCCCCCTTTTACGTATGCCACATTGTCCATTATTCTCTAATAAAGAACAACAATTATAGAGTTAGGATTTATTATTTACCAGTACCCTTCTCTGACTGATAAGCTTTATCTCAATGTTTTCCTCCAATTTGTTTATTTAAGAATGATTCAATACAGTCTAAGCAATTAGGAACGCTGGCATTCCCTCGTCCTACTATTTGCTTTAAACATTGTTCTTGAATGTGATTTCCATTATTTTCTTATTAAAGTTGGACTAGAAAAGTGATGGTGAGCCCTGTTTTCTAGCTTCTTGCTCCAAAGGTAGATTCCGAAAGTTTCCCTAAGTGTTTGCTGAAAGCAGGATAGGTTTAAAAATACCTTATCTAATCTTAAGTTGCATTTTGTTTCTCTTAAGTGCGTTTTCATACTTTCTGAAGGTAATTATGCTTATTAATAGATTGTTTTTCTCTTGAGTTATCTTTAATACAAGCTTTTCCAAAGAGGTTTATGGTGAGCCCTGAACTTTGGTTGGTTTTAAACAGTTGGTTAAAGGATTTTTCTTGTTTGGACTGAATATAAATCCTTGTTGAAATTATTATCAGTTTCCACCCCTCCAACACTTTATTGTTTCCATTCTATCATTTTAATCTCATTCATCTTGTGATATAGATGAATTTCCCCTTGGATCACTCTTGAATTGTCACACAATTAAAAGCCCTATTATGACTCCATAGCCCAATGGACTAAAACCCAGCGTTATATCTATCTTTTTAGCCAAATCTTGTTTTGGTCGCTTGCAACTTCACACCTTTGAAACTCTTTCCATTTAGGACATTCCCTCAAACAATAATCATGCTCAACCATCCAAAAACAAAACAAACCCTCGGCCTTCATAACTAGCCTAATATCCTTACCCAAAACCTTAAAGATAAATCCATATTTACACTTATTGGAGAGATCCCTCTCTGGATTCAGGAGGGCTAGATCCTAGAATCCCAAAGTGTTTAAAATAATGTTGTTTCTGTGATTGGACTTTTCCAATATTTCTAATTGTAGATTCCTAACAGGGACCTCTAGACAACACCTTATTGCCTCCTTGAGTACTCTACTTACTCATGATGATAGCTATTTAGCTATCTTGCATGCTTGGGAGGGGAAATATGGAGATTGATTGATGAGACAACATCTAATTCCTTGGAGGAGTTCATGATATGTGGATGCTACAGTAGGAGGATGGGATACTTCTCAATTCTATCCTTGCAGTTGCTTGAGGACAAGCAACATTTGGGAGGGGAGGATTGTAATATTCCAAAATTAGCATACAACTAATTGGAATAATGATTTTTGTTTTTATCACCTAGCAGATGAATAAATGGGTAAGGATGCCCATGCATAATAAAAATATGAATAAAAGCCCTCATAATGTGAAAAGGGATCAACATAGGATCTATATTTCACACCCTCATGTGTGAAAAGGGGCATTTTCATGTGGACAAGGTCAAGTTTGACCAAGTCAACAACACTGGGATAGGAGGTGGAGATCATCTTTAGAGACAACATATAGATAGTAGGAGGAAGATTCCTTTGTTAAGGAAAACCTAATGAGTGGGAACCAAGATGAGAGGGCATCCATTTGTATAAAAGGAGGGCAAGGCAGCCATATGAAGATATGTAATTGATTATTGATTGTATGGTCTGGTTAGACTATTATGCATTCTCTTACTATTTAGCAGAGTTGTTGTGCTGCTTAGCACAAAGCATTCATGTTTATAAATTCCTTCTCCTTTCAAGAGATGCCTCTTGAAGGAGCTTGTACTTCATTTCTCCACCTTCAGGCTTGAGGCCAAGAATCCTCCTTCAGCTACAACGTTATTTCTGCAGCAGTATAATGTTGTGTTGTAGGGTGTTGCAGTGGAGGTTCCACAATACCACTTCCAGAATTTATTTTTCAGAGAAGGAAGCTTTCCTTCCTTTGGGAGATCAGTGAGGAAGCCCTTTGAGCATATTTTAGATCTTGGCACTTGGCCAACGTATTTTCAGTGAGCATTTGCAGTGAGGGTTTGCAGGTTGTTTGGAGGGTGAGATCTTCAGTGTTAGGATCAGCCTTTCACTTGGAAGATCCATTGGAGGAGGTTTATTTGTTCAGCTTGTGCATCATCTACAACCATCTCCATCCAGTTCTTGAGTTGCAGTTGCTACTCATTCTTTGTGATGTCCCCAATTAGCCATAGCTACTTGGAATATTATAATTACTCCATTTTTGAAATAGGAAGTGAAAGACACAATAAAATCTATGCTAGTGTGAAAAGGGATTGAGGTAGGAGGATAAAATAAAGCCCCTTGAATGTGAAAAGAATCAAAATCAAGGATCTACTAGAGTTGAACAAGTCAACCAGCATTGTAAAAGGGAGGGAAAGCCTCTAGGGTAGCGCAACTTTGAAGGAGGAAGCCTCTTGAAGAAGCTACATCTCCAATGTGTGGGACCTGGGATGGGGAATCTCTCTTGAAATAAAAAGGAAGGAATGGTAGCTAGGGAATTCATTCATTCATTCATACTTCTTGTTTTAGTCTTATGACTGATTGCAATCTTCAGTTGTTTAGCTGGAGTTGCAGCACTATTTAGTGTAAGAGTTCTTATGCGGGAATTCTAGTTCCATTTTTGTTGCAAGTGATCAGAGATTCAAAGAGGAGGTATTGAGTTCCATTCTTCTTCAGATATACAGAATCCATCTTCTAACCTCAGATCACAGTCACCTTCGAGTGCATTATTTCTGAGATGCAGAGTCGTGGGTTAGATCTACTCATTTGAGCTTTATTTCAGAGGAGAGGGGGTGATTTCCACCCAGGAGTTCTATTGAGGAGGGTCTTGAGCCTATTTTTGTATTGTACACTCTTTCTTTGATCATATCAGATATTTCTTAATACAGAGTAGCTAGGTACAACGTTATTCTCCTGCAGTGTTGTACATTGTGTTGTTATTTGTCTTAACTCTCATCAGTGGTCCCAATGTGCTTGTAAAATAGGTTAATCCTCTCATTTCTGATCTTATAATGAATAAAAGCTCCAAATATATGAAATTCCATCTATTTCTGTATTTCACATGAAATAATAACTTTTTTCTCTGGCTCCAACATTTCTATTTTATGAAGTAATCGGGGTTAAGGATGCCTTTTCTTCACACTTGAGTTGGAGGATCTTTATTATAGCTAGAGTTATTTATTTCCTAATTTCTCTATATTTAAGTCGTATACAACATATTTTGAGGGTCCAAGCCCCGACTACGTTATTATTTCACCGGTTCACCCATAGAACGCCCTCACTAGAGATATTAAAATTCCCAAAAAGGGACATCATGGTATCGAGCTCATTTTGGCTCGTTCTTTTGTGGGGGAGATTTATTTTCAGAGGGAGGAGGAAGAAATCTCAAGTCTCATACTTCAAACTCAGTAGACATTGCAAGGGATCTCAAAGAGATGAGGTAGGAAGAAGACTCTTTAGGGTTTTTCCCAAGGCAAAGACCAAGACTGAAATGGCATGGGACATTCGAATCCATCACAACGTTCCACTCTACCTTCATTTTTAACTAAAGGAGATAAGGAGATTTAGGAGAATATTTGGAGAATATGAGTTCCGGCCTCAAAGGTCAAGAAGCATCCGAGCTTTCAGGAGTTTGTCTTGATCAAGGATGGAAGGAGGGAATGATCTTCATCAAAGAGAAGGTAAATGGATGCAGTGGATCAGCCTCAGAGAGCAAGATGGTGGGGTTCTTCTCCACCACATTTGATGGGACATCCAAGCACACAACAAAGGTATGGGTAGAGAAGTTGGACACATCACTTGAACTTCACAAGCTGTCTCTAAAATGGAGGTTAACAAGATAGTCGCATTGCATCTAGAAGGGGAAGCTCAATACCGGTGGTTTCCCCATGGACTAACCACACTTGTGCATCATCATATCACTATTCAGACGAAATGGTTGAAGGCAGATATTTGATCCAAGTGGATCTAGAGGCCCACTTTTCCAAAATAACCAAACTCAAGCAAAAAGGGATATCTGAGGATTATGTTGCTAAGTACCTACAAACTTTCGATGGTCTCTAACCTCACTCACAGCGTGAAGGTATGCATGCTTGAATGGCCGGCTGAACCATTTAAGGTGGCTATCAAAACAAAAACCAACCACACTCCTTGAAGCTGTGGAGAAGGCTAGAGATATACAACACATCTTGCCCAGGGCAAGAACCTTTTTACAATAGAATACCCATTCAAGGCCAAGGGAAACACCCCCTGTTCAAGAGAAATGTGTTATAGAGGAGGCACATCCTATCAAGACCTTCTCCAAGAAGGGTGCCAACGCTGTGTAACCCATAGAAGATTTTTCTCCAAGGGGAGGAGCTATTGTAGCATTAAGAGGGGTCCCAAAATATCTTACCCTAAGAGTAAGAGGCACCATCAAGGGGCAAAGGGTCTCTGTATTGATAGATAGTGGAGCCACTCACAATTTTATTGATTCACAATTGGTACACAAGAGAGGAATTCTATGAGGAGTTTGAGGATTTTCGGGCTTTTGGGTTCCAGAGCCATGACTCTACAATGTGCCAAGTATGTTCTAGCGCTGACCATCACTATGGGTACCTATACCCTGACAGACCACTTCTTTGTGGTAGAAATTCCAGACACCAATGTCATATTGGGAGTCAAATGGTTAGTCACCCTTGGGAGAGTCACCACTAATTGGAAAAATTTGGAGATGGAATGGACTAGAGAAGAGGATGGACAACAACAAAAAATCAAGGGTATGAACACATATCCTCCCTCAAACATTATCTCGGCACATAGATGAGGCAGATTCACAAAGAGGAGAGAGATTGCATGGGTATTAGAGCTGCATGTATCTAAGGTGAAGAGCAAGCACACATCGCTGGCACCCATTGTCCAACCCTTTTGGACCGCATTTCATAGTATTTGGAGATAATCCCACTAGGGACCTCCTGACCGAGGGTTTGAACACACCATTGAGTTGAGCAGGCATGCTGATCACCACTCCTTATAGACATCCTTAAGGCTATAGGGATGAGATTGAAAATCTATCCAAGAGTCGCTAACACTAGGGCACATCCGGGGCTCAGTACTAGTCCTTTTGCTTCCTGGTTTTGGTAAAGAAGAAATATGGCACATTGAGGAAGTGCATCGATTATAGAGCCTTGAACAATAAGACTTTTGGAAGAACCTGGGGTGCACTCATACCCAGATCGATGAACTTATGGATGAATTGAGAGGATCCAAATATGCTACCAAGATCGATTTGAGGTCTACACCATCAAATCAAGGTGAGGGAGCAAGATATCCCCAAGACAGTCAGTTTCGTGTCATTATGGGAATTTTGAGTTTCTGTAATGCCCCTTGGATTGACTCAGCTCCAAAGAACTTCTCAATCTTGTATGAATCATATCTTCCAGATCATTTGCGGAAGTTTGTATTGGTATTCTTTCGATGATATTTTGATCTAGAGTCATGACTTAGGAGGAGCACTTGCAAGATATTGAGACAATCTTACATATCCTCAAGGAGCAAAATTCTATGCCAAGCTCTCCAAATGTGAATTTAGCCTCACAGTAGATGTTGTATTTGGGGTATATCATAGGGAAAGAGGAGTATGGTGCATGAGGAGAAGATCCAAGCTATCCTGGAGATTGCCGAACCAAGGAATGGACAGAATCAGAGGATTTGTGTTATTACACATACACGTAGCTTTCAGAAAGGATTTTCACAACTAGGAAGCACCCCATGTACTTGGAAAGAAGGGGCTTTGGTGTTGGACACCCAATAACAGATAGATTTTGATAAGCTCAAAGAGGTAATGAGTGGCTGTCCTATTTTGGTTTTAATTAATTTTCTCAACCTTTGTGTTAGAATGTGATGCATCAAATGAAGGTATTGGGGCAGTTTTGATGTGTGAGGGCACCCTATAGCCTTGGAGAGCATAAATTTCTCCCTCATGAGAAGCTATAACGATCCGTGATAAAGAAATGCTTGGCTATCATGCATGCATTAGCCAAATTATAGCAATACTGTGGGGAATAAGTTCAAGGTGAAAACTGATCACAACAACTCAGATTCTTTCTTGAACAAAGGAAGCTTCCTTCGCAGTGAAAGATAAATTAAAATGGGTGAGAAAATTGTAAAGCTATGATTTTGACATAGAATATGTCAAGGGGAAAATGAATTAGCCAGAGTCGATGAAATTTCCAGAGGCCTAAGCAACACTATCCATGAGGGGCATGGACACGACAAAGGCTCACCTTAGGCTGAGCACCTAAAGATGACCTTGCATGAGAGATACTTGATGGGGTGGTACTAGATGAGAGATTTAAAGTGATGAATGAGGTAATTTATTATAAGGACTAGATCCACTTGGCTAAGGGTTATAAGCTCAAGGAGAAGATCTTAGTGGCTTCCCATGATTCCCCACTTTCCTGGCATCAAGGTTTCAAAAACTGCGCACTTATCGTGAGAGATTCTTGTGGGAGAGGGCACTATAGAGGATGTGCTCCGGCATTTCAAGGAATGTACAACTTGCCAAAAAATAAGGAGAGCACACTTATCCATCCAGGTTATTGGTACCCACTACCTATTTCTCAGGTGAGGAAGTGGAGAGCATCTCTATGACTTTATCACCGGTTTACCAAAGTGCAGAAGGGACTCATATCCATGTTGTTGTTGATAATTAACAAATTATGCTCATTTCTTTACCATTTCTCGCATTGGCTAATCGTTTCACGTGGCTAAGCTTTTCTTTAGAGATGTATTTAGACTCCATGGTCTCCCTAGGACCATAAGGAGTGATCGGGACAACGGCTTCATGGGTGGCTTTTGGCAACAACTTTCTGGCTAGTGGGAATTGATTGACTCCCACCCGGCCTATCACCCCCAAACCGATGGGCGACTAAGATAGGAATTAAGTGGCTAGAAGGCTACCAGAAACTTTGTGGTCACTAAAGAACTTGTCAGTAAGTGGCTCCACTTGGGGTTATCGTTTACAACACTACCACCACACCTCTATTGGCATGACACCATTCTAAGCCTTGTATGGATATGAGGCACTCTCATTTGCCGGTTGTGTTTGGGGCACTAAAGCCCAAGGGAAAGAGATTGGATTCAAGAGAACCAAGACATACTCGTGGCCCTCAAAGATAACATCGACACGCTCTAGAATCAAAGAAAAGATGTATGCAGACTGAAGGATAGAGAGACAGCTATGGGGATCTTGTTCACCTATGCCTTCACTTTAAACAAATTCGTGACCGAAGGGGAGAAGGGAGCTAAAAAGCTCAAACCACATTTCTATTGTGTCTTACAAGGTGAGCAGATGCAAGCCAAGAAGGTGGCTTATGAAACCTTCCTAAGGGGAGCAATATTCACACATCTCCATGTATCTTTCTCAAGAAGGCCATAGAGAAGAATGTAGTTTACAACTTGGAACTTCCACCAATTGATGATGAGGGTCATTTGATCTTGTAGCCAGCACCTTGGACACAAGAGAGAGAAAGACAACAGAGTCATCAAAGAATATTTGATTCGATGGAGGAATCTACCGTATGAGGATGCCACTTGGGAGGGGGAGAAAATCTTTGGCAAAGATCCTCATCGTTGCTTGTGGGCAAGCAAATTTTGAGCGGAGGACTCGTGATGTCCCCACCAGCTGCTAAATACTTGGAACATTATAATTACTCCATTTTTGAAATAAGAAGGAAAGAAATAATAAAATCTATCCCGTTGTGAAAAGGGATTGAGGTAGGAGGATAAAATAAAGCCCCTTGAATGTGAAAAGGAGAAAATCAAGGAGTTTACTAGAGCTGACCAAGTCAAACAAGGTCGTAAAAAGGGAGGGAAAGGCTCTAGGGCACGCAATTTTGAAGGAGGAAGCTTCTCGAAGAAGATACATCTCTAATGTGTGGGGACTCTGATGTAGTTTCCTTGAAATAAAAATGAAGGAATGGCAGCTAGGAATTCATTCACCATTCATACTCTCTTGTTTCGGCCTTAAGGACCGATTGCAATCTTCTACCGTTTAGTCGGAGTTTCAACACTATTTAGTGCAAGAGTTCTTATGCTGGGAATTTAGTCTCATTGTTGTTGGGTGATTGGGAGATTCAAAGAGGAGGTCTTGAGTTCCATTCTCTTAAGATATCTTGAGTGAATCCATCTTCTAAAAATAGACTATGCAATTACTCTAGTGAGGCGTTATTTCCTCACAGACGCAGAGGTTGGGGTTAGATCTACCATTTGAGCTTATTTCAGAGGAGAGGGGGTGATTTCCACTTTCCAGAGTTCATGAGGAGGTTCTTGAGCCTATTTTGTATTGTGCACTCTTATTTGAGCATATCAGATATTTCTTAATACAGAGTAGCTAGGTACAATTTTATTCTCCTACAGTGTTATACATTGTGTTTTTATTTTGCTAGAACTCTTTATCGGGTGGTCCCATTGTGCTTGTAAAAGAGGTTAATCCTCTCATTTATGATCCTATAATGAATAAAAGATCCAGATATATGATATTCCATCTATTTATATAGTTTACATGAATAATAAATTTGTTGCTACTTTCGGCATGTCTATTTTATGAAGTACTGGGGTTATGATGCCTTTTTATACACTTGAGTTGGAGGATTCACATTATAGTTGTGTTATTTCTTTTCTCGATGCCCTTCTATATTTAAGTCATATATAGCATATTCTTGAGGGTCCAAGCCCTAGACTCACATGATATTACACTGGGTTCACCTATAATAACTCTCACTAGATATGGGTTGCTGAAATTCCCAAAAAGGGACACTGTCACTTTGAGGATCGTAACCCAAAATTTCGTATTCGTGGTTAAACCCCTTGGTTTTGAGCTAGTTCTGTAAGGAAAGGGTCAATCCTTCTTTCATAAATCTCCTAAAGGGGATCCTCATCTATTTCTTGTATCATTCAGCTATATGTATGTTAAGCTACAATAAAACTACATTATTTCATAGTTGTATGTATAAATTTGCTCCTTTGTACTTCTGCTTTCAAGAAACCCTTGCCGAGTTATCTCAATCATGTATTGAAGAGACTAGATCTTTGTTTTCTCAGCATATTTCCTAACAAAACTCTAGATATATGGTTTTTTATCATATTTTTGTAGAGACCATATTTAAATCACGCAGTCATGTTCTTTAGAAATTCTGCATGGTATAAGTCATGGGGTTTTTGTTGCATTTAGGCCATATTGGTCCCGGGAGGTCTGTTTAACTTAGTAAAAGGGATTTGTTTCTAATACCCTTTTGTATTTGAGGACCATAGTACATATTCTAAGGGATCCAAGTGTTATTTTCCATTGTTATAGCGTAATTTTCTAAAATTAACGTTTTTATGGTAAATATTGCTGAATTTTCCCTTTTGGGATATTACAAAATCCAAGTTAAGAAGTTCATATCTCTGTAATATATGTTTCCATCCACTACTCCATCTCTCTCACCTCCTCCTTGTCCACCAAGTGCATCAAATGTGAAGTGATCCTGGGGACACTCCATCAATAAAATCAAGCCCCAAAGTAACAACGTTGTTGGCCTATATAAATAGGCTCCTGCCAACTCATAGCTCCATTATTTGACATTCCCATTGTCAAAGACATCTCCCAAAATGCTTCTATATATAAGAAGTTCTTTCCAAGGTGAAAGTACCTCTCGATCATCCCAGGCTAAGGAGTAGCCCCTTTGCACCATGATAGTGCCATCTCCTACTCCTGCAACATCACGCAAAGGATGAGAGCAAATCTGCCCATGCTATCTCAAGAAAAACCTAAGCAACAATAGTTTTTGTTGCCTCCTCATACCTCCATCATAAAAATCATGTGGTAAAAACATAATGATTGATATGAAGAATGTCATATCAACACAATGTATCCATACTCCTTGCTGCCCTATGATGCAAGTATCTTTCCATACTTTCTCCTCCCACATACCCTTTGAAATGGGATATGTCACATGACCAAACTCTTTAAAGAGTAGCCAATGCAGCCAAGCCTCTTGCTACCCAGTGTCATAAATTTGTAAGTAGCCTTCCAGCATCTTGCTCACCATCCACACCAATTTATCCAAAAGTGGGTGCCTCCCATCATGCTCTATCTTGGTACCCTTCCAATGAAGACTACCATCCTCCCAAATTAGATTTATCCTTTTGCATTTCATGGGATGTTGAAATGCAGCTCCTTGGAGATCTCCTAGAGAAGATCTCACATCGATGACCAGCTTGAATCCATGAGGATCCAAGTGTGATGAAGGCAAAACATCCTCACTGCTATTGATTGACAACATTGTTAATCTCCACCATGGTGTTTTGGCTGTCTCATGTCCCAACTCAAGGATGAACATATAATAAAAAAGCTAAAATTTAACCTACCATCCAAGAATTCACACCGCAACCCCAAGTGTGGTGTGCAACCTCATGGCACATTATGATGATGGTTCATCCCTTCCTTGATCCATTCAAGGTTTCACAATGCAAGGTAATCCACTGCCCCAACTCATAATATGTTGGACCTGGTCATGTAAAGTATATTTCCACAACCCTCTAAAATATTTGGTTGCATAATATGAAAGGAATTGCCATACCTTTGGTGAATCTGGGAACATCTTGTATGGTTGTATAATCTTCCTTCATAATATTCCTAATTAGCCCAAATAATAGGAATATTCATTTTGTTTATTTTCTGGAGCAGAATGAAATTGTAAAGGAGGATAATGAAATTTTAAAGAATAATTAAATATAGTCATAAATGTAAGGTTAAATCGCTACTTCAAGAAAAAACCCTTATTTGTGAAAGGTATTAAGTCATTTGATGGGTCAAGTGGACCAAATCAACAACACTGCCTAGATACATCAACCACCTAGATTCCCAAATACGCTTTAGTTGGAGGATAATCATGCGACGTGTGCATTTCAAGCTGAGATGGTTTAGGTTTTGGCAAGGATTCCATATTATTTAAAGAGGAGGAGGACAACATGAGAGGGGTTTTCGATGTTATTATTTTTGAAGGTATTGTTTGTTTAGACATCCCTCATTCTCTAGCTACTTAGCTAAGAATAGTGTTGTTTAGCACTTGGGTGTTCCTGATCGGGAATCCCACCTCCTTCCTTGATAGGTCTCTTGGAGGAGTCTTGTATTACATGACCACTATTAGACATTTTCCAAGCTCTTCTTCCAACTACAACACATATATTTTTGAGGGTTTGGTTGTCCTTTTAAGTTGCAAAGAAGTGGAGGCTAGATCTATTCAGATCTAAGCCATTGTAGTGCCTCTTTTTAGTGGGAAAGCATTATATCCCCCCGCAAGAGAGAGTATTGGATGAGGAGAGCTCATTATGATCTGGCATCGGGGCCAAAGATCATGTTTCAGAGCCACATGGTAGCCCATCTTCCTAACTACGTATCCGCATATGTTGTGGCCCTGCACTCACAGGATAAATTCTGTATGTGGGACCGCTCATTGTGGTGACCATGGATTATGAGATAATCCATGTCTCATTCAATTGGATTTGAATGTTTATGTATTAGAAGCTTCCAGAAATTCTAAATCTTCAGCCTCAGAGATCACTCGCATTAGATCTCATGACTCACTAAGGACTACATTTTCTGCTGGAAACTAAGGGATTTTGAAGAGGAGATTGTATAGTGTACAGATCTGATATAGATCTATCTTTTTGTACACATATATGCTCCATATTTGAAGTGTAACTTACAACTCTTTTCAGCTAATAAAATAACGCTGTGAAGCTTGCACAATCATATCATATGGTTGGAGCCTCTTATTTTGGGCATTTCTTCAAGTAAAGCTTCCTTTTTCTATTCTATGATGCATGGGCTTCAACATAATCTTGAAATACTATTGTAAATGACATGATTTAGCCTAAATATTGGCATCCTTCATATATTTGGATGAACTACGTTATTCTCTCGAAAGCGCTTTGTCACATAGTGCTGTTGTACTCCTTCTTTGGGAAATTTTCAAACGCACTAGGTGTGAGATCTCATTTAACCACCTAGAAGATTTGTTTGATCTCCTCTGATCAGACCAGATGCTTGACATAAGGGATCCAAGGGCTGATTTAAGTGATTGCTCATCATCCATCTGTAATCATTTGCCATGCTCAAGAGTTAAACCCAAATTGGGGTTATTACAAGGTATCGAGAAAATATCTTGGCATAGTCTCAAGCTTTGTTTAGTTGAAGAGACAATATGTCTTTTCATGGGAGGAAAAGACATAAAGAAGTGCAGTTACACCTAATGTCAAGACAAGGGTCCAGCCATCTTTCATCCGAACATTGAAAGGGAAAGAGTTTTCAAAATCTTTGTTCCAAACTATGTATGAGCTGGAGAATGAAATCAGGAGAGTGAGGAATGGAAGACCAAAATATCTCTTGAATAGGTTTTCACATGAAGGAAGCCCCAATACTTCATTTGATGTGTGTGACCATTCAGCCACACAATCTAATTCAACAAGCATATACCTACATTCCTTGCAAGAGGAACGAAAGGGAGAGACACCAAAGGAGACTCTTGTGACTATCTCCAGAATATGAATATCGGGCCTAAAATTGTTTAGATGAGCACCAACAGCCACATAGTTTTTCAACTCAAAGAAGAGAGAAGATCCAGTAGAACTATGAGGAGGAGAGGATGCATGCAGCACACCTTGGGTAGAACCTTCCTACCTACTTTTGATAGGTCACTTGAGAGCTCAACCAAGTCTTGGGTAGAGAAGATGGACACATACTTTTAGCTGCATCAAGTTTCTAAAGAAGAAGCCATAAGATTAGCAGTGCTACACCTCCAAGGTAAAGCATATGCCTAGTGGTTGTTTGAGTCTTCTTCATTAAAAAATGAAACATCTCTACTTATGGAAAGTTCACTAGGAGGATAGTGAAGAGATTTGATTCTATGCCATCTGAAAATTATTTGGGTAAGAAAAATAATCCCAAGGAATCAGAACATTTTCATGAGCTTGGAATATCCATGGAGATAACTCCATTTCAGAACATTTTTGAAGGAGTTGAAGGTTTGTTACGTAATTTTCCAAGGGAAAAGGACTTACTTTAGCAAGAACCTCCTTCTCAAAAAGAAGACATGAGTGTTCCAATTTCAAGAAAGGATCAAGTGAAAGGATCTCTTATTGATGAGGCATGCCCCATTGATGAGGAGAAGGAAGAAAAAGAACTGAAATGTTCCTCCAGCGCTGTGATAGCAGGAGGATATCTCTTTTATTTGAGAGATGGAGCTAAAGCTATTGATTCCACTAAGAGGGCTCTTGTATCTTTGAAAGAAGGCCCCAAGGATCTTATACATAAAGAAGATTAGAAACATGTGTCTATGATGATAGACTGAGAGACAAAACAAGGGAGCACTTTAGACTATGAAATATTGCAGAAGGTGGGTAATGAAGAAGAAGATGGGGGAGTTTCTCCAACTTCTCCTTATCATGATACTTCCACACAGTAATTAGAGATGGATTTGTTCAATGGGAGTAGTCATATTATGTTCCCATATATTTTTCACATGGGAATGAACCATGATACATCATTATCTTGTGGTATACCACCTAGGAGACCACCTGATTTAGATTTGATGGAAGATGTTTCATGCATTGATGCCCCTTTTATAGATCGAAGGAGGGAGGGAGCATTAGGAGACCATTATTTAGTGCTGAGAGTATGCGGAAAGTACAAGGAGAGGGAAATAATTTTTCCCTTAACATCACTATCCATTCTCTCGTCCCATACTGCACCGAGAGAAGATGCTGCAAGGGTGAAGGATGACCCCATCATGAAGCAAGGAAGGCAATTCTTGAATTAGGAGACAATATTATTTGGAGGATCCTCTTCCACACATGATGAGAGATGGTGGTCACACATGCATACTTTGGCAAAACCAAGGAGGTTTTGGATAGATGGCAGCCTTCCATGGGAGGCTAACTTCCAAGAACTTCCATCTTCTTTTGAGCATGTGCATGAGCAAGGAAGGCAGCAAGGAAGGACTCAAAACCTTCCACCTTGTACCTTTGGCATGGGATATGTCAAGGAGAAGAACCACAGCAGGCAGACACTTCAGATGACACCCTATCAGTGTTGTCATTGTTGGGCACATTAGATCCCTATTGGAAATCCCAACTGTTGGTGGAATATTCCAAGGATCTTCATACTTGCATGATTATTGATGAATGGTTGCATGAAGGGATCTATTAAACCCTTGATGGAGTAATCTATAATCATGGTAGGATCTTCTTGTCTAGATCCTCCAAGATCAAGGAGAAGCTACTACAGAGGGATTATGAAGAGTTCCATTTCAACCACACCTATTCTATGAAGCTCAACAATATCATTTTGAGGAGCTATTATTGGGAGGGCTTTTAAAGAGAACTATATCAACATTTTTAGAGATGCATGGACTTGGTGGAGTTGGAGTAGCAACATGACTCTAAGGGAGAGTTAAATCATCCCTCTCTTCCTTCCCTTGAAGAAGAGAGTAGATCTATGCACTACTCCATTGATAGGAGGAGAATTGTTCGTGAAGAGCATGCTCTTAGTACATGTATTTTATATTCTGATTTCATGCAGTCTGACACCATTTTTTTGCAGGCCATGACTCCAAGGAGGAGTAATATATTTTGCAAGCCTCATGGCCAATATTGGGTCCCAAAAATTTCTGAATTGGGCCACTCTCTCGGGAGAACAAGGGAGATTTTTCATCATGATGGGTGCTTCCCAAAGGCACCAAACATAGCTCACACTTTCAGCTATGGTGAGATGGTATGGGCTAAAAGTAAGTGGTTGGAGGACTACTTACCACATCTTGATTTGATGCAGGTAGGGGATGATCTGCGCTAGTTCCACATGTGGTACTATGATCCACCTCCATGTGCACACATTTTTGTTTGTTTGTACATTGTTTTGATCCCCTATGTTGATGATGTACTTGTACTTTTCATGGGGGTGGATGGAGGAAGGAGGGAAGGCATGCATGTGCCCTATGGGATGACTACACTCCCTGTACTATATTTTAGGGAGGGCATTGGGAAAACCATGATTGTTTCTTTTTATTGCTTCCTTGTGAGATGAGTTGTTTGCCTCTCATGAGAACATTATTGGGGCAAGTCATGGATGGATGGTTTGGTGATCACTTAGCTTATGAAAGAAGCTTATCTATTGTTTGTGACACAAATAGAGGGAGAGATGAATTGCAGCACTCAGCTTATCAGTTGCTTGAGGAAAAGAAAAATTTTGGAGGGGAGGATTGTAATATTCCTAATTAGCCCAGCTAATAGGAATATTCTATTTTGTTTTCATTTTCTTGTTGCAAGAATAAAATTTTAAAGGAGGATAAATTAAACTCCTATAACATTAGAATAAATATATGCCCATGTGAACAAGGCTAAATCTGGACTTCTTCAGCAAAAAACCCTTATGTGTGAAAGGGATTAAGTCATTTGACTGGGTCAACTAGACCAAATCAACAATGTTGTCTAGATACATTGAACCAACTAGATGCTGAGCGCAGTTTTAGTTGGAGGCTAATCATGTGAATGTAGCTAAATCATTGAGATGGTTTAGGGTTTGGCAAGGATTCCATCCTATTTAAAGAGGAGGAGGACAACATGAGAGGGGTTGTTGATGTTATTATTATTGAAGGTATTTTTTGTTTAGAAATCCCTCATTCTCTAGCTACTTAGCTGAGAATAGTGTTGTTTAGCACTTGGGTGTTTCAGATCGTGAATCCCACCTCCTTCCTTGAGAGGTCTCTTAGAGGATTCTTGCATTACGTGACAACTATCATAAATTTGGCCAAGCTCTTCTTCCAACTACAACACAGATCTTGTTGAGGGTTTTTTTGTCCTTGTAAGCTGTAGCAAGTGGAGGCTAGATCTATTCAGATCTAAGCCATTCTAGTGCCTCTTTTCAATGGGAAATCATTCTATCCCCCTAGAAAGAGAGTATTGGATGAGGAGAGCTCATTTTCAAATCTTGGCATTAGGCCACATCATGATATAGAGCCAACAATGCAGTCCATCTTCCAGAACTGCGTTATTTGCAAGGAGAAAGTTGCAAGGTCTTTTGGTACTTCAAGGAGGAGAGATCTCTAGTGCTGGGAATCTGCCCTTCACTGTGGTGATCCGTGGATTACAGATCTAATCCATATTCCATTAATATCTGATCTGAATAATGATGTATTAGCTTCAAAAATTTTGAATCATTCTGCAAATCAGTTGCATTAGATCTCAGATCTACTTCCTGTACTACATTTTCTGCTAAAAACCCCAAGGGGATTTTGAAGAGGAGACTCTATAGTGTACATATCTGATATAGATCTATATTTTTGTACACATATATGCTCTATATCTGAAGTGTAACTTACAACTCTTTTCAGCTAATAAAATAATGTTGTCAAGCTTGTACAATCATATCATATGGTTGCAACCTCTTATTTTGGGCATTTCTTCATGTAAAGCTTCCTATTTTCTATTTTATGACATATGGGCTTCAATATAATCTTGAAATAATGTTTTAAATGAAATGATTGAGCCTACATATTGGCATCCTGCATATATTGGGCTGAACTACATTATTCTCTGAGCAGTTTTGTCACATAGTGCTGCAATTCCTTCTTTGGGTAATTTTCTAGCTGTAATAGGTGTGGGAGATCTGTTTAACTCACCTAGGAAGTTTTTTTTATGATATGCTCTTGGATTTAGGACTTAGATAATTATATATAAGGGATCCAAGGGCTTATTTCAAGTTCTTTAGCATCCATTCCTGAAAAATGCGTTTTTCAGGCATGCCTTGCTAGCAATCCCAATTTGGGGATATTACACCTTCCAATATGTTTGCTTCCCCATCTGCTAAGGATGATGGCTGCTCCTCCATAGTTTTAATAGCACTGGTAAAAATCTCCTCAAGTGGTGGTGAAGGCTCCTTCCCTTCTGATTTCTTTTTATCAAATCTTTTTATCACCCTTTGAGTGAAATCTGCAAAAGTAGACACTCTTGCATGACTCACATGGATGAACCACCAGTTGCTTGCCTTGCCCTCAAGGTGCAGCGTTGAGATCTCAAAAATATCTCTTTTTACCACTGGAAGTAGTAGGAATAATGCATCAAGTTTCATCACCCAAGCCTTTGCTGAACATGTGGGTGATCCATAAAAAGTAGACAATAGAAATCTATTGCCTCTCATCCTCCTATTGCTGTAGGGCCTCCTATCTTCTTCCAGTTGAATAAAATGAGGAAGAGCTAGATTATCCTTGAAAGCTTTAGATTGTGACTTGTATTCTACAAGGTATCCACTCAGGATCTCATGTTCCAAGTACCCTCCATCTCCATGCCTTTTGTTCTCTTCTTCAAAAGGATCAGACAAGGTGTAATGCTTTGGATCTTTCTACAGCATTGGTTCTCTCTTTTGAGAATATGAATTACATGGCCCTTCCTCTTCTTGAAACACTCTAGAGGTTTCACCACTTCTCTTTTCTTCTTTCTGCTTAACCTCCTTGGAGAGGTTCTCCATGGATCTGAAAAATGATGACACAAAGATGATTTTCTCCATCATTCTGATCTTTCCCTCTTCTTATATCATCTTGGCTTGAATTCCATAGGCTGAACCAAAGATATTGTTCTGATACCACTGTAATATCCCAAAATGGGACTGCTCAACAATGCATGCTTAAAAAACGCATTCTCAGAAATATATGCTACAAAAAACGAAATCAACACTTGGATCCCTTAGATATGACAACATACCATCTAAATCCAATAATAGATTAGAAACAAATTATTGGGTGTGGAGCTTGATTATCTTTTTTATTTTGTGTCACAACGTTAGACCCCTGTACCTTAATGGGGCAGCAACGTCGCCCGTAATTAAACGCTACCTGGGGGGTCCAGGGGGGGCGACTGTGACTTTATGGAGCCCTCCCCTGGTGGGGGGTTTCAGGGGTAGCGCCCCCAAAGCTAAAACAAATGTAAAATTTCTTTGTAAAAGTATAGTAATTTCTAGTCAATCTGGACCATTCATTAGGTGGATGATCTGACGGTAGAAGTTATGTTTAGTGTAGGGATTTTTTCCCTAGAGGTAAATCCCTCACTTGTATGAGGGTATTGTATTTTGGCTATGCATTGTATGTGTATTCTCAGAGAAAAACAGATAGGGAGACTATGAGAGAGAACAGAGGATATTACAACATATCTATTGTAAGTGGTATCTCTTCATTTTACAGGATAATATAAAAGAAGGACTGGTTGTTCAGGATGGACATAGCCCAAACTGGGTGAACCCCATATATCTGTGTCTCTCTAGTTTTATGTGTTTTGTGTGCTTGTGTCTTCTGCATATTATATGTGTTGCATTGCTTTGTAATATATAATTTTCTAATAACTGATATCAAAGCCGAAGGTCTATTTGGCTGATAAAATCCCAGGAAAGAAGGGTTCCTGGTTCGAGTGGGAGCAATGGCGGAAGATGGTAAGTTTAGGGTCGAGAAATTTAATGGTCAAAAATTCCCACTTTGGAATATGCATATGGAAGATTATCTGTATCAGAAAGATATGTACCTACCATTGAGCGGAAAAAAAAATAATCCAATGGCTATGACAGAGGCAGAATGGGAGATTCTTGATAGAAAGGCACTCGGAACAATATGGTTTTGCCTCGCGGTGTCGACAGCCTTCAATATTTCAAAGGAAACAACAACAGAGGTTTTGATTAAGGCATTGGCGAAAATATATGAAAAACCCTCGGCCTCAAACAAGGTATTTATTATGAAACATTTATTTAATATGAAGATGTCGGAAGGTGGATCTATTGCATACCATTTAAATGATTTTAATACATTTACTAGTCAGTTAAGTTCTGTAGGGGTAAAATTTGATGATGAAGTTAGGGCTATTTTATTTTTGTGCTCATTGACAGAAAGCTGAAATGGTTTATTTATGGCCATTAGAAACTCTGTCTCTAGATCTAGTGCTTTAAAGTTTGATGATGTTGTCAGTGCTATCCTTAGCGAGGAAATGCGACATAAAAGCTCCAGTGAGGCATCGGGTAATGCTTTGAGTGCAGAGTCTAGGGGAAGAAAAATGGAAAGAGGAAAGAGCTCAGGATATCACAGTAAATCAAGGAAAGGAAGATCCAAGTCTAGACCGGGGATAGTGTGCTGGAAATGCGGAAAGAAAGGACACCTGAAGAAAGATTGTAGGTCTCGGAAGGGAAAATAAGGAGACACACAACAGGAAAACAATCATGAAGAAAATGTGATAGGTGATGCGTTACAATATGCTTTGATTCTTTCTTTAAAAAATGTTACTGATTCCTTGGTGGTAGATTCAGGGGCCTCATTCCATGCCACACCTGATAAGAAATATTTTCATGACTATGTTGAAGGATATTTTGGACAAGTCCATTTGGGTGATGATAAACCTTGTAAAATTGTTGGAATGGGTAAAATTATTGTAAAATAGTAGAATGGAAACCAATGGATATTAAAGGAGGTAAGGAATGTTCCAGTTTTGAAGAAAAATCTTATTTCAATAGGGTAGTTATGTGGTGAAGGTTGTGTGATAAATTTCACAGATAAAACTTGGAAGGTCACCAAAGGAGCCCTGGTAATAGCAAAAGGAGAAAAGGTTGGTACATTGTATTTATGCAATGGTATTTCTAACTCTGTTAATGCTTTCACTTCCAAAGGAGAAAATGTAGTATTATGGCACCATAGGCTTGGACACATGAGTGAGAAGGGGATGAAGATTCTTCACTCAAGAAATTTATTGTCGGGTTTGAAGAATGTTGATTTGGATTTATGTGATAATTGCATTTATGGAAAAAATAAGAGAGTCATATTTCTCAGAGTTGGGAAAGAAAAGAAGAGCGAAAATTAGAGCTTGTGCATACAGATGTATGGGGACCTACTCAGGTATCATCTCTCAGTGGATCTCATTATTATGTTACTTTTATTGATGATGCAACTAGAAAAACTTGGATTTATTGTATTCAGAATAAATCTGATGTATTTGATACTTTCAAGAAATGGAAAGCTTTGGTTGAGATTGAGACATGAAAGAAGTTGAAGCGTATCAAATCAGATAATGGAGGTGAATATTAAAACAAAGATTTTGATAGGTACTGTTCAGAGCATGGAATTTACAGAGAAAATACGGTTCCAAGAACACCAAAAGAAAATGGTGTGTCTGAAAGGATGAACAAAACAATCATGAAGCGTGCAAGGCACATGATATTGCATGCAAGATTGCCTTTACAGTTTTGGGAAGATGCTATAGATACTGTTGTGTATCTAATAAACAGAGGGCCTTCAAGTTCCTTGGATGGTGGTATTCCAGAGGAAGCATGGATGGGTAAAAAGGTAAACTGCTCTTTTTTAAAGCCTTTTGGCTGTGAGGCCCTTGTCCATATTAATAAAGAAAATAGAACAAATCTTGAGGAAAAATCAAAGAAATGTACCTTTATTGGATATGGTTTCAATGATTTTGGTTATCGCTTATATGATTATGAAAATAAAAAAATCATTAGGATAAGAGATGTAATATTCAATGAAAAGGTATTGTATAAGAATTAGTTGTAGGAAAAGAAACAGGAAAAGGAAAATAAAGAATACAGAGTGCTTGATGAGATCACAGAAAAATTAAAGGTGCCTGAAAATAATAATAATCGACAGCCACAACAACAACAACCACCACAATAGAAACATGCACCTCAAACACCTGAAAGTGGTGTCAAAAGATCTACCAAGATAAGTAGACCCCTTGAATGATATTCTCCTTCATTATATTATTTATTGTTTAATGATTCTGGTGAACCCGAATGTTATGAAGAAGAAATGCAGGTTGAAAGCAGGAAGAAGTGGGAGCTAGCCATGGAAGAAGAGTTGGACTCCTTAAGGCATAACCAGACTTGGGACTTAGTCAGGTTGCCTGCAAGTAAAACTACATGGCATAATAAATGGGTTTACAGGTTGAAGGAAGAATATGGAGGAAAGAAAAGGTACAAAGCTAGACTTGTGGTGAAGGGGTTTGCACAAAAGAAAGGTATTGATTTTGATGAAATATTTTTTCATGTTGTTAAGATGACTTCAATCAGAACTATTTTAAGTATTGTAGCAGTGGAATATTTACATCTTGAACAGTTAGATATAAAGACAACATTTTTCCATGGATATTTGGAGGAAGAGATCTATATGGAGCAACTAGAAGGATATGAGTTCAAAGGGAAAGAAAAATTAGTGTGAAGGTTAAAGAAGAGCTTCTATAGCTTAAAATAGACTCCAAGGAAGTGGTATCTAAAATTTGATAGGTTTATGTCTGAACAAGGTTATACTAGATGTCAGTCTGATCATTGTGTTTATCTGAAAAGAAAAATGATGGTAGCTATATTATATTGTTATTGTATGTAGATGACAAGCTTGTTTTTAGGGTCTAACATGTAGGAAATAAATGTGCTCAAAAGAAAATTGGAAAATTCATTTGCAATGAAGGATTTGGGAGCTGCAAAACAAATCCTTGGTATGAGAATAACTAGCAACAAGAAAAATTGCAAATTAACACTATCTCAGAATGAGTACATACAAAATATGTTGAAAATATTTAATATGAAGAATGAAAAACCAGTTAGTACACCTTTTGCAAGCCATTTCAAACTTAGTAAGAAGACATTCCCCAAGACCCAAGAAGAAATGGACTATATGTCTAAAGTTCCATATGCATCAGCAGTTGGAAGCTTAATGTATGCAATGGTCTGCACAAGGTCTAATATTGCACATGCAGTGGGAGTTGTAAGCAGGTACATGAACAATCCAAGAAAGGAACATTAGATGGAAGTGAAATGGATTCTCAGATATTTGAGAGGTACCAAAAATCAAGCATTATGCTTTGGTGGTTCAAACATTTCTCTACAGGGATATGTTGATGTAGATATGGCAGGTGATAGAGATAACAGGAGGAGCACTACAGGATATGTATTTATTTTAGGTGGAACAACTGTCAGTTGGGTTTCAAAAATCCAAAGTGTTGTTTCACTTTCAACAACAGAAGCAGAGTATGTTGCTACTACAGAATCTAGTAAAGAAATTATTTTGTTACAAATATTTATGGATGAATTGGGTAAGAAGCATGATATGGGCACGTTATATAGTGATAGCCAAAGTGCCATTCATCTTGCAAAGAACTCAACATTTTATTCCAGGACTAAACACATACAACTCAAGTACCATTTCATAGGGTCAATACTGGAAGATGGACAATTGAAGCTGGAAAAGATACACACTAGCCAGAATCCTACAGATATGCTAACAAAAGTTGTAACCAGGGAGAAATTGAGAATATGCTTAGCTTCAATTGGTCTTCAAGGATGATGACAAAGATGAGAAAAAACCAGGTCCAAAGAGGAGTCATTGTCAAGCAAATGAAGCAGCGGTGGAGTTGCTACAATCAGTCTCCAAGTGGGAGATTGTTGGGTGTGGAGCTTGATTATCTTGTTTTTTTTTTTATCACAGCGTTGTATCCCTATACCTTAATGGAGCGGAAAAACCGTCCATAATTAAACATTACTTGGGGGGTCCAGGGGGGCAGCTTCGAATTTATGGAGTCCCCCCCTGGCGGGGGGTTTTTGGGGTAGTGCCCCCGAAGCTAAAAACATATGTAAAATTTCCTTGTAAAAGTATAGTAATTTCTAGTCAATCTGGGCCATTCATTAGGCGGATGATCTGACGGTAGAAGTTATGTTTATTTTAGGGTTTTTCGCCCTAGAGGGCAACCCCTCACTTGTATGAGGGTATTGTATTACGACCGTGCATTGTATGTGTATTCCCAGAGCAAGAAACAGACAGGGAGACTGTGAGAGAGAGTAGGGGATATTACAGCGGATCTGCTATAGGTTGTATCTCTTCATTTTGCTGGATAATATAATGGAAGGACTAGCTGTTCAGGGTTGACGTAGCCCAAACTAGGTGAACCATGTATATCTATGTCTCTTTGGTTTTATGTGTTTTGTGTGCTTGTGTTTTATGCATATTTTTTGTGTTGCATTGCTCTATAATATATAATTTTCTAACACAAATCAAACTAGATGAGGTAAACAGAACTACCACACCTAGTATAGCTCAAAATTTATAAAACCCTAAAACTACTATAGGATGAAATTTCTACATAAAGAGAAAATGTAGTCTAATGAGAGTTTATGCCCAAAAATAGTTGAGACAAATAGATCTGATATTATATTAAAAAATATGGAACATGAACTAAGATCTAGTCTCCTTTATACAAAATCTAGAGAACCTGGGAAGGGGCTTGTAAGAATACACCCGAATACAAATGGTGATATTCACCACTAAGACTGAATAATCACTACAAACTAAAGCACATGAGTATAGAAGGCTGAAATAATGTAGATATGATGCAGATCTGTTCAAAGGTATTCCCCCATGAAAGGATGAACCTCTCAATCACCAAAAAGCTCCCAAAAAGAATCACTAGATGCACTTCTGAAACTGCCCTCCAAAAATAATGAAAATCCAGATCGAAATAATGCTGTGGGTGATGGAAATATATTTCCCTGTTACCAAAGATCTAAAATAATCCTAGGAAACATCCAAACTGATCTCCCAATAGAAGGAATCCCTCCTTCTATGAAAAACCAACTTAGAAAGTGGTTTCTCAACCCTCCACTGCAACACCCTGCAACTCAACACAACCTCCTGCAGAAACTGCACTGAAACTGAAGACTGAAGCTTGGCACCAATGCCGGATGTGTGGAATTATATATCAGGTCTCTCCCAAGATCTACTCAAAGGGAAGAGATGGAATTCCAAAACAGGAATACCTTAGTGTTAAACAACACCAGTAATCTTAGCTAAACAACTGAAGAGAGAAAAAATCTAAGCAAACATATCAAAATATAATTCATAAGCTAACCTCAAATGGCTGCCATCCTCTTCCTTATAAAATAAGTGAGCCTTCTCACCTTGGGTCCCACTCATTAGGGTTTCCACCATCACATAATCAATCTCCCTCCAAAACTACGTTGTACCTTCATCAAGGCCACTCCACCATGACACCGTTGTTTGATTTGGTCAAGGTTGACCTCTTCAACCTACTTCAGCCCCTTTCACACCTAAGGGTCTTCAATCCAACTCACATATAGTTTTCTAGATTAATCCTCATTTATATTGAGCTATTTTTATTGATGATCCACTCCTCCTACATTTATGCTATTGACTTGGTCAAACCTGACTTTGTCCAAAAGAAAATGCTCTTTTTCACACATGAGGGTGTGAAATCCAACCATAACAATGATCCCTTTTCACATCCTAAGGGATTTTATTCCTATTTTTGAAATGTAAGGGCCTCCTTACCCATTTATTCATATCCTATGTGTAAAAGACAAAAATCAATATTCAAATTAGCTGCATGCTAAACTTGGAATATTACACATAGCCATTCTAAGAAAGGAATTATTCCTCCTCTGTCAGGTTAGACAATTCTTGGCCATTTGAGTAGAATATACTGAGGTCACATATATGTAGGCACTGGTTGAGAAATTTGTCAATATGACAGCTCCAGGCGAGATCCCGTGGCAGAAATGTAGTGAATATGCGAGCACTTCAGTATCGACATCTTCTCATCAGTCGCTACCTCCCTCTGGTCACAAAGCAGGGTCATCTTCGTCATTAGCTCAGCCACATCAACAACCATCAAGAACGCCTCACTGCCATCACAAATTACACTCATGATGCGGCCCACGCGGCCTATTTACTTTTATTTTTATGAATTTTAAAACTGGGTGAAATCTTGATCTCACCCTATGCACTCTTTATTTTTCATTTACTGTTATGTTTTAGTTATGGCCTTTGTCAAGCCATGTTGTATATGATGAGAGGCCCTTTTTCCTCATCACCGTTTTTGTTTTTTGATTGAGATCATGAACAGAAAATATCCTCAGAAAATATTTTGTTTTGAAAATATCTTCTCTCGAAGCTCATTCATGGAGCTATAAAAGATGAAATGAGAGAAAAAGAAAAGGTTCCAGTTTTTCATGAGAAGAAGTTGTTAACTATGAATTCTCTCTTTTTGTAAGTTTTAAGATCCTCTCTTAATGTGTATCTGAAGATCCCCTTTTGGAAAGGAAATGAAGCTAAGATGTTGTTGTGGTGGATTCCAACTAAGGTTACTGAACAATATGCATTTTCTCAGTATTGTTTAAATATAATGTTCATTTTGTTCTCATCATTCCCTTATTATTGTAGCTTTTAGAATGCGAATTTTAAACTAGTTGATGTGAATTTATCCTAAATTATACTCATGTATTCTGTTATGTAACATTTTAAATATGGCTTGCGGCGAGATTTTTGTTTCATAATTTTGCTCACAGGTCATTGTTCTTCTAATGTTAGTGGAGGATGGATTCTTATGTTCGTATAAGCCTGCCTTACTCTGATACTTTCCTCATTTTCTTACATTGTACTTCACATCCACTTATCCTTGTAACTGTTCATTGATTTCACATTCGACCGAGCTCACATCAATTTACTTTCATGACTGCTTTGGATTCACTCTTTGAGACTCTTTATCTATACAACTAGATGTTTTTCCTATCAATATTCTGTCTCTGATATCTTGGACCGATATCAAAACTTTAAACCATCATCACATAACAAGAGGTTTCTTCCGACCAACATATAAAATACCTTTTACATCCTCTTGCCTTTAATATGTCCTAGGCATTGGTATTTAACAACTCAAGTCTGTCTCTAGGAGTTACAACATCTTTTGGCATCATTTCTGGGGATTTCAAGTTGAAAATATTTTCCCTGGAATCAGAAAATCAAATCCACCCTTCAAATCAGGTGAGCACAAAGGGTTGAGAGTTGTAGATCCCTCACCTTGGCGACTCCACTACTCTTTCAAGTCAAATTCATTCGCCATCCTAGCTTATCAAAAGCCCCATCTAAGTTCATATACCTCCCAGTTGAGAACACCTTGAGTTTCCAACCCCGAAAAAGAAAAAACCAGCTTAGACTGATATACCCAGATTCTCACTAGAAGACTCCCCGTCCTCTTCTTAGCAAGCTCAAGTCTAGGGCCCCAGTTCCACTGCCCGAGTACTTGAATACCCTCTAGAAAACCTTGTTTTAGATAATTCTGATATAAATAATGAAGCAACATTAGTAAATACATCTGATCTCCCCTTGCATCCTACCCCTGAAGCTGAAGAAATCAAACAGGTTACCATCCCCTAGATCCTGTTCACTCAGATAAATTTGCAAGACGCCACCCAGCATATACCTGTCACCATTCATCAAAACCCTCCACAGAATCCACCACCTCCCATGGTTGTTCTTGGGTTTTTTCTGAACAAATATGCCCCTTTGGCACTTCCCAAAATTCTAAATGATATGCCTCATGATTATATGAAACTCTTTCCTTGGTTCACCAGGGAAGACAATAGTGCTGCTCAAAAGAACATTAAATATTTCTGTGCCTTTGCTGAGAATTTCAACGTGGAGGACTTGGATGTAGTTTTGAGGCTCTTTGTCCAATCCTTGTATAAAGAGGCTCGAAAGTGGTTCAAAACTCTAGGTGACCACACCATCACCACCTGGAAGGAGATGGAGAATGCCTTCACATGAAAGTGGGGGGAGAAGAGAGATCATGGCTATATTCTTACAAAATTCAATGCTTTGAAGAAGAGACACAATGAGGACGTGATTGAATTTATCAAGATATTCAACAAGCTGTATAATAACCTTCTTGCTGATATGAAACCCCCTCAGACAGTGGCCAAGGTGGTCTTTGTGGGAGATTTTTAATTAGAGTTTGGTTTCACTTTAAGGGAAAGAAAATCCACATCTCGGGATTAGGCCCAGACTAATGCATTAGAGGTAGAAGAAAAATTTTCTTCTATGGGGAAATCAAAAGGAAGAATAGACCATGATTTCAGATGAAAAGGTAAAGAAGAGGCTTCTTCTTCAAATCAAGAAAGGGAAGTGGCAGATTATTAGATTGAAGAAATGAATAAGATGATAAAGAATATTTCAAGAAAGTTGGTTAAACTGGAGTTGGAAGATAAGAATGCCTCTTCTCCGCCAACTCAGGCCACTCCTAACAGGGGATATAACCCACAGTATCAAAATCTGCCCTTGCAGATACTACAAAGAGATAGGAAAGAATAGCAAGATCATATACAAACTCCTCTCTATTTGGAAGGAAAAATGGAAGGCACTACTGAAGATGTTCCTAACAGGCAAGACGATCAGTATCTTTCTTACTTATAAGGTGAAGAGGTAGAGCTTACTCTATAGGAAGAAGAAGAAGAGAAAGTAAAATCCATAGAAGATTCAGACATCGATGATTATTGCAGACATTTTGTGGACTTCATGCAAGCTCATTCCACAAGAAGTACGATCTTTGATCTTCTAGAAAGAGGACTCGGACGTAGGATCAAGATAAAGAGTCACCTCCAAAAGAGGCACTCCCCCAGAAAGTTCATAGCAAAGGTAAGAACCTTGTAGAGGAGCCTTAGCATCAGAAAGCTATCACTCCCTTTTCATCTAATTCAGTTCCTGAACCTCTTGAAAATACTAAAGGTATTTCAGCCATCATAAATCCACCTATCCTCCTTAGAGAGAAACTCAAAGAAGTCATCCCAGAAAATAATCCTGTTGTTTTTAACCTCCAAAAAGAATTAGAGAAAGTGAAAATCCCTGTCCCCTTAGTCGAGCTTTTGAAGCAGCCTTCTTACAAAGCTCAGGTGTCACAGTTTATGCTCCCTCATGGAGTAACCCCTCCTCCAGATAGTCTCAACCTTTAAGAAGAAATACTGATGGTAGTCGTTGGCCCCCATGTTGAAGAGTTAGAATCAACAACCCCACAATTTTATGTGTCTTTGGTCATCCATGATTTACTGTTGCATAATTGCATGTTGGACTCAGGGGCCTCACATAACCTGTTTCCTTTGTCAGTCATGGAGCAATTAGGATTAAAAATCACTCGCCCATATAAATATCTTTATTATTTTGATTCCAAAAGAGTCAAATGTTTGGGAATGATTAAGGACTTGGTGGTGAACTTGGCTCAGATCCCTGCCAAGAGGGTAGTCATGGACATCGTGGTTGCTGATATTCCAGCTCAATTTGGGATGTTGTTGTCTAGGTCATGGGGGACTAAGATAGGTAGGTCGATTAAACTTGAACTCACTTATGCTACCATCCTAGTATTTGGCGGAAAAGAAAAGATATTATATCAGGAAACCAGATTTGTGAAGATGGTGACCAGAGCTGATGGCTCAGTTAATTCCCCAGTGTATAGAAAAGAAGGAGAGTTTTCTTGTCTGATGCTGGTGGAGGATGAGGATTTTTTACAGGAACCTGTTAGCACCTAATCTAGATCCCAGGCTGAAAAGGGAAAAACAGGATAACGACTAAACCATACTCAGCCTTGTAGCTAGCCCTACAAGGACAGGAGAGGGCTCTCTTCGTAAAAAATGGATATTCAATAAAACACAATAATGAGACTGATATTAGGCTAGGTAAAATGATCGAAAATGGTTTTAATAAAATGAATGACTTTTCAGGGATGTGTGGGACAAAATGGGATAGTTTGAAACTGGGAAATTAAATCAGGATACAGGGTATTTCATGGGGCAAGATAGGCAAGAAATTTAGAAATAAAATTGAAATAAATATGGGATGGAAATACTAGTGAGGAGTTGAAAAGGGCACAATAAATGGATCCTTTTCAAAGAGAAGAAAAACACAGAGTATGAATGATTTCCCAAGGCAGAGAATAAAAATGGATTCTACCTTTCTATATTGAAAGCATTCAAAATGAAATGTTTATGGATGAGAGGTGAAACATAACAAATTGACATATGAAACAAAGGAGAAAAAAAATGCTAAAACTCATACCACATGGATCCCACAAATCAGAGCTGCATCTCTTATTAATTCCCTGTCAAACTGTACAATGGAGTGCAGACTTTCCTTTCCACACTATTTCCCTATTTCTGAGTTTGATTTTCAATTACATTAAATAGACCAGATTTGTGGGAACATAGATCCACGAAAAGAGGGAGTTTTTTAACAACTCAGAACTGAAATCTGAATATGGAAAAGAGAACCAACAATTTGCCTCTAAAAATAAGGAACAATAAGACATTTGACCACTTGAAAATTTGTTGTTATAGATAGATGAAAAAAAATAGGTAATCCGAAGAACAGATTTCCTACTTTTCTGTTGCTGTAGAAATCTCTATTTTATATAAGCTTCTCGGCCTGTTGACTTTTTCTTTGCTTTCCATTATTTGTTTGAAGAACGTTGAATTTTTTAACAAAATTCTTTGAAATGAAACTATGCCTTTAGTGAAGGGAGAAAATTGATTTTGAATGGGAAAAGGGAATGGAGGTGGGGTCCGTGTTGCAATAGGAAACGGAAGGGGTAGGAGGGGAATACAACATATAACAAAACTTTATGATATGCCGTGGGGGCATTTTAATAGTCGCAATCGGGATCGGGGGTTGGATGCGTTTGGAACATGCCACACAAAAGCTCTGATGCAATTGGCATAGGTCCGATGGGTAATAGAACAAGCCAAAGGGATGATAGGTGAAAAATGAATACAAAAGGTTTTGGTGCTTTTAAAAAGGGGTGAAGTGATTTATATGTAAGAGTGAAGGGCTTATTATGGTGGGACCTGGGGATTATAATCACAACCGGCATGGGGGAAATCGCGACGAGCATATTACACATTGAACTTTGCCGATGCGATTGGGGAGAACTCCTTGTATAAACGAATAAAACAAAATTTTGATTTATACAAAGGGAAAGGCCTTTTTTTATTATGCGCGGGTGGAAATATTATGTGGTGGGCCCGAGTCCATTTGCATCAGAGATCGGAGGGGGGGGTATAACATAATGCATTTCTTCTGATGTGATGGGGAAGAGGCAACGGGGGGAAATCCTTTGTATAACGCTTTGAAATAAATTTTAATTTTTATAAAGTAAAAGGGCCTTTTTTTATCATATATAAGTGGAATATAAAGTGGCGGAACCCAAAGGTCCATTGGAATTGGAGATCAGAGGAAAGCTGAGGGGAATTTTAATATAAAAGGCTGATTGGGATGGTCCAATTGGCTGAGGGCCATCGGATCAAACGATCATATCGATAGTCAGGATGTGGTCGGGGGTTTATAATCGAGGGTTTGCCATCAGGAGGGAGTTTAATCAGAGGGGAGCGATTCAAGAGGTGCCGATTGGGTATGGGCCGTTCGATCGAATGGATAGATGGGTAGCCAGAATATCATCGAGAGGGGTTGATACCATCGCATTGGAGAATTTTCAAAGGGCCTATCGGGGCATACGGTTTAAATGTTCCGATTGTGATTTAAAGGACTTGGGTCGGCAGGGTTTATATAATACAAAACTTTAAGTTTTATTATAAGGTTTCAAAGTATGGTGGGGAAGTGGTTTTGAACAAAGAAAATAAGGGATTTTTAAGAAAAAATATTAAACTTTAATAAAATAAAGTTTAAGGGAAAGATGGAAAAAGGGGAAGGTTAGGGAATGGGGGACCTTTTACTTCACTTAGGCATAAATTTCAATCGAGGAGTGAGTTTTGAGAGTGTAGTATACCATTGGAAATCTCTTTATGGGATCTCTCTATTGAATCTACTTGGAACATGATTTGATGTTGAACATGTTGCAGAAAACTTCTCTGAAGGCAAGGTGATCACTTTGTGGAGATAAAAACTTCTGAATTGTGAATTATTACTTATGCTGACATAAAATTACATAATGAATGATAATGCAGGCAAAGTATCATTTTTTCACCTCAAAACATGGTTTTGAGGTGAAAATTACATCAAACTGAATGAAACATTTCTTTGATCTTTCCAGATGTTGTGACTTTGAGTTTATTGACTTCCTCATGACCTTGCTGATATTTATTGACACTTGGCTCATTAATTTGACCATGGTGATACCCTAGAAACTAATGAGACCCGTCCTATGACCTACTGACATGATTTTGAGGGTGAAAGTGACTTATGAATAAGGACCATAGAGAGGAGAATCAACAAGTTTATCATGAGGGAAAACTGATGAAAAATCACTACCATCAATGAATCCATGACCTAGACGAATGGTGAAATTTATGGGTATGGGACTCCTAATATGCAAATGCAAAAGAAAAATTTTGATCACTGATGGCAGTATGACTAAAATGACACTAACATTGGCTCCAATGGGGATGATAGCTCCTTGAAGGTGCCAAGAACACCGTAGACCAAGTAGCCTTATCCATTGGGCATGGATTCAAAAAACTAAAAACTGACATAATGCAGTCTGACTCTGACTCAAGACTAAGATTGAAAACTGAAATAAAACCAAACCATACACATATCATTTAAGTTTTATAGCCTTCACCTTGGGCCCCAAACTTCAATGAATATGTACTTGAAATATGGTCAAAATAACATGGTATATAGAATGGTGATGACATAGATTCTGATCCATTGTCTTCAACAATGGTAGTGCTTCAAAAGCCTACCATTCACTACTCCTCTAGGGAAATCTTGGCCATCCATCTCTGAAAGCAAGAAGGCATTTTTTTCCCCTGTATGCTGAAATATTGTATGGTCTTTTCCAAATGTTGTCAAACTTAACATGCTTCCCTTTGTCTTCATTCCTTGCATCCCATTTCAACACTACATCATCTAGCTAAAAATTTTCTTCTTTAGTATTTCAGTCATAGATCTTTTTAATCTTCTCCTGCAACTAAATAGCATTTTGTGACACTTCCTCTCTTGTTTGCTGAAGGTGGATCATCTGATTTATCCTTCACTGATTGTCATCGTCCTCGTTGCCAACTTCTTGCAATAATATCATAACTGGGACTGTAAGAGATGTAGGAAAAACAACATCAATTCCATAAACCAATTCAAAAGGCAACATACCTATGGATTTCTTACTCTAACTCTGCCTGCCCACAGTGTGTTGATGAGCTTTCGGTGCCAATTTCTTTTGTTTTCCTCCAGTATTTTCTTAATTATATTTATCAGCGATTTGTTGGATGATTCTGCCAAGCCGTTGCCTTGTGGATAATACGTTGTTGAATGGCCCAACACGATATTGTATTTATCGCAGAAATCGACCATTTTCTTGGATCTGAACGTTGCTGCGTTATCTATCACAATTTTGTGAGGGCAGCTAAAACGAGATAAAATATTCGATTCAAGGAATTGAATAATTACCGTATCAGTTACTTGCCTTGCTGTGACAGCCTCAATCCATTTATTGAAGTAATTCGTGCCTATCAGGATCCATCAATGCTATGCTGATGATGGTGAATGGATTTCTCCTATGAAATTGAGTCCCCACTGCTGAAAGGGAACGTTCACTGAAACTTGTTTTAAAGGAATAGGAAGCGATTTCTTCTTCCCTTGGAAAATTTGACATTCATGACAACTCATCATCGTTTTATATAAATCAGAAAATAATGTGGGCCAATAATATCCTGACCTCAACACTTTGTTAGCTGTAGTCTTCCAAAACAAGTGTCCACCACAATCACCTTTATGAAAATCATGCATTACCTTCTGAGCTTCTTCTTCAACCAAACAATTGAGCATAATACCTCCTGGATCTTTCCAATAGAGAGCATTGTCTAAAATACAATATTTAGCAGATTTAAGTTTCATAGATCTACCTTTACTCTTAGAAATTCATGGCGGAGGTGAAAGGTGCTTAAGAACATAAAAAATATCTGAATACCACGGGGATTGTAAAAAAATATCTGAAATCGGAACAAGCAAACCTTCATCTTCCTCCTCTGACATTGCTGTAATGAGGTTTATATCGAGGGCACGCAGATTTGATTGGGCCATCAATTTTGCCAAGCCTTGGCCTTTAATCAACTTCGTGGGTTTGATCTCCAAGTCATAATCCAACATAGATGCTATCATTTACCTCTTCATCCTTCTGGATTATTTTGCATCAACACATCCTTTAGTGCTACATTAGGGACATATGCTACAGTATGTAAATGCAGAATATAGACCCTAAAATCCTTTAATGCCTTTATAAGAGCCAATGCTTTTTTTTCAATAATATTATACCTCAAAGCAACATCTCTAATAGTTCTACTGAAAAATGCAATTGGCTTTTCAACCTAATCTCTCTTTTGCATTAAAATAGCAACCATAGTTTTCTCAGAAGCAAATGAAAAAATAATAAAATCTTGAGTATAGTCAGGACTAATCAAAAATAGGGCATTGGAAAAAGAAAAAATTATCAGATTAAATGACATGATAGCCTCCTCACTCCATTTGACAGTGCTATCCTTCTTCAAAATGTTAGTCATTTCTCTTAGATGTTTAGCCAAATTTGGTATAAATCAACGCAAGAAGTTCATCTTACCATTGAATGCTTGAATCTCCTTCTTATTTCGTGGAAGGTCTATGTGCTAAATTGCTTCAACTCTAGATGGATGAATGTGGATACCATCCTTAGATATGATATGCCCCAACAATTTGCCTTCATCCATGGCAAAGAGACTCTTCTTTGGATTGAGAGAAATCCCAAATTTTCTGCATCGTTGAAAAACGACTCTCAAATGGTGCAAGTGCTCATCATCATAACCATAAAACACTGTCAAATAATCCAAATAAACAAGGAAAACATCTTTTTCATTGGCAAAAGAAATTTCCATTTCTCGTTGGAAAGTAGCTCCAGCGTTCTTTAGTCTAAATGGCATTTTAGCATACTGGAAGGTTCCCCAGGGTGTTGTGAAGGCAGTTTTGTCTTGGTCTTTCTCATGCACCAAGATCTGGTTATAGCCTGAGTAGCCATCAAGTAGTGACATCCTAGATGCTCCAACTACTCTCTGCAGAATATGGTCCATCTTTGGAAGTGGATAATTATCCTTCAAGGATTATTTATTCAGATTCTGAAAATCTATGCATAACCTTATCTCTCCTGTCTTCTTACGTACCGGGACCAAATTTTAAATCTAGTCACAAAATCTAATGGGAACTATGATACCTGCTTTATACAACCTGTTTACCTATTTTTTGATGGATGGCAGTATCTTCGGATTGATTATTCTTAGCTTCTGTCTGAATGGCTTCTAATTTGGCTTGATAGGAATAGTATGCTGGATTATGTTCTTATCATACACTTTCAAATCTAAAGATCCCATGCAAACACATCAGAAAATTCAGAAAGAAACTTAACATACTTCTCCTTTACCTTAGGAGACAATGCCTTTTACAACTTCACAAACTTGGTCCGGTCAGCTATTCCAAGATTCACATCTTCAACTCCTTTCTCAGTGGGCACTGTTAGTTTCAGTCTTTGCAGCCTTCCTCCAGTGATCAAACATGCTCTTACAAAGTGATTTTGAGGTGTCAGGGTCAAATTTTGTCATTTCAGTGAGCCTTCAAGAAAAATTTGCTCACTAAGTACTAGGTCTAGGGTTTGCTTTCACTCCTTCCAGAGTTGTCCAAATTTCGGTCCATGTCACCATTCCGCTGAGTGTACCATCATTCAGAGGGTTTTCATCATCATGCCAGATTCCAAAGGGTCATTTTACACCTTGTTCATGCTTTAGTTGTGCCTAGGTAAGGTTCATTTCCCTCTCCTAGGGTTTTGGAGGTAATTGCTCTTGGATGGTCAAATCATCATAAAAAATTGTATCCTGATGTTCATACACCTTCCCATATCCTTAATGTACCTGATTAAACACTTCCCATCACTGAGATCCCCCAAATTCCTCATTTTTGCACAAACCCTAGTTTCTTGCTACAACTTGGCAATTTTCTAGGCTAGGCCTGTGTTTTTCCCTTTTGGACCGCTTCCCCTCACTCAAATTCTGAGATTCCACTTTCCCCTACTTCCTAACATCCCTCCTTGCTTCCCAAAATTTCCCCAAGAATTTAGAAGCCCCTTATCCCCTTCATTTCGCTTCATTTCGACAAATCCCTTGTTTCACAAATCGGGATAGGTTCCACTCAAATAATGTTTCAGAGCAATAAAAGATGAATTTTGGAAAACTGAGAGATTTTTTTGTCCAAACTATGCCAAGGAAGAAAAAAATCCTTCAATTTTTACACAGGTGTCATGGTTTTGGAGAAATGTCAAAAATAAAGTTGCCTCATGAGAATTGATGCACCTCTAAAGTGACCTTGGGAAAATCAAGATTTATCCTATCTTGGTTGGCCAAATGAATTTCTTGATGAGTCAAATGATAAATAGACACATAGAGATTTCCAATGAGCTATCATGATCTTAATTTGGAGTTGAGGAAGACCTTCAAAAGTTGACTGCAACAACACTCTACCTTGAGGCAACCTCATTCTGCTCATTTTGACCAGTCTTGGGAGATTTAATTTTTGATAGACTAAATGAAATCCAAATGGAAACATTCCACTTGGGTTGGAAATTAGACTCAAATATATTTCCAACGAGATATAACATTCACAATTTTGAGATCGGGAAGGCCTCCAAAATCCTCCTGCAAAATGGCACGACGCATAGAAAAGTGGGCGTGGCGCATTGGGTTTGTGCGCGGCGCATTGGGTTGGGGCGCGACGCACAGGGCCGACACCAAAATTTTTATCATTGCTTCACAAAATTCAAATAAATTCGGTCATTTTCACTCCAAATAAGTTATGAAATTTCCATTGACATGTCTAGGTGTTGATTGAAGTGGATTATGAGAATTTGTAATGCCAAAATTATAAACTCTATGACCATGTTGAAATTTGTTCTCTTAAGATTTGAAATTGATGTTTTAAAACAGTTTGTGCCACTCCCTACCTCGTTTTCCCACCTCCCATGATTTCATTACTACAACCTATTTCCCTATCCCATTAAACCACTTATTCATAAGTCCCATTTTCTTACCTCTAAGTCACTTCATTCCCTATCATTCCTATTTCCCATCTCCTTTGTGAAAATTACCCAAAACTCCAAGTCCCCAAACAATCAGGTGACTATCCCATTGTTTCCACAGTTGTCAAATCAGAAAGTTTTCAAAAGGCATACTTCACTTGATAAAACTTCATTATCCTCACTACCTTATTTCCCACACTCCCTTACTATTTGGCACATTTGGAAACAAAAATAAAAAACACCAAACTCTTCATTTTCACCTCAGGCAACATAGACGAAGAAGGCATCGAGGAGGCGTGAAAAGACATAATCTTGGCTGAAGCTTCTTTGGATGAGCATGGTACTTGATTATGGGCCTTCAGTCCAAATTTCAATGGATTTGAAGAAAATTTTGTCATTTTGAATTTTTTTGGTCACAAAACAGGTTTTTCTGCCCGACACGTCGCGCCACCCGACGCGCGCTTATGATTGGGACATATTCTGGAGGAAAAATTGATATTTTTGGGTTATTTATGGTAAATTATGCATGCTCATGAATGGATGAGAGATTTCATGAAGTTCTGGGTGGTCTTAAAGGTCAAAAACACTCCAAAAATGGCCTTTCTGCCACTTTTTGCACCAGCAGGAACCAGTCTTGGGAGATTGCAGTTTTGGAGGGGCAAATGACATCCAAATTGAAAAATTCCACTTGGGTTGGATATCAAACAGACAGGGCTTTTTAACGAGCTATCACAAGCTCAATTTGGACTTTAGGAAGTTCCCCAAAAATAGGCTCAAAGTGGCGCGGAGCATTGAGTTTTCTGGCGCGGCGCATAGAGGAATTTTGCCCAATTTTCACTTTTCAACTCAAAAATTCTGCCAGTTTGACTAGTTTTACTTTTGGATGTAATTATTGTTATATCTTGATGTAATTTGGTGGCTATGATGTAAATTTTTCATTTTTTTACTTGTTCTAGAGGATTCATTCACTAAAAAGTGAAAATTAAGTGAATGGATCAGTTTCCTAGCATATAGAGGCAAGTTGTTTGATTGCCTAGATTTCAGTTCCTTGTTTAGAATTGGTTGAAACAGCTCCTAGAAGGATGAGCTCGACCCCTAGAGGCATGGGAAGGGGTTAGTATGGTCTATATATTGTATTTTCTAAGACATTTTCAGGTTGGACTCTTGGGAAAAGTTTGGCACCTCATTGTATATCCATTTTTAGTTTTTGGCAAAGGAAAGACCAGAGTTTTGCAGCACTTGTTGGGATCCTTGTGGCTTCTGAGTTTTGATGATGTTTCTCTCCATGTTATTGTAAGTTTCATTAATTTTATATGTATTCCATTTCCCTTCTCTTTGCTTATGAATTAAACAAATGAGTAATTAAGGTAGAATTCATTAGTTTGCTGGTGCTCTGCCTTAAAATTTTGTTTAATTGTACATGTTTCTCGTCAGTTTGAAGAGGATCCTTGCACTCTCTTTCCCTATTCAGCTCCTCAGTAGTATTTTCAATCCATTCATTTGATCTAAGACATCAAATTCATTGCCTTCCCTACCCCAACTTGAACTCTGCAAGAATTTGGCCTCATCCCCAAGCCCAAAATTGTCTTTCCCCTTTTTCCAACAAAATCCCAAAAAATCAAAATCAAACCCTCCTATTTGTTTATATAGCCTAAGATTAGTTGTTTTTTTAGTCATCTAAAGCCCCTTTGAATATTTTCATTGAGATTGACCCGGAGAGAGCCCTCTCCTGTCCTCGTAGGGCTAGCTACGAGGCTGAGCGTGGTTTGATGCTACCTTGAACTCTGCCTTTTTTAGCCTGAGGTGGATTTGGGCAATAACATAGTGGCAACCATACTGGGGAAAAAATGGTTTGCTTGTTAGTGTTATTTGTTTCATAAGCTACAGACGGAGCCTGAAGTTATGCCAGGTAGCCTTCGAAATTCTTTTTCTTTGCATTAGCGGAAGTAGATAAACGTTGCTTCAGTCAATCTCCGGTCTAGCTTGTAAGCATGACACTTGACTTGTAAAATGCCCCAGTACATGTATCAAGCTCAGATCTGATTATTGATGGTGGACAACGATCAGACATATGAAGGCTGAAACATTCACCTGGCGACTCCAACTCAATCCAGAGATTCCAGTGCTCACTGATCCATTCATGCACTAAAATAAAATGGTAGGGTATGTGGGAGACCCTGCTCTTTGTGAAGCTTTAAAAGAAGTTAGAGATCAGCTAGTGGATATTGAAATTAATGAAGTATTTTTCATTGTCGTGCTTCAATGTTTGAGATCTTCGAAGTTTCCTTCTGAAGCTAAGAATGGTTTCTTTGAGTTAGTTATTGAAAAATTTGAGAAGGAGATTCAACATTTAAATGATCAGATCCAATCATATGAATTTCGAGATCCTAAAACGTTTTTGGAAACTCTCCCTCCTTCAAAACAAGAAACAATAGAGCTTCCTGCGGATGTTTGCATTGACAGTGTGCAGTTGGAAGTATGTATTGCGGAGTTGGGGCAGCAAACAAAGTCTGGCTTTTGCGATCCTATTGCAACGTACATGGAAATGTTTTTCAGTTTGAATGATAGATCAAATTTTCTTTTACATAACCATACTCGTTATGTGCATGTATGGCTGCCAACATTTACATCTATGACCCGGTTGAAGCACTCTCAAGCAGCATCCTTGTCACAGTCACTTGATTGGTTGATCTGGCATTATAGCGTTACTTGATCTATTGGTTTTGCAGCAAAGTAGGGGAGATTTGTAAATAAATAAGCTGCCAAAGGCAACATTTTAGTTTCCGGTATTTGTTTATGTACATGTTGGAGTATGTATATGTTTTTGGATTGGTATGAGTTGTTTTGGGTTTGTAGTTAGTGACTTCATTGCCCAATGGATAAGGCACTGGTCTGCTCTCCCAAAGATCTGTAGTTCTTGGCACCTCCAAGGAGCTACCATCTCCATTGGAGCCAATGTTAGTGTCAGTCTTTGCAACCTTCCTCTAGTGATCAAACATGCTCTTACAAAGTGATTTTGAGGTGTCAGGGTCAAATTTTGTCATTTTAGTGAGCCTTCAAGCAAAATTTTCTCACTAAGTACTAGGTCTAGGGTTTTCTTTCACTCCTTCCAGAGTTGTCCAAATTTCGGTCCATGTCACCATTCAGTTGAGTGTACCATCATTCAAAGGGTTGTCATCATCATGCCAGATTCCAAAGGGTCATTTTACACCTTGTTCATGCTTCAGTTGTGCCTAGGTAAGGTTCATTTCCCTCTCCTAGGGTTTTGGAGGTAATTGCTCTTGGATGGTCAAATCATCATAAAAAATTGTATCCTGATGTTCATACACCTTCCCCTATCCTTAATGTACCTGATTAAACACTTCCCATCACTGAGATCCCCCAAATTCCTCATTTTTGCACAAACCCTAGTTTCTTGCTACAACTTGGCAATTTTCTAGGCTAGGCCTGTGTTTTTCCCTTTTAGACCCCTTCCCCTCACTCAATTTCTGAGATTCCACTTTCCCCTACTTCCTAACATCCCTCCCTACTTCCCAAAATTTCCCCAAGAATTTAGAAGCCCCTTATCCCCTTCATTTCGCTTCATTTCGACAAATCCCTTGTTTCACACATCGGGATAGGTTTCACTCAAATGATGTTTCAGAGAAATAAAAGATGCATTTTGGAAAATTGAGAGAGTTTTTTGTCCAAACAATGCCAAGGAAGAAAAAAATCCTTCACTTTTTACACAAGTTTCATGGTTTTGGAGAAATTTCAAAAATACAGTTGCCTCAGGAGAATTGATGCACCTCTGAAGTGACCTTGGGAAAATCAATATTTTTCCTAGTTTGGTTGGCCAAATGACTTACTTGATGAGTCAAATGATAACTAGACACAACGAGCTTTCCAATGAGCTATCAGGATATCAATTTGGAGTTGCGAAAGACCTTAAAAAGTTGACTGCAACAGCACTCTGCCTTGAGGCAGCCTCATTCTACTCATTTTGACCAGTCTTGGGAGATTTGATTTTTGATAGGGTAAATGAAATCCAAATTGAAAAATTTTACTTGGGTTGGAAAGTAGACTCAAATAGATTTCCAATGAGCTATCACGCACCCAATTTGGACGTCAGGAAGGCCTCCAAAATCCTCCTGCAAAATGGCACGGCACATTGGGTTTGTGCGCGGCGCATTGGGTTGGGACGCGGCGCATAGGGCCGACACCAAATTTTTTATCATTGCTTCACAAAATTCAAATAAATTTGGTATTTTTCGCTCCAAATAAGTTATGAAATTTCCATTGACATGTTTAGGTGTTGATTGAAGTGGATTATGGGAATTTGTAATGCCAAAATTATAAACTCTATCACCATGTTGAAATTTGTTCTCTTAAGATTTGAAATTGATGTTTTAAAACAATTTGTGCCACTCCCTACCTCGTTTTCCCACCTCCCATGATTTCATTACTAAAACCTATTTCCCTATCCCCTTAAAACAACTTATTTATAAGTCCCATTTTCTTACCTCTAAGTCACTTCATTCCCTATCATTCCTATTTCCCATCTCCTTTGTGAAAATTTCCCAAAACTCCAAGTCCCCGAACAATCAGGTGACTGTCCCATTGTTTCCACAGTTGTCAAATCAGAAAGTTTTCAAAAGGCATACTTCACTTGATAAAACTTCATTATCCTCACTACCTTCTTTCCCACACTCCCTTACTATTTGGCACATTTGGAAACAAAAATAAAAAACACCAAACTCTTCATTTTCACCTCAGGCAACATAGATGAAGAAGGCATCGAGGAGGCGTGAAAAGACATAATATTGGTCGAAGCTTCTTTGGCTGAGCATGGTACTTGATTATGGACCTTCAGTTCAAATTTCAAGGGATTTGAAGAAAATTTTGTCATTTTGAATTTTTTTGGTCACAACACAGGTTTTTCTGCCCGACGCGTCGCGCCACTCGACGTGCGCTTATGATTGGGACATATTATGGAGGAAAACTTGATATTTTTGGGTTTGTTATGGTAAATTATGCATGCTTAGGAGTGGCTGAAAGATTTCATGAAGTTCTGGGTGGTCTTAAAGGTCAAAAACACTCCAAAAATGGCCTTTCTGCCACTTTTTGCACCAGCAGGAACCAGTCTTGGGAGATTGCAGTTTTGGAGTGGAAAATGACATCCAAATTGAAAAATTACACTTGGGTTGGATAGCATACATCCAGGGATTTCCAACGAGCTATCATGAGCTCAATTTAGACTTCAGGAAGTGCCCCAAAAATAGGCTCAAAGTGGCGCGGCGCATTGAGTTTTCTGGCGCGGCGCATAGAGGAATTTTGCCCAATTTTCACTTTTCAGCTCAGAAATTCGGCCAGTTTGACTAGTTTCACTTTTGGATGTAATTATTGATCTATATTGATGTAATTTTGTGGCTATGATGTAAATTTGGCATGTTTTTACTTGTTCTAGAGGATTCATTCACTAAAAAGTGAAAATTAAGTGAATGGATTAGTTTCCTAGCATATAGAGGCAAGTTGTTTGGCTGCCTAGATTTCAGTTCCATGTTTAGAATTGGTTGAAACAGCTCCTAGAAGGATGAGCTCGACCCATAGAGGCATGGGAAGGGGTTAGGATGGTCTATATATTGTATCTTTTGAGGCATTTTTAGGGTTGGACTCTTGGGAAAAGTTTGGCACTCCATTGTATATCCATTTTCAGTTTTTGGCAAAGGAAAGACCAGAGTTTTGCAGCACTTGTTGGGATCCTTGTGGCTTCTGAGTTTTGATGATGTTCTTCTCATGTTATTGTAATTTTCATTAATGTTATATGTATTCCATTTCCTTTCTCTTTGCTTCTAAATTAAACAAATGAGTAACTGAGGTAGAATTCATTGATTTGCTGGTGCTCTGCCTTAGACTTTTGTTTAGTTTTATATGTTTTTCGTCAGTTTGAAGAGGATCCTTGCACTCTCTTGCCCTCTTCAGCTCCTCAGCAGTCTTTTCAATCCATTCATTTGATCTAAGACATCAAAGTCATTGCCTACCCTGCCCCAACTTGAACTCTGCAAGAATTTGGCCTCATCCCCAAGCCCAAAATTGTTTTTCCCTTTTTCCAACAAAAACCCCAAAAAACCAAAATCAAACCCTCCTATTTGTTTATCTAGCCTAAGATCAGTTGTTGTTTTAGTCATCTCAAGCCCCTTTGAATATTTTCATCGAGATTGACCCGGAGAGAGCCCTCTCCTGTCCTCGTAGGGCTAGCTACGAGGCTGAGCGTGGTTTGATGTTACCCTGAACTCTGCCTTTTTCAGCCTGAGGCGGATTTGGGCTATAACAGGCACCAAGCTTGGCTTTTTTGCAACATCATCCTGATAAAAAATCTCCTCTAGAGGTATGATAACTATAGGAATTAAACTATCTTTTAGTTGCAATATGTCCATCTGGTTTGCTTCCAATTCTTGATCATCAACCTCATACTCACCCTCTATTGGAGTATCTTTGAATTTTCCATCACTCTGCAAAAAAGCATTAATCTCATTGTCATCCCAAAACACTTGCCAATACCTTAAATTGTCAGGAACAACAAGTCTATGTCTGACATAGATCTCAAACTTATTGTTGGAGTTCATCGAAATCTTCAAGTTGCTTGTTGTAGTGGCAAGAGAATCAGTAATAAGATTCTGCATCTTGGGTACTGTTGTCAAAGTGTACTTAGGGAATTTCTTCAATATTTCCAAGACTGCATTTCTGTATGCCCTCAATCTCGGATGCTTTTATTGGTATTCTCCTTTAACCTATTTGATTATTAACTCAGAGTCGCAATATATAGAAATCCTCTTTGTATTCAACTTCTTCAAAATTTTGAGACCTGCAATCAAAGCTTCATATTCCGCTTCATTGTTAGAGCAGTCAAAAGCCGACTCATAATCACATACTCTAACATTACTCGGAACTTTTTCAGGATGGAAAACAAGGCTCCTAATCCATATTCCAATACTAGTTCCATCCTTACCAATAGCTCCATCAAAATCCATGCTCCATAGGCCTTCTTCTTCTTCTTTTAGATGTTTGAATTTTGTTTCTTTCTCTTCTTTACCTTGGTTGTATTCTGCATCTTTCTGTTGTTCACTGTCCTTTGGCTGCTTGTAGGGAGGAGGCTCAGAAGTGATTGCTACTTTGTCCTTTTCCTGTTTGAGGACTTCCCTGAAACTCTCTGAAATCTCAGGTATTTCATCTACTTGTACTAACTGAAAATTCTCATCATTTAAACCACCATCTGAATATAATACAAAATATTCTAAATCTGTGTGGACAACATTAATGGGATGGTTTACTGGCTTCTCTTTGCTGGTAATCATATATTTCATTTTCTTTTCCCTATATAATTTCCTCAACTGGCCAAACACAGGAATGGTGGCATAAGAGAAGTCAAGTTGCATGGTTCCCTTAAGTTTTGCACCCCAAGACCTAGATAGAAGCATTCCAAACCATGGCGGGACATTGGCAACAACTACATCCATGAAGACATTTTTGGCTGGGATTTGATCTAAAGACACTACCAAATATTTAATAAGACCAATACAATGGACCCTAACTGAGTCAAAAGAATACAAATCATGGTATTTTTGAGTAATATTGATTCCTAACTTCTCCATGATGGCTTTGGGCATCAAATTCTGTGAGGCTCGGGAGTCCAACATAGAATTATGCAAGATGAACTCATGTACTCTAAGACTCAGGTAAAAGGGAGGGACTTCACTTTCTTCAAATTATTTTGTGGTTGGACCAAAGATGAGTTCTGGATAGTCAGCTTCTACATTCACCATATCTGAAACAGAGTCTATTTGAAAAATTTTAGACACCTAACTTTTATAAGCACTATTCCTCACTTACTTAGTTAAAGGCATAGACACTTTTAGCTTAGAAATTTCATTTTCTAAATTAAAATAAGGAGCCCTTTCTACCTCTTTAATGGGAGGATCTTTCTTCTCTTTTTTCTCCTTTGTTGTGCTCTGCTAATTCCTTTCATTTGGGTTGTTAGTCACTGAAGGTGTTTTGCTGGAGGAAGGGTCGGCTGGCTCTTTTCCTTTCTTATAAGAATCGTTCTTCATTTGAAGCTCTTTTCTATTTTGAATGGGACTGATTGGAACATATTTGTTCCTCAAATAATATTTTTGTTGGGCCGATAGAGCATTCATGTACCCTCTCTGGTAGTCATCGGACTCATCTTCTAACACTGGATTATTGGCCAAAATGAAATTTTCGTCCTTTTGAGTGTCTGGAGTCATCGTGTATTCTTCTTATTCTGTGAGGAAGATAGGGGCACCATCAGTAGTGAAAACGTGATTGGCCTCAATCATAGGATCATCATCCTCATTTGTGTCTATTCCTTGCACGTAATTCTGTTTTAGTGGAGTTTTGATTTGCTTTTGTGGTGGCACTGCTTGGTCCTGCGCTCTTTGCTCTCTCTGTTTAATTCTAAATTGTGGTTGTTGCCCTCTGAAATTGAGATTTCTTATTTGAGGCTCAGGTCTATTTAAAATGGTCAATCTATCAACCATATTCTCAACTGTTAGGATTAGAGTGTCCATTTTTCTGTCTGAAGGAGAGGCTTCCTCTTTCACCATGACTCTTTTTTCCGCTCTAGTTCGTGCTCTTTTTGCTAGCAGATTTTCTTCTACACTTACCGCTATCTTCTGCATGTCTTCAAGTGAGGAAGGGTCTCTTTCTCACAACTAATATGGCATATTGGCATCGAAACCTTCTGGAAATTTAAGCAATTCTAATCCCACAGGAGGTTTCAAGTTAGTTGGAATAGCAATATATACAGCATTGAATCCTAAACAATAGTCCTGCACAGTTTCACCCACATTTCTTTTAATATTTTCATACTCAAACATAATTTGGAGTGGGTTCTTTTTTAACTCCCACCAGTCTAAAAACTGATTCTGCAACTCTTGGAAAGTGCGAATTGAGCCTGTTGGTAAAGCTCTGAACCACTTTCTAACTTCACCTACGAAGCTTTGAATAAACAACCTAGTAGTTACATTCTTTGCCTCTACCTCATGTAGATCAACAAAGTCATTCATATTATCAACATGCTGTTGGGTTGTGATGCTTTGAGTGGCATCAAAGATGGGAATTTTACTCTAATAATCAGTAGGCATATCATTGAGAAGATGAGGTAAAACCAGGGGTGCGTACCAGGCAGCCGTGACTCTAGGAGGATTTACAACTGTGTTTATGTTACTGGGATTTAAGGGAGGTGATGATGGGGGAGATGACAACTGAGAATTGACAGTTCGTAATTCTGATGTATTGGGAAGAGGGAATGTTGTTCCTGATGATTCTGAAGGCTCAGGGATATTAGCTATAGTGGTAGATGACTGAGGAGAATTCAAAATATAATCATCAATTGAGGAATTTTCTCTTTGAACTTCAATATTTACAAGGAATTATGGATCTAAAACTATGTCATCAAGTGCAGTTTTAGACTTATTTCTAAACAAAGAAAGCTCATAACTCTCATCAAAAGAAATATCTTCTACAAAAAACCACTCACTGGGCCAAGTATGGGATCTGAAGATAGGTCTGGGATTTAGTGATCCTTCTTGTCTTCTAACAATTCTTGGGATAAGATTTGGATTTTCAAAGACAGGGGGAGGAATTGGATCTGGATTAGCCTTGTGTATATTCTTGAAGCCAGTGTGTGTAACTTTCTACTGTACAATATTTATTTCAGCCTAACAGACTCTGAAACTCATCTTCCAAAATCTGGGAATTTCACAAGGAAAATTTTACTGGGGTGATCTAACTTTACGCTTTGATAATAGAAATATATATTGACTGTGGAATAAGTGGCTGTAGTTATATTCCTTTCCAACAACTTCAACAATGTTCGCCGTGAAATAATATTTCAAAGCTCTTTATAGTTTAATCTTTCATATGATATACTTCAATGAACCTTACTCCGGTCGTAATATCAAAATGATATAACAGTGGTGCAATTCTTAAAAAATCATCAACCTTTGGACTTTATACCATAAAACACATTTATACTACTAGCTACAAGGCAAAGCATAAAAATGGATTCTACCTTTCTATCTTGAAAGCATTCAAAAGGAAATGTTTATGGATGAGAGGTGAAACATAAAAAATTGACATATGAAACAAAAGAGAAAACAAATGCTAAAACTCATACCACATGGATCCCAAAAATCAGAGCTGCATCTCTTATTAATTCCTTGTCAGACTGTACAATGCAGCATAGACTTTCCTTTCCACACTATTCCCCTACTTCTGAGTTACTGGCTACTTTACAAATGATTTTCAATTACATTAAATAGAACAGATTTGTGGGAACATAGATCCATGAAAAGAGGGAGTTTTTAACAACTCAAAACTGAAATCTGAATATGGAAAATAGAACCAACAATTTGCCTCTGAAAATAAGGAACAATTAGACATTTGACCACTTTAAAATTTGTTGTTATAGATGGATGAAAGAAAATAGGTAATCTGAAGAATAGATTTCCTACTTTGCTACTGCTGTAGCAATTTTTGTTTTATATAAGCTTCTCAACTTTTGAATTTCACTTTTTTTTTCCGTTATTTGTTTGAAGAATGCTGAATTTTTTAATAAAATGCTTTGAAATGAAACTATGCCTTTAGTGAAGGGAGAAAATTGATTTTGAATGGGAAAAGGGAATGGAGGTGGGGTCCGTGTTGCAATTGGAAATGGAAGGGGTAGGAGGGGAATACAACATATAATAGAACTTTATGATATGCTGTGGGGGCGTTTTAATAGTCGCAATAGGGATTGGGGGTTGGATGCATTTGGAACACGCCACACAAAAGCTCCAATGCGATTGACATAGGTCCGATGGGTAATAGAACAAACCAAAGGGATGATAGGTGAAAAACAAATACAAAAGGTTTTGGCGCTTTTACAAAGGGGTGAAGTGATTTATATGTAACAGCGAAGGGCTTATTATGGTGGTACCTAGGGATTATAATCGCAATCAACATCAGGGAAATCACGGAAGACATATTTCACATTGAACTTTGCTGATGCGGTTGGGGATAGCTCCTTGTATAAATGAATAAAAAAATATATTTGATTTATACAAAGGGAAAGGCCCTTTTTTATTATGCGCGGGCGGAAATATTATTTGGTGGGCCCGAGTCCATCAGCATCGGAGATCAAAGGGGGGATATAACATAATGCATTTTTTCCGATGTGATGGGGAAGAGGTAATGGGGGGAAATCCTTTGTATAACGCTTTGAATTAAATTTTAAGTTTTACAAAGTAAAAGGGCCTTTTGTATCATATATAAGTGGAATATAAAGTGGCAGGACCCAAAGATCCCTGGACATCAGAGATCAGAGGAAAGTGGAGGGGAAGTTTAATATAAAAGGCCGATTAGGATGGTTCGATTGGCTGAGGGCCGTCGGATCAGACGATGAGATCAACGGTCAGGATGTGGTCGGGGGTTTACAATCGGGGGTTTGCCATCGGGAGGGAGTTTAATTGGAGGGGAGCGATTTAAGAGGCGTCGATCGGGTATGGGATGTTCGATCGAATGGACAGATTGACAGCCAGAATATCATCGGGAGGGGTCGATACCATCGCGTCGGAGAATTTGCAAGGGTCGATCGGGGCATACGGTTTAAATGTTCCGATTGTGATTTAAAGGGAAAGGACTTGGGTCGGTGGGGTTTATATAATATAAACCTTTAATTTTTATTATAAGGTTTCAAAGTATGGTGGGGAAGTGGTTTGGAACAGTGGAAATAAGGGATTTCTAAGAAAAAATATTAAACTTTAATAAAATAAAGTTTAAGGGAAAGATGGAAAAAGGGGAAGGTTAGGGAATAGGGGACCTTTTACTTCACTTAGGCATAAATTTCAATCCAGAAGTGAGTTTTGAGAGTGTAGTATACCATTGGAAAGCTCTTTCTGGGATCTCTCTATTGAATCTACTTGGAACATGATTTGATGCTGAACATGTTGCAGAAAACTTCTGTGAAGGCAAGGTGATGACTTTGTGGAGATAACAACTTCTGAATTGTGACTTATTACATATGCTGACATAAAATTACATAATGAATGATAATAAAGGAAAAGTATCATGTTTTCACCTCAAAACATGGTTTTGAGGTGAAAATTACATCAAACTGAATGAAACATTTCTTTGATCTTTCCAGATTCTGTGAATTTGAGTTTATTGACTTCCTCATGACCTTGCTTATATTTATTAACACTTGACTCATTAATTTGACCATGGTGAGACCCTAGAAACTAATGATACCCATCCTATGATCTAATGACATGATTTGTAGAGTGAAAGTGACTCATGAATAAGGACCATAGAGAGGAGAATCAACAAGTTTCTCATGAGAGAAAAATTAAGAAAAATCACTACCATCAATGAATCCATGACCTAGTGGAATGGTGAAATTTATGGGTATGGGACTCCTAATATGCAAATGAAAAAGAGAAATTTCTATCATTGATGGCAGTATGACTAAACTGACACTAATAGAACCAACATTCAATCCTTTGAGGTTGGAACAATCTATGAGTAATGAAGAGAAAGGCATATAGACTCTGCACTTTGATGGGGCAAATTTGAGAGAAGGAAACGAAGTTGGAGTCCTAATCTCACCTATGGGATAGTTGGTCCCCTTTTTCTTTCAAGATGGATTATGAAGCTACAAATAATGTGGAAAAATATAAAGCACTACTCTTGGGGCTGTAAACAGCTAAGAACATGAATATTTAGAGCCTCAAGGTTTTCAGAGATTTGGAACTGGTGGTGAAGAAAATCAAGAATCAATGCCAGACTAAACACCCTCGGCTAAGAGCTTATAGGAACAAAGTATGGGACCTAGTGGAGAATTTCGTCCTAGCTTTTAACATATAATTCATGCCAAGAGATCAAAATAGGATGGTTGATTCCCTTGCCGTAGTAGCAAGAAATTTTCGTCCACCACAGAACCCACTCCTTAGATATGAAGTTGAAGTGCATTATCACCCCACTATCTCGGATAACGTCAAACACTGGCAGGTGTTCGAGGATGAGGAACAAGAAAAACTCTTTATAGAGACCATTGGATAATTCTCTAACCTGGTCATTGATGTTGTAGAAGAGGAAATTGAAGAGAATCCTCAGAATAAGTGGGAGGAGATAGTGGCTGGACATCGGGTACTGCAATTAAAGGGGAATGTCATTCCCCAAGGCCTTGTGCCCTTGGAAAGATTATTCAACAATAATTATGTCCTGATTAGCCCCAAAAAATTGACCCAAGAAGACCAGGTGGATGACCTAAATATGGGCACAGAGGGAGATATGAAGATTGTAAAATTGTCCAAAGGGGTCCTAGAGGAGTATAAAGATCAATACTTCTAGTTATTTTGACCTTATAGAGATGTTTTAACTTGTTCATACCAAGACCTGAAAACGTTTGATGTGGAAATCATACAGCATAAGATCTTGCTCAGAGGGGATGCTAAGCCCCATAAGAAAAAACTGAGACAAATCAATCCACTGTTACTTCCCTCCATTGAAAAAGAAATAAAAAAGTTTTTGAAGGCCAAGATCATAGTTCCCTTGAGATACTCTAAGTGGGTGGCAAACCTGGTCCTGGTCGAAAAGAAGAATGGGGAAATAAGGTTGTTTGTAGATTTCCAGAATTTGAACAAGGCATCTCTCAAGGACAACTACCCCCTTCCTAAGATGGACCACACATTGTAGAAGGTGGTGGGATCCTCTCGGATGTTGATGATGGATGGTTTCTCCAGGTATAATTAGGTGGTGGTCCTCCCTGAAGATCAAAAGAAAATGACATTCACTACACCATGGGGAACTTTTATGTATGCCCAAATGGCATTTGACCTAATAAATGCAGGAACTACTTTCCAGCGAGCGATGGATATTTCTTTCATTGGAGAGCAAGACAATTTTGTGGTGATATACCTGCATGATATCACCATGTTTTCAAAGAATGACGCTGAACATATTGAGCACCTGCGCCGAACCTTTGACAAGTGCTGCAGGTATGTTTTATCACTTAATCTGTTGGAGTTCTGTGATTTGGAAGATTTGTATACCAAGTGACAAGGCATCATCAAAACTAGTCTTTAGAGCTCTAGGTCCTAGTCTTCCTAGTCCCATAGAGGGATCTCTTAATTTTTTGCAAAGATGTGAGCTTGTTTGCTTTTAAGGGTTGATTTTAGGCTAGTTATGAAGCATGGATTTGTTTAATTTTTTAGTTGACATGATGATCTAGACAACATAGATAGCATGGAAAATTTTAGGCGCTAATATTCGCAGGTGGGCTAATTTTTCATGATTCCTCCAAAAAAAAAAATCGCTAATTTCCATTTTTTATAAAATTTATTTGCCCAAAGTTTACAATATAAAAGTATTTTACATTAAAAATTGCCAAAATTATAGATATAGTATATAAAAAATAATTATAAATCTTAATAATTTTACAAATACATTAATAAATATTTTATAGTTTGTATATAAGGGACTAGTGAGATTCGCTAATTTTTTAAACTTCAAAATAATTTTCCATCCTTAAAATTTTCCCTAATAGATAGAAAAGGGAAACCTCTAATTCATTGAACAATGGAGTCAAGTGGAATTTGTAACAAGTTTGTAAAGGGATTAGGGGTATCAAAGGGAAAATATAACTTGGCCAGTGGATCTACAAAGTATTTCAGGTGAAATGAAATGGAAATCAAAGGTTTAGAATGAAAAGTAGAACTAAGGGAAATTAAGAATCCTTAATTATATGCACTTCTCAACAAAGGGACTTAAAACATCATCTGGACATAAAGAGGCATTCCATAGACAGGGTTAACCATAAATTCTAGAAACCACACTTCAGCAAATAATAATTCGAAGACAAACTTTTCCAATGAAATATAGAAGGCGAGAAACTCATTTAACTTCTAGTGATTTCACCTTCAAGGATAACAAAACATTCAAGACTCACAAATAACTGCATTCATAGAAGAGGGAACTCCTAGACATCTTTGATTATAGCTATAAATACCTTCAAAATAATTATTTGAGCAAGTACAAAGGGTATGATCAGAACAAAACCTCTTTGGTAGACTTTGGACAATGGTACTTTGAAGGGAGACTTCACAAACATTTTTTAAGTGGTAGAAAGCAGGGAAAACCATAAATCATTCTTGAGGCCAACTGTATTGAACTATTTAAGAAGTAAACAAGCATAAGGGTTCTAGAGAGAAATTAAGAATTCTCTAGAATAGCTTAGCAGCAGAAAACATTAAGGCAGTGAAGAGAAAACAGGACGAAGGTGCTTTCAAAAGACATTTCTTAGCCTAAACTTTTTACTCTATTACAAAAAATAATGGTGAAACATAATGAAACAGGAAATAACAATAATAGTTTTAGAGTAATTCACCAACAACCAAGCTCAGGGATCCAATGACAGAGCTTTCTCCATGAACAAACAGGTCAAAACATCCACAGGTTCCAGAACATCAATTTTCTTTCAACTTCAGAAGAACTATGTAATACTTCAAAGAGTCATCAAATGCCCACACTACAATGAGTTCCAATGCAGTATTTATGTTGCAAATGAGAAGGTGGAACTGATCTAGGGTTTGAGGGTTATCAATTACAGACTAAATGTATTTCTAGCCTTGAAAACCATGTAAGGCATAAGGTAGAAATAGGTGGAACTACTTCTCTGTTTTATTAACTCTGTCTTAACTTCTGAGAGGAAGATAGGAGAAAGATTGACTTTTAAGGCTTTATCCTATCTTTACAATAACTATTTTGATAGTTTAAAATACATTCTTTTGTGTAATAATTGTTTGTTTATATTTGTAGGCATAAAGTAGGTGAAAGGTGTCAATTAGATCTTTTGGGGAAATAACTTCCTCTGTTTAATTCATTCGAGGCTGTCTTTGGTCTAATGTTGTCTTTGTTTAACCTTTACACTTGGTAATAGGTCTTTAACATTTGATTTGCCTTTAATATTCTATCTTACTGTTTTATGATTGATTTAATCAATAACTGTGCTCTAGGCCCTTTAGCCTTGATCTTTTGTTAATCTCACTTCATTTTCCTGTCTCTGTTTTCTATTTAAATTTTTTTTTTTATTTCTTAAACCTACGTCCTTTATCTTTCACTGATCTTCGAACTGATTTTTTTACAGGTGTCTTCTAATGCTGTGCTGGAGGGTTTCATTTAACCAATGCTCATGAGATATTAGTTGAGCACTAAGAAAACCCTGTAGATCCCATTTCTCCATATTGGAGCCAAGGATCATCATCCCGAGGCTCTGTTACTATAAATTCTACTGTGGGATGGCCCTTCGATTTAGGGATGCCATCACAACTACAAGAAAACAAAAAAATTAATAAATCTTGCGTTTTGTGGCTAAAACTGCTTTGCAGAAGCTTTGAAGAATGCGGAGGAGCATTGCAAAGGGGGGGGGAAATGCACAGAGGAGGGTCTTGTGGGCCAAACCAGAAGAAAGGGCAGAATTTTGAATATTTAGTACGAATTGGAGGTTGGGTGGTTTTGTGGGAAAACCAGTGGTTTTTCGTGTGCGTTCTAGGTGGTAAGCGGTAATGGGTTGATCGAACACGATACAGCCCAGTGGATGACGCCTGTCCCCCATGAATCCACTTGTTTCACGTTAAAATGGAGTGTTAAACTGTTTCGGAAAAATCTGCGGGAAAACGATAGTAGGTTGTTAGATCTGGGGGAGCCAGATCGATGGTTGGGGATGCACGCGATGGTAAAAGGTGCTTGGCCGAAGGAATGGTGGGGTCGGCGGTGATGTGGATACCTTGCTGTGTAGCAAAAAGGTTGGGGAGTAGAAAGGAAAGGCGGAGTTGGATGCCATGGCCGTTGGATCTCAAAGATCCATGGTGGATATTTCTCCATGGAGTAGCCAGATGGGGGGGGGTGGTTGATGGGTCGAGAGTATTATGATCGTCAGATCAGAGCTTGAGGCTCTAGATCCACGGTGACGATGAATCTATAAAAATAACGGAGCTGGGTAAGAAGAAAAGAGAAGAGGCAGAGGATCGGTCCTGTAGGGATAGATAAGACTGGGGGTTGGGAGATAAAAAGGGCGATGAGATGGCTGGTGGTCACGGGCCATTCGATCTAGAGGATTTGCGGTCTAGATTATATCGGTGAAGGTGGATGAGAAAAGGAGTTTGGGAAGTGGAAATGGGAAGTTGCGTAGTGCGATAGCTGATGGGGAGAATCTAAGTGCGATGGTCGTCTGATCTAGGAGAGATCGATGGTTAGGAATCCATCGGTGGAGAAACATCAACAAAAAACCATCGGCGGAGGTTTGGGACAGTGGGAACGGGAAAAATCGAAGTGCGATGACTGATGAGGGCTAAAGACCTTTATCCGACAGTTTCGAGCCTCGGTTTTATGAATGAAGGGGTGGAGGTCTTTAAGCCGAAAGGCAGTTAAAGCCTTATGTTTGAAAAGGGGCACCTTTAGACCAAAAATGAAGGTTTTAAGGCCATTTTGATGTTTTCGGTAAAGCTGAAAAGGCCTAATTTAAACCAAATGAAGGAGAATAAATGGTTTAAAGGGGATTTGGTAACCTTTTATGTGAAATGCAGGTTAAAATGAGGGTTGATGGCCCTTTTAGGCTATGGATGAAATGGAAAGAAGAAATGCATAGGGAGAATGTTTAGGAAGGATAACTAATGAAGATTTGATGGCTTGAGAAACAATTTTATCCTTTAGAAACAACAAGATTTTGGAGGATTCTTTTGGTGAAGAGATCACTGAGATAGGTCTTGGGCAAGAGACATAGTAAGACTTCAAGAACTCACACATTTTCTTGAAATTTGTTTCTTGAAGGCTGCAGACCTATTTTAGCCATCATTTGCTATGACAAATTTTATGGATGGCTAACGGGGGGTCCACTTCGGGAGGACAACTTTTCTTTCAAGGTGTCCAGAACCTCAGAAAATAAATATTTGAGTTTCAGCAGACCATTGCCTTATCCATTGGGCAGATTCCTCCTTTTTCTTGCTGATCTTTCTCTAAAAAAGACAACTTTTATCAATCTGCAACATGTAATTTCTTCAAACAACACCTCTTCCTACCTAATCCTACTTGTCCTAGCATTTTCTCTTCTTTGAGTGCATTTGAACTAGCAAAATCTTTGAAATTTTATTTTGAAAATAGAAATAAACTATATAATCCTATCCTTGTTTCTTCCAAGAGTCTAGATTAAACTGTTGAACTCTTTATTTCTCTACCTAACTATCTATCTGTCAAGATTAGGCTGTTTGACAGATTTTATTCTCTATTTCTAAGATAGGAAATTTAAACACAGTCAAATCAGGATTAGACAGTCTGATTTTCTATGGAGGCTATGGCATTTATGTACAAGCTTCACATAGAATTTATTTGCAGAAAATTAAAAAAAAAATTGTGAAGGCTTAAGATCTGAAAATTATGAACATCCTTCTTTCTTTCTTTGGTTCAGGTTTTGGACATGTGGAAGCAGTATCTTTTCAATCTCCTAATCTATATTTCTCTGAATAAGTTAAATCTGATATAATTTTTCAATAAATGTTTATACTAACTTATCAACATAAATTTAAAGTATGTTTAGCCATGATTAGGCTAGATGACTGAACAAGATATCATTCTTTAGATCACTAGTGGCATTTAGACTAGCTCACTTTCAGAAATTCTCTTTTTTGGGTATGGGGCTGTACCTCTTTCAAATCTTACCTCTTTTGATTTTCTTTTATTTTTATTGTTTTTTTTATTTTGTATAATTTCCTTTTAACTGTGTTATGTACAATGAATAAAAACTTTGAAACTAAGACTCTAGACAGAAGTAGTGCTTGAGCATCCTGCCATTGATAGGACCTACAAATATGTCTTCTCCATTGAACTCTTGTAGAAAGAATGCATTATGACCCTTTATAGAATGAATGATGTAGGGCCCTTTCCATATATTCTCGAATTTGCCATGATTTCCCTTTTCTTCCCTTCTAGAATCCCACTTTAGAATTACATTTCCAACTTGGAAATCATTTGCTTTAGTCCTTTTCTCAAATAACTTCTTGACGCCTTCTTGGACTATTTGTGTTCTCTTGTACACTTCCTCTATGGACTGATGTAAATGAATGGTCTGATTTATCCTTCTCTGCATATCATTTTCCTCAGATTGTACCTCTTAGAGGAGTTTCATGACTGGAACTCCTAGAGAGGTTGGGAATATTGCATCCATGCCATAAACCAACTAATAGGGGGACATATTTATTGACTTTTTGGTGGTTAATATATCATCCCATAAAGCATGAATAAGCTTACTATTCCATGATTTCAGATTCTGCTCCAACAGTTTTTTGATAATATTGACAAGGCTTTTGTTGGAGGATTCAGCTAATCCATTTCCTTGGGCATGGAAAAATTTAGGGGCTAATATTTGCAGGTGGGCTAATTTTCCATGGTTTTTGCAAAAAAAAGGTTCACCAATTTCCATTTTTTTATAAAAGTGACTCGCCCAAATTTTACAATATACAATTATTTTAACTTAAAAATCTCCAAAATTATATAGACAATATATATAATATCATTATAAATTTGAATAATTTTACAAATACATCAATAAAAATATTATATTTTTCATATTAGGGACTAGTAATATTCGCCAATTTTTTAAAATTCAAAATAATTTTCCATCCTTAAAACTTTCCTTGCCCTTGGGGATAGTAGGCAGTAGAATGAACCAATGTGATATGATATTTATAGCATAAGTCAACCATTCTTTTAGACTTGAAGGAAGAAACAATTGTCTGTGTTAATTTTTCCAGGACAACCAAATCTGGATAGGATGTTGGTTTCAAGGAACTTGATAATGACAGAGTCAGTAGCATTCCTAGAAGGTATGGCTTCTATCCACTTGGTAAAATAATCAGTGGCAGTGAGGATCCACTTATGTTGAGTTGAAGAAGATGGGTGAATTTCCCCAATGAAGTCCAAGCCCCATTGTTGAAAGGGAGCCTCAACACTAATGGGATGTAAAGGTAAAGGTAGGAGTTTTCTCTTGCCATAAAAAAATTGACACTTATGGTAAGACATGACAAGCTTCTGAGTATCTGGGAAAAGGGTGAGCCAATAGTAACCAGATCTAAGGATGTATTTGTTGTAGTCTTCTAGTAAAGATGTCCTCCACATTCTCCCTCATGTAGCTCATGCATTATTTTTCCTGCATCAACCTCAAGCAAAAATTTAAGCAATATTCCAACAACATTCTTCCAATATAAAACCCCATCTAATATGAAATAATTTAAATCCTTCTGTTTTAAAAATCTAGCTTTAGTTTTAGACAGAGAGGGAGGGGTATTCAGATAAAGCAGCATATATATGATATCATCATACCAAGGTGAATTCACAAAAGTCTCTTCAATAAATGGAGCTGTGAATTCTTTAGTTTCTTCTAAAATATCAACAATATTCATATCTAGTGCTTGGAAGTTTGACTCAGCCATGAGTTTTGCTAATCCCTTCCCTTTGATTAGTTTGGTGGGCCTGATTTCTAAGTCATATTCTAAAATAACAGTAATCCATTTTCCTCTTTTTCCATCAAGGTCTTGAATTAGAATATCCTTGGCAACTGTGTGTGGAACAAAAGCAATGATATGAGAATGCAAAACATAAAATCTAAATTCTTTCAATGCTTTTACCAAGGCTAAGGCTTGTTTCTCCATGATGTTATATTTGAGAGGAGCATATCTTAAGGCCCTAATAAAAAAGGATATTTGTTGTTCTTACCCCATGATATTCTTTTGTAGTAATACTGCAACTATTGTATGTTTAGATGCAAAAGAAAAGATGTAGAAATCTTTGGTGAAATCAGGACTTATAAGAACCAATGTTTGAGTAAGAGCTTGTTTCACTAGTTCAAATGATTGTTTAGCTTGTGTCATCCATTTAACACTTATCTCTTTCTTTAGCATGTTTGTGATATTCTCAATATCTTAGCAAGGTTGGGGATGAACCTCCTTAAAAAATTTATGTTCCCAATGAAAGATTGTAACTCTTGAGGTTTCTAGGATGGCTGATTTTCAATATGCCATTAATCCTTTTAGGGTCCACTTTAATTGCCTCTTCAGAAATTATGTGGCCAAGAATCTTTCCTTCTTGGAGACCAAAGAGTGTCTTTTTGGGATTCAAAGATAAGCCATATTTACTACATTTCTCAAAAAAATTTCTTAAATGAATCAAGTGTTCTTCATCAGTTTTGGAGAAAAAAGTAATGTCATCAAGGTAAATGATTAGAAAATAACCTATGTCTTCTGAGAAATCTATGTCCATGGCCCTTTGGAAGGTGGCTCCTGCATTCATCAAACCAAATGGCATTTTGACATACATGAATGTACCCCAAGATGTAGTAAAAGTAGTTTTTTGTTGATCACTTAGGAGTAATAACACCTGATTATAACCTAAGGACCCATCTAATAGTGAAATCCTTTTAGACCCAACCACCCTTTGAAGTATATGATCCATTTTTGGCAAGGGATAGTTATCTTTAAGGGAGGCTCTATTTAGATTTTTGAAATAAATGCAGAGCCTGATTTCCCTAGTCTTTTTCCTAACAGATACTAAGTTAGAAAGCCAATCTGAATATCTAAGGGGAATTATGATCCTAGCATCATACATTTTCTTGATTTCTTTCTTGACTAAAGGCAATAAAACAGGTTTTATCCTTCTAATTTTTTGTTTGAAAGGTTTCTCATTTTCCTTAAGAGGAATTTTGTGTTGAATGATGCTGGTATCATATGATTCTAGATCCTTGTAACCCCATGCAAATACATCTCTAAATTCTTTGAAAAGTGCTATGTATTGCTATTTGATATGAGCTGGGAGAGTGTTGGATAGCTTGATCATTTTGGGTTCTGCTAGGTTGCCTATGTTATCTTCTTCTATGTTTGTTTCTATAGGCTCCATTCTTGGTTCTTTGGCTACATCATTAAAATCAAAAAGTTGTTCTAATGGTGTAAGACCTCTTGGAATTGTATCATTTTTACATTGTAAAAATTCCAAGTCCTTTTGGTCTGTATTATCAAATAATTCTGCCTCAAAAATATTTTCAAATTGATTTATACTGGAAGAAAAGGACAACTCTGTTTCAGGGATTTGTTCTTCATTTAAATAGCTTTCCTCATGGCTAGTGTTTGATGTTGGTATGGCAAAGTCATTTTTTAATTGCAGAAAATCATCTGTGTTTGTCTCCTTGAAACACTTGCCAATAGTCTTCAATGTCAGGGATTACAGGCCGGTTTTTTACCTTCATATTGAATTTTTCATTTATCTGTGGTATTTGGCAGTTACTAGAAGCAAAGGAAAGTTAATTTGCTAGATTATTTTGAGCTCTTGGGTTGAAAATGAGTTCATATTTTTCAAAAGTTTTTAGGAGATCAAGGGCAACATTCCTATATTCTCTAAGTTTTGGTTTTTTGGCTAAATACTCCCCTTTAATTTGTCAAATGATTAGCTCATAATCTCCTTGAAATGATATTTTCTTAGCTCCTAAATCTTTGAGTAAGTGTAGGCCAATAAGGAGGGCTTCATATTCAGCAATGTTATTTGTGCATGGAAAATCTAGTTTATAGAATAATCCTTTGTTTGTGTTCTGTATCCATACACCAGCCCCTAACCCTATTTTGCTACAAGAGCCATCAAAATTTATTTTCCAAGGCAGTTCAAATTCATTTTCATTTTCTTTCTATTGTTCAAGGCTGCTAGAGTTTGAGTTATTTTGTTTATGAGTTGAGGGCAGATTTGACTGTTCTGGTGGACTGAATTCTTTATTGCTTTCCTTTTCTTGTTGGCTTATTTCCTTTCATTATACAAGATAAAGGAATCTAAATCTGAATGAATAGAATAAATAGGAGTATTGTTTGGCCTATGTATGTTTCTCACCATGTATTTCATATGAGACAATGTATTGGGGCTGTATGGAGAGATTAAAAATTTTCCACCCAAGTTGTTTCTCTCTCCATTTATGGTAAGTATGGGGTTGTTTCTGATCTTGGGATGAAATTTCATGGCCTCCAAGAATGGCCCAAGTTAACCCACCAAACAAAGCATCCTTGAAGTGCCCCCCCCCCCCTCCCAAGAACTCAAGTTCAGCCACTTTTTTCTGCCACAATCATCCTACAAGGTAGGATCATAAGAGTAACATGTGCTGCCAATGGTGCACAACAAGAATCATTTGGCCTCCCCCAAAAACCACCAATAGCATGGCCAAAATCAATGCTGCAAATGGCCTCAAGTACATCACAATACCATATAAAATAAGGAATGAACCTCCTTGGTACAACATGTTGCTCATATAAAGTAAAGGAGTACAAATCATAATGCAAAAACATACCTTCTCTACTATGTACTTTGGTCATTGAGCTGAAATGGCTCAACTGGAAGTTCTCCCTCACTCTCCATGATTAAGGAAGTGGTTGTGACAACCTCTCTATTAGCCACCTATAAAATTTGTTATAGCAAAAGGTGGCTAAGACTTTTTGGAGCCTTCAAGGAACAAATTTTATTGCTAAAAAGTGTTGCCTCTTGAAGACTCTTAAAAGCCTCATGCCTCTGTCCAAATATTCAAATGCTGTGCCCAATTTTACACTCAGAAAACCTGTAGATTTCCAAGAAATTTTACTGCTGCAAACACCATTTTCCCCCCTCCTTCCACTTCCAAAACTAACCTCATTTTAACCCCTTCATCTCCCATGAAAAACCCTCATTTTCATGTTTCTCCCCTTTCTCCTTCACTAAAACCCCTTTGATAAGGATTAAGACCCTTTCTTAGCCTTATCGAAACCCCCAAACTCCTTTGAAAATCATTGAAAAATCCATAAAAACGCATTTTTATATATTGTAGACTTAAGCACCCTTGGGCTAAGTCTAAATTTTTTTTTCTCCATATGCCTTGGTGCTAGAACCAAGTGCTAGCCTTCTAAGCGCTTATCGCGTTGCCCGATTGATATTAGCCCCTCCTCTTTAACCCTCGGTCATATGATTCTCCATATAACCCATGGCCCCGTAGACAGGTGCCAAGCCATATTGAATATTAAATACTTCTGCCCAAAGTATAAACCTTCGGTTGTATGTTTTCGTCGGTTTTTATTATATTATAAACTTTCCACCGATGCAAAAATTCCATTCAATCTCCACCGTCAATCTGATCTGCAGATCAACAACGCGCAGTCTCTCACCGGGTGGTCCCTTCCAACCACTCACCGTTGCAAAACCACGCGGTATCCATTGCACCGCTTTTAAGAGTTTGGCAGTTTTTTTCATTTTGCAGCAATTCCATACACCGTTTGACTCGTGGCCTGAGCACTATTCACTAAACTATTGTTTATCGCACATTAAAGATTAGACGTGGACTCGATGTGATATTGACGTTCACCATCTGATCTGAGGCCGCTCATCGGACGGTGATCGCTCTCCAAAGATGCCCGTGAGATAACTCAGGGTACGACACAGTGTTAAAAGCATCTCCATCGTCGATCTGATCTGTAGATCGATGACCCAAAGTTCATTTCCCTATTTCCGCGTCCAGTCAGCATTTTCGGACCCGGGGGTTTTATTCATCTGGATTTTATTAAAAGTTTGATGTCTGGGTGCGTTTTCTAAGGTTTATTGGCGCCTGTCCTTCACCGTTGATCACGTGGGCCGATCTCATTCGACAGCCCATGTTTGTCTCGATCCCCAAACCAGATTTTGTGACCATTTTTGTCCAAAAAAAAGGTTTTTAACCATTTCCCCATTTTTACTTTGACTTTTCGCCTCTGCTCCCGACCGTCGATCTCTGTGCGATCGGCGGCTCCGATTTAATTCCTTCCCCCATTTCCTTTTGATTCATTCCAATCAATCTCGACCGTTGGATGATGCCATCCAATGGCCTTGCTCTCTCCATGTGCCTTATCATGCAGTAAACCTATACATGCAGGATTTTATAATGTTTTTTGTATTTTGCAGGGTTTAAATGGTTTTCAGCCGTGCTAAAGAAAATTCCCAGGTAGAGGGTGACGATCATCCCGCTTTCAATGCATCAAAGAAAATCATTAGCAGGTTTCAAATTCACGTTTCATCAATGGTTCATAAGGCATTGATGCCTTTCGATCCCTGTACAACCCTGCATACCAACGAAAACAACAAGTCGATCACAAATCAAAGAATATCAGTGTCAAGAGACAAAAATGCACCAGCACGGAATATTGAAGACAGATTTGTGGGGATTATGGCTAAATTGATTATTAAAAGCCTAATCCTCCCAACTAAACACAATTTGAAGAAAATCATGAGTGTTTTCTCAGACAGAGAGCCTACGCTGCCACATCAGGGGCTAATTTAATCCCCTAGCTACCACAAAGCCACCTGCAGCCTCAAATCAATCAAAATAAGGCCAAAGCATTAACAGACCAGGAGATATTTTGCATCAATATAGCTGAACAGTTAATTCAACGAAAGGAACTTATTGTAAACTGTCAACAGAAGTTATTGCAAGGATAACGAGGAGCCTTGAAGTCAAAAAATTCTTTCCAGCAAGCCTAATAGTTAATGTAAACCAATTAATACAAGGGAAATACCAAAATCTTCTCTATCAAGCCCCTCAAAGGCCAAGAGACAATGCACTATATTAATTGAACTTAGAAGATATTTTATCCCATCTCACCTCCTTATTCTTCTATAAATACTACTGGAGAAGATGAGAAAGTGTTGGTTGGTTGATCATTAGTTGTAATATTTAAACTCTTTGAAATAATATATAGTCTATTGAAGTTGAAGAAAAAATTGAAGTCTTGGAAGCCTTGATGATGTTGTTGCATGCTTGTTTCTGAGAAGGCTCTATCATTGGATCCATGAGCTTGGTTGTTGGTGAAGTATTTTGAACTGTTTAATGTTTTCTCCTGTTTTCATTCTATTCCATAATGTCTTACTACAGTAGGTTGAAATTTTTAGGCTAAGAAATGACTCATGGAAGCACTTTAGACTTGTTCATCCTTCACTATTTCATGTTTTCTTCTTCCGAGGTATTTTATAGTCTTTAATCTCTCTCTTTAATCCTCATGCTTGTTTATTTCCTTAATAGTTTGAACAGTTGGTTTCAACATGACTTATGGTTTTCCCTGCTTGTCTATTGCCACTTAAAGGCTGTTATTGAAGTCTCCCTTTTAATTATTTCTGTTTATAGTGAGCCAAGGAGGTATGTTATGATATTTCCCTTTGCCCTTGCTTAAATAGTTGTCTTAAAGGTCTTTTATATTTTTGATCATAGATGTGTTAGGTGTTCCCTCTTCTATGACTGCAATTATCAGTGAATCTTTTCTGTTTTCTAAGTCATTTGAAATAAAATATTTGAGGAAATAGGTGTTCCCCGAATCTTAGATTTCATTTTAAAATTTCTTTTGAAATCAGTATTTTCTTAAAGGTGTGATTTGTAGAATTTATGGTTAGCCCTGTCTACCAAATAGCTCTTTATTGTTCAAATTGTGCTTTCAAATTCCCTTTGTTTGAGAATTAAACTTCTCTCTCCAAATCATTGATGTCAATCTCATTCCAAAAACCAAAGGATCCTGTGGACAAGTTATATTTTCCCTTTGATATCCCATATCCATTGATGAGTATGTTATTACCTATTCTTGACTCCATTTCCCAATGAAGCTGACATTTCCCTTATCTATCTATCTTTCCTAGATATTTCATGTTCTGTTGTATCAATTCAACCAAAAAAAAAAAAAAAAACTTGCACTTAATAAATAGTCTAAAACCAATACTCGAAGCACACAAGATAAACCTTTGCAAACAAACATTTGAGAGATCCCTCTCTGAGAACAGGAGGATTAGATCCTAGAACTCTAAAGATTGGTTCTGATGTTGCCTTGTCTTTTGATTTTCCAAAATATCAAAACACGGGACACCAACACTCTCCATCACCATCTAGGCTATGCATCTCTCCATATGCTGATATATATCATGTTGGATGCCCTCCCAAGTGAACTCCTCCATCAAAGAATGAAATGCATCAAATTTCATGGAAAGAAATTCCACGTGTGCTGCATGTAGTAGCTTCCTCTTGAGCTCAAAAAATCTAGTCAAGAATAATCAACCATAATAATAGATGACCTCATCAACCACTATGTATATATCATCTCCCTTCAGGTCATCAAGAATCATGCGGGCACCAAGATCCTTGGAGTACTCTACCAAAAGTTGAGACCTCCAATATGGATCAACCCTCCTAAGAGACAACACTGAAGATCTGAAATGTGAAGCTCCCCACATGATATTGTCTTCTCCTTTGAAATCCCCCATGCCAAATTTATCCTTCAAATTATTGCCATGCCCATCATGCAACTACTCATGCTCAAGTAGAAGTGGTGGCCTTTGGAGGTTGGCCTCCCATGAAAAGCTACCATCCAAAAAGAACCTCCTGATTTTGGCCAATGTAGGCATGAATAGCCTCCATCTACTCCAATACATGGAGGATTCCTTCCACAAAGAAAGTATCCTCTGTTTCTCCAAATCCATGGAGCAGCTCCCTTGCACCATGGTGGTGCAATCCTCCATCACTGCAGCAACTTCTGTTAGCACAAAATATGTAGTGAGAGAGGGTAATGCAGAAAATGGGAGAATGTCTCCCTCCTCCTTGAGTCTACCCCAGACTCTTTGCGTTGTACTAGACCCCTTTAAAGTATCCACCCCTATAGGATCTAAGAGTGGTGAATCAACTGGCAAGATGTCTCTCATCAAGTCTAGTTCTGGTGGCCTCCCAGGTTGAATGATCCCATGTAGTGAGACATCAAAATATGAAGTGGATTGTATATATTAGTGGACTGATTTTTCCCTCCCTTCACTGCACAATACAGTCTCCTTCTTTTGCGCATAGACCTCCTGAAATAGGTAAGGGTGAATACTCATCATCCCTTGATGTTGATCCTTCTTCTCTTCTTCTCCTCCCATCTCACAATCCACAAAAACTGATACATGATGCTCCAGAATTGTGCTTTGGTTCCCACATGTTAGATCATTTGGAACTCCTTTCAAAGACACAAGGGTTCCTCTAATGGAAAAAAGGCTTCCTTTCCATATTCATGTGGTGATGGATCTCCTCCTAATGGTATAGCATTGTTAGCTCTTCCTTGCTCATCCTCTTCATCAAAATGTGAGAATGCCTTATCATCAACGAGAGACCCTTGATCTTGGTCTAAAGGGGGAACCTCCATGTCTTCATCTATAGAAGAGGGTTTTTAAAGAAGTGGGGATATTTCCCTTGGTAAGGAATAATGCATGTTTTTATCCCCTTCAAAAGAAATATGGCGTAGAGTTGGAAAAATAGATCTCTCCAACTCATGCAAAGGTTTTCAGTTTTTGGTTTCAACAAAAGATGTTTCACAATGTTTAATATCAAATATTCTCACTAATTTCTTAGTGAACCTTGCATAAGTGTTTACATTTGCATGATAAAATGAAGAATAAATACAAAACCACCAATCATGGGCCATACCTTTTAGGTGCAACGCTGCTACTCTAATGGCCTCGTTTTCTAAAACTTGGTGAAGCTAGAAATAGGAATCTTTCTCCTTCACCCAAGCTTTGGCTGTGCACTTTGCTGATTGATCAAAGTTAGATAGAAAGATTCTACCTCTCTTTCTTCTATTATGGTTTCTGGATATTCCGTCTTCCTTGAGTTGTAAAAACCCTTGGAAGTCTAAGTTCTCTTTGAATCTCAAATATTGAGACACATACTCCTGTAGATAGTCACTCAAAGTCTCCTCCCTTGGTGCATCTTATTCCTCCATTCTTCTTGCAGTGAATGTGGGACATAAAATGCACTGTGTATCTGCATATGTGGCTGAATTTCCACACCCATCATGTGAATATCTAGGCCTTGCTTCACTTTCAAACACTCTTGGAATTTTTCTACACCTCTCCCCTTTCATCTTCTTGATATCTTCTTCGATATTTTTCATAGTTTGGAAAAGAAGCTGGGAGATCCTCTCTTCCTTCATTTCTCCAAATAGTGGAGTCATGCCTTGTTTTCTTCTATACAAATTCTCTTTTCTATGAGAATAAGCTTCTCCTTCTAATGGCATAATGTCTTGAATGCACAGGCTGAGCCAAGATTATGCTCTGATACCACTGTAATATTCCACATTGGAAATAGCAGCAATACAAGACATAATAATGTAAAAAAAAAAAAAAAAACTAAACATGAAATAAGAGGGATCAATATGTAGCTATTAATTTATTATCAGCAAAAATATATAAAAATATCTTGAGGGTCAAGCCACTCAAACAATAAGAACACTCCTCAAATGATCAAATCAATCAGCACATGAGTTGCTACAACTGTATATAATGCTAGAGAGAAGTGAAAACACTGTTTATATAAGTGTAGCTACTACTGTAGACATACATAAATGAAATGTGGCTGATAGAAATAAAATAAATGACCAGAAAAGAAGATGTGGGCTCTAATACATGATTTCTACCCAACCCGGAAAATATTTCTAGAAATACCAAGAAAAATACAATGTGAAAAATAACCCTGGGGTTAATATGCCATTGAAAACTACATCTGATGAGGCTATGACAGATCTGAAATGGTTATTTCCTCCTCCAATGGTTTTTCTAAATAGAAGTATGATCCCTCTACTTAGAAATAAACCCTCGCGATGACATCAATGAACCCTCCCAGCAACTGCCTCCAAAGATAACACAATTCTAATTCATGACTGCAATGTCAGGGATGGTGGATGGTTGGCCTGATGCCAAAAATGTAAAAATATTCCCAGGAGCCCTCCTTGCTGATACTCCAATGGATAAGGTATCTCTCCACTGAAAAACAAGCCCATAAATGGCTCTATGTGATCCTCCTTTGCTGCACCCTGCAACACAACCCAAATCTAAATAGAAACTGCATTGTAGCTGAAGGAGGTAGCTTGGCCAAAATTTTGGATTGAGGAAATGCAACCCAATGAACCTGTCCTTCCCTAAGGATGAGGTAGGGATTCCCGATCAGGAACACCCTTGTGCTAAATAGCACAACAATCTTGCTAAACAACCAAAGGATGCAAAGTCTAAAAAGACCAATATCAAATGATAATCTAAAACATGAATAACAATGGCTTCCATCCCCTCCATATATTGCATGTCAGCCTTCTCACATTGGGTCCCATCCATACTTTCCACTAGGCTCATTCAAGTTGTCCTCCACTAAAATTGCGTTGTCTTATCATGAATGCCACTCCTCCATGACAACGTTGTTGACTTGGTCAAAGTTGACCTCTTCAACATGTATCTCCTCCAATTCACACCCAAAGGTGCTTAATCCAACTACTTGTTCTTACTCCTTTCACATTAGTAGTGTTATTATTCCTTAAAAAGGTTTTTAGGGGCCTCCCTACCCACTTATTCACCTACCTAGTGATAAAACAAACTATAATATTCCATTTAGATGTAGGCTAAATTTTTGGAATATTACAGTCTTCCCCTCCAAAATGTTGCTTGTCCTCAAGAAACTGTAAAGGTGGAGAAAAATTCCTCCCTTCCCCTTCTTGTGGCCTCCTCATCAATTTTCCCCACCACTGCTCAAAATAATCTGCAATAAATCTACCCTCCAATGGTTCCTTCCAAGTATGCAAACCCAAATGGCTCACATCATGAAAAAGTGGAAGGTGTAAGTGGAAACCTTCTTGTTGTCCAATGGCTTCCTCAAGGTAGGAGTGATGACTAACATAGGGGATCTCATTCCCAATGAGAGACTACCATACCCATGTTATCATCCAAATGAAATGAACCATTCTAGTTAGCTCATCAAAGAAATCTTCAACCCACGGTTTATGCAATGTATTGGGGCTGCATGGAGAGATAATTTTTTTCCACCCAAGTTGTTTCTCTCTCCATTTATGGTAAGTATGGGGCTGCTGCTAATATTGGGCTGAAATTTCATGGCCTCCAAGAATGGCCCAAGTTGCCCCACCAAACAAAACATCCATAAAGTGCCTACCCCACCCCCCTCCCCCCCCCAAGAACTCAAGTTCTCTAAATGGCTCCTATGGCTCCTCCCACATGAAGAAAAGAGATGCAGTGTCGAAATCATGGTTAGCCCATTGTTTCTCCTGAAACATGCAACATATAAAGTATGGAGAGTCATACTCCTAATGGGCACCTTCAAATCTTGTGCCACTCTCCCAAAAAAGCTTCCCATAAACATAAGAATATAATCAATATATGGGAGCAAAAACCAATCAAAACAAGTTGCCACATGACAACTGAGAAGTGGATCATAGTTCCACATATGGAACCAGTGCAGTGCATCACTTGCCTGCCTCAAAAAAATGAATAAAAAGTGTCTTTTCAGCCACTTTTTTGTTTCCACAATAATCCTACAAGGTAGGATCATAAGAGTAACATGTGGTGCCAATGGTGCGCACCAAGAATCATGTGGTCTCCCCCACAAAACACCAATAGCATGGCCAACATCGATGTTAGAAATGGCCTCAAGTAAATCACAATACCATATACAAGAAGGAATGACTCTCCTTGGTACAACATGTTGCTCATATAAAGTAAAAAAGTACAAATCATAATGCATAAATGTACCTTCTCTACTATGTCCTTTGGTCATTGAGCTTAAATGGCTCAACTAAAAGTTCTCCCTCACTCTCCATGAGTAGGGAAGTGGCTGTGAAAACCTCTCCATCACCATTCGGGCTATGCATCTCTCCATATGCTGATATATATCCTGTTGGATGCCCTCCCAAGTGAACTTATCCATCAAAGAATGAAATGCATCAAAGTGCATGGAAAGAAAGTCCACATGTGCTGCACATATTAGCTTCCTCTTGAGCTCAAAAACTCTAGTCAAGAAGACTCTACCATAAGAATAGATCACCTCATCAACCACCATGTATCTATCATCTCCCTCTGGGTCATCTAGAATCATGGAGGTACCAATATTCTTGGATTACTCTACCAAAAGTTGAGACCTCCAATATGGATCAACCGTCCTAAGAGACAACATTGAAGATCTGAAATGTGAAGCTCCCCACATGTTGTTGTCTTCTCCTTTGAAATTGACCATGCCAAATTTATCCTCCAAAGTGCTACCATGCCCATCATGCAGCTGCTCATGCTCAATTAGAAGTGGTGGCCTTTGGAAGTTGGCCTCCCATGAGAAGCTACGATCCAAAAAGAACCTCCTAATCTTGGCCAATGTAGGCATGAGTGGCCTCCATCTACTCCAAAACATGAAGGATTACTTACAAAAATGAAGTATCCTCTGTTTCTCCAAATCCATGGAGCAACTCCCTTACACCATGGTGGTTCCATCATCCATCACTGCAACAACTTATGTCAGTGCATAATATGTAGTGAGAGTGGGTAATGCAGAAAATGGGAGAATGTCTCCCTCCTCCTTGAGTCTACCCCAGACTCTCTACACTATAATATACCCCTTAAAAGTATCCACCTCTATGGGATCTAATATTTGTGAATCAACTTGCAATATGTCTCTCATCAAATCTAGATCTGGTGGAATGCCCCCATGTAGTGAGACATAAAAATATGAAGTGGATTGTATATATGAGTGGACTGATTTGTCCCTCCCTTCAATACACAATACAATCTCCTTATTTTGTGCAGAAACCTCGTGAAATAGGTTAGGGTTAAGTCTCATCATCCCTTGATGCTGATCCTTCTTCTCTTCTTCTCCTCCCATCTCACAATCCACAAAAACTGACACATGCTACTCTGGAATTGTGCTATGGTTCCCACATGTTGGATCATTTGGAACTCCTTTCAAAGATACAAGGGCTCCTCTAATGGAAGCAAAGGATTCCTTTCCATCTTCATGTGGTGATGGATCTCCTCCTGATGGTACAACATTGTTAGCTCTTCCTTGCTCATCCTCTTCATCAATATGTGAGAATGCATCATCATCAATGAGAGACCCTTGATCTTGGTCTTCCCTTAAAGAAGGAACCTCCATGTATTCATATATAGAAGAGGGTTTTTCAAGAAGTGGGGATATTTCCCTTGGCAAGGCATCATGCATGTTGTTATCCACTTCAACATAAATATGGAGTGGAGTTGGAAAAATAGATCTCTCCAACTCATGTAAAGGTTTTGAGTTTTTGGGTTCAATAAAAGATGTTTCACAATGTTTAATATCAAATATTCTCACTAATTTCTTAGTGAACCCTACATAAGTGTTTATATTTTAATGATAAAATGAAGCAGAACTACAAAACCACCAATTATGGGCCACACCTTTGAGGTGCAGCACTGCTACTCTGATGGCCTCCTTTTTTGAAACTTGGTGAAGCTGAAAATAGGAATCTAGCTCCTTCACCCAAACTTTGGCTGTGCACTTTGTTGATCCATCAAATTTAGATAGAAATATTCTACCTCTCTTTCTTATATTATGGTTGCTGGATCTTTTGTCTTCCTTGAGTTGGAAAAACCCTTGGAAGTCCAAGTGCTCTTTGAATCTCAAATATTGAGATTCATACTCTTGAAGATAGTCACTCAAGGTCTCCTCCCTTGGTGCATCTTCTTCCTCCATTCTTCTTGTAGTGAATGTGGGCCATAAAATGCGTTGTGGATCTGCATGTGTGGCTAAATGTGCACACCCATCATCTGAATATCTATGGCTTGCTTCAAATTCAAACCCTCTTGGAATTTTTCTACACCTCTCCCCTTTCATCATCTTGAGATCTGCTTTGATATTTTTCATAGTTTAGAAAAAAAGCTGGGAGATCCTCTCTTCCTTCATTTCTCCAAATAATTGAGTCATGCCTTTGTTTCTTCTATACAAATTATATTTTCTGTGAGAATAAGCCTCTCCTTCTAATGGCATAATGTCTTGAATGCACAGGCTGAGCCAAGATTATGCTTTGGTACCACTGTAATATTCCAAATTGGAAATAGAAGCAATACAAGACATAATAATGTAAAACACAACAAATATGAACATGAAATTAGAGGGATAAATACACAACCATCAATTTATTAATATATCAGCAACAATATACAAAAATATCTTGAGGGTCAAGCCACTCAAGCAATAAGAACACTCCTCAAATGATCAGATCAATCAACACATGAGTTGCTGCAACTGTATAGAATGTCATAGAGTAGTGACAATGTTTTCTATAACAGTGTAGCTGCTATTTTAGACATACATAAATGAAATATGGCTGATAGAAACAAACTAAATTCCCAGAAAAGAAGATGTGGGCTTTAATACATGATTTCTAGCCAACCTGGAAAATATTGCTACAAATACCAAGAAATATACAGTGTGACAAATAACCTTGGGGTTAATATGCCACTGTAAATTGGATATGATGAGGCTATGACAGATCTAAAATGGTGATTTCCTCCTCCAATGGTATTTCTAAATAGAAGGCTTTTCCCTCTACCCAGAAATAGACCCTCCTGATGAGCTTAATGAACCCTCCCAACAACTGCCTCCAAAAATAATGCAATTCTAGTTTATGACTACGCTTTGAGGGATCGTTGATGGTTGCTCTAATACAAAAGATGTAAAAATATGCCCATGAGCCCTCCTTGCTGATCCTCCAATGGATAGGCTACCTTTCCATTGAAAAAAAAGCCCAGAAATGGCTCTATGTGATCCTCCTTTTCCGCACCTTGCAACACAACCCAACTCTAAACATAAACTACACTGTGTTGGGTGTGGAGTCTGATTATCTTGTTTACTTTGTATCACAACATTGGACCCCTATACCTTAAAAGGGGCGGCAATGCCGCCCGTAATTAATCACTGCTATGGGGGGTCTAGGGGGGGCGGAAACGCTTTTCGGAGCCCCCCCCTGGCGAGGGTTTTCGAGGGCAGTGCCCCCAAAGCTAAAAACAGATGTAAAATTGCCTTGTAAAAGTATAGTAATTTCTAGTCAATCTGGGTCATTCATTAGGCAAATGATCTGACGATAGAAGTTATGTTTAGATTAGGGTTTTTTTCCCTAGAAGGCAACCCCTCTCTTTTATGAGGGTATTGTATTGCGGCTGTGCACTATGTGTGTATTCTCAGAGCGAGAAACAGAGAGGGAGACTGTGAAAGAGAACAGAGGATATTACAGTGGATCTGCTGTAGGTTTTGTCTCTTCATTTTTGCTGGATAATAGAAAGGAAGGACTGGCTGTTCGGGGTGGACGTAGCCCAAACTGGGTGAACCACGTATATCTGTGTCTCTCTGGTTTTATGTGTTTTGTGTGCTTTTATTTTTCCACATATTTTATGTGTTGCATTGCTCCATAATATATAATTTTCTAACAATCGTATCGTAGCCAAGGTATATTTAATATAAACCGGCAGAAAGAAGGGTTCTTGGTTCAAGTGGACTGGTCATTTACGATGGTAAGTTTAGGGTTTAGAAATTTAACGTCAAAACTCACGTGGAAGATGCAAGATGAATATTATTCTATTCTAAAGATCACCCATTGAGCAGAAACAAAGGCTTTACAACTATTAGAGACGCGAATAATAGAATATTATCGAGTAGCATTAGGGGAATTCTGAGGTCTAAAATGGGCCTCCTAAGGAAATTATAAAATAATAGTGGAAAAAATCAAATAAGATTTGATGACATCATCAAATTTTAGAGGGAAAATGAAAAAACTATTTTTTCAACTCATATTTTCAACTTATCTCCCAAAGTTTTTACTCAAATTTTGAGTGGGAGTACTCATTGGATGCAAAATTTAATTCCTCATCCAAGGAGTACCCATGTTGCATACTTTTGATGGGTCCTACTACACGAAAAATGAGAAATACATAAAAAAACGTGATTACAATCATGTTTTTTATGTATTTCTCATTTTTCGTGTAGAAGAGTTCATCGAAAGTATGCGATATGGGTACTACTTGGATGAGGAATTAAATTCCGCATCCAACGAGTACTCCTGCTCGAAATTTGAGTAAAACTTTTGGGAGATAAGTTTAAAATACGAGTTGAAAAAGTAGTTTTATTATTTTGTTATTTTATAATATTTTTACTTTTTTACTCCAAAAATGGTGAATCATCCATGATGGATGACATCATCATCTTGAATCCTATTGGTTGTTATAAAGTTTATTTTTTTTGTACATTTTTCTTATGAGGCCCATTTTAGACCTCAAAATTTCCCTAATGAAAGGCACCCGGAACAGTACGGTTGTGTCTTAGTACTAATTACCAATATTTTTAAGGAAACAGTTAATAGAGAATATGCACGCTGGAAAAAACTTATACGAACCTCTACCTCAAAGGTATTTCTTATGAAACGACTATTTAATATGAAGATGTCGTAAGGTGGATCTATTGCAGACCATTTAAATGAATTTAATACAGTTACCAGTCAGTTAAGTTCTGTAGGGGTAAACTTTGATGATGAAGTTAGAGCTCTGTTATTCTTGTGCTCATTGCCAGAGAGTTGGAATGGTTTAGTAATGGCCATTAGTAACTCTGTCTCTGGATCTAGTACTTTAAAGTTTGATGATGTTGCTGGTGCCATCCTTAGCGAGGAAATGCGATGGAAAAGCTCCGGTGAGACATCAGGTAATTATTTGAGTGCAGATTCTAGGGGAAGAAGAATGGAAAGAGGAAAGAGCTTGGGATATCATAGTAAATCAAGGAAAGGTAGATCCAAGTCCAGATCGGGGATAGTGTGCTGGAATTGCGGAAAGAGAGGACACCTAAAGAAAGACTGTAGATCTCGGAAGGGAAAAGAAGGAGACACACAACAAGAAAAAAATCATGAAGCAAATGTGACAGGTGATGTGTTACAAGATGCTTTGATTCTTTCTTTCAAAAATTTTACTGATTCTTGGGTTGTAGATTTAGGGGCTTCATTCCATGCCACACCTAATAAGAAATATTTTCATGACTATGTTCAAGGAGATTTTGGACAAGTTCGTTTGGGTGATGATAAACCCTATAAAATTTTTGGAATGGGTAAAGTTCTTGTAAAACAACAGAATGGAAACCAATGGCTACTAAAGGAGGTAAGGCATGTTCCAGATCTGAAGAAAAATGTAATTTCAACAGGGCAGTTAGGCAGTGAAGGTTGTGTGACAACTTTCACAGATAAAACTTGGAAGGTCACCAAAGGAGTGCTGGTAATAGCAAAAGGTGAAAAGGTTGGTACATTTCATTTATGCAATGGTATTTCTAACTCTATTAATTCTTTAACTTCCAAAGGAGCAGATGCAGCATTATGGCATCATAGGCTCGGACACATGAGTGAGAAGGGAATGAAGATTCTTCACTCAAGAAATTTGTTTCCAGGTTTGAAGAATGTTGATTTGGATTTCTGTGATAATTGTATTTATAGAAAACAGAAGAGAGTCAGATTTCTCAGAGTTGGGAAAGAAAATAAGAGCGAAAAATTGGAGCTTGTGCATACAGATATATGGGGACCTTCTCAGGTATCATCTCTCGGTGGCTCTCGTTATTATGTTACTTTTATTGATGATGAAACTAGAAAAACATGGATTTATTGTATTAAAAATAAATCTGATGTATTTGATACTTTCAAGAAATGGAAAGCTTTAGTTGAGATTGAGACAAGAAAAAAGTTGAAGTGTCTCAGATCAGACAATGGAGGTGAAAATTGCAGCAAAGAGTTTGATAGGTACTGTTCAGAGCATGGAATTCGTAGAGAGAAGATAGTTCCAAGAACACCAAAAGAAAATGGTGTGTCAGAAAGGATGAACAGAACAATCATGGAGCGTGCAAGGTGCATGAGATTGCATGCAGGATTGCCTTTACAATTTTGGGCAGATGTTGTAGATACTGTTGTTTATCTAATAAACAGAGGGCCTTCAAGTTCCTTGTATGGTGGTATTCCAGAGGAAGCATGGACAGGTAAAAAGGTAAACTACTCTTTTTTAAAGCCTTTTGGTTGTGAGGCCTTTGTCCATATTAATAAAGAAAATAGAACAAAGCTTGAGGGAAAATCAAAGAAATGTACCTTTATTGGATATGGTGTTAATGATTTTGGTTATCGCTTATATGATTATGAAAATCACAAAATCATTAGGAGCATAGATGTAATATTCAATGAAAAGGTCTTGTATAAGAATCAGTTGCAGGAAAAGAAACAGGAAAAATAAAGCAAGGAATACACAGTTCTTGATGAGATAACTGAAAAAGTAAAGGTGCCTGAAAATAATAATAATCAACAACCACAGCAGCAACAACCACCACAACAGCAACAGGCACCTCAAACACCTGAAAGTGGTGTTAGAAGATCTACCAAGATAAGTAGACCCCCTGAACGATACTCTCCTTCATTATATTATTTATTGCTGACTGATTCTGGTGAACCTGAATGTTATGAAGAAGCAATGCAGGTTGAAAGTAGGAAGAAGTGGGAGCTAGCCATGGAAGAAGAGATGGACTCCTTAATGCATAACCGGACTTGGGACTTAGTCAGGTTGCCTGTAGGTAAAACTGCATTGCAGAATAAATGGGTTTATAGGTTGAAGGAAGAAGATGGAGGAAAACAGAGGTACAAAGCTAGATTTGTGGTGAAGGGGTTTGCACAAAATAAAGGTATTGATTTTGATGAAATATTTTCTCTTGTTTTTAAGATGAATTCAATCAGAACTATCTTAAGTCTTGTAGCAGCAGAAGATTTACATCTTGAACAGTTAGATGTAAAGACAACATTTCTCCACGAATATTTGGAGGAAGAGATATACATGCAGCAACCAGAAGGATATGAGGTCAAAGGGAAAGAAAAATTGGTGTGAAGGTTAAAGAAGAGCTTGTATGGCTTAAAGCAAGCTCCAAGGTAGTGGTATCTAAAATTTGACAAGTTTATGTCTGAACAAGGTTATACTAGATGTCACTCTGATCATTGTGTTTATTTGAAAAAGAAAAATGATGGCAGCTGTATTATATTGTTATTGTATGTAGATGACATGCTTGTTGCAGGGTCTAACATGCAGGAAATAAATGTGTTCAAAAGAAAATTGGCAAATTCATTTGCAATGAAGGATTTGGGAGCTGCAAAACAAATCCTTGGTATGAGGATAACTAGAGACATGAAAAATCGCAAATTAACACTGTCTTAGAATGAGTACATAGAAAAGGTGTTGACAATATTTAATATGCAGAATGAAAAACCAGTTAGTACACCTTTTGCTAGCCATTTAAAACTTAGTAAGGAGATGTGCCCAAAGACCCAAGAAGACATGGATTATATGTCTAAAGTTCCATATGCATCAGCAGTAGGAAGCTTAATGTATGCAATGGTCTGCACAAGGCCTGATATTGCACATGCAGTGGGAGTTGTAAGCAGGTACATGAATAATCAAGGAAAAGAACATTGGATGGAAGTAAAATGGATTCTCAGATATTTGAGAGGTACCACAAATCAAGCATTATGCTTTGGTGGTTCAAACATTGATCTACGGGGATATGTTGATGAAGATATGGCAGGTGACAGAGATAACAAGAGGAGAACTATAGGATATGTATTTACTGTAGGTGGAACAACTGTCAGTTGGGTTTCAAAGATCCAAAGTGTTGTTGCACTTTCAACAACAGAAGCTGAGTATGTTGCTGCTACAAAGGCTAGTAAAGAAATAATTTGGTTACAAAGGTTTATGGATGAATTGGGTAAGAAGCATGATACATGGGCACACTATAAAGATGTCAGAAAGTGCTATTCATCTTGCAAAAGAATCAACATAGTATTCATTCTGTGACTAAACACACACATCTCAAGTACCATTTCATACGGTCAGTATTGGAAGATGGAGAGTTGAAGCTGGAAAAGATACACACTAGCCAGAATCCTGCAGATATGCTAACAAAAGTTGTAACCAGGGAGAAACTGAGAATGTGCTCAGTTTCAATTGGTCTTCAAGGATGACGATGAAGATGAGGAATAGCCAGGTCCAAAGATGAGTCATTTTCTAGCAAATGAAGCAATGGTGGAGTTGCTACAATCAGTCTCCAAGTGGGAGATTGTTGGGTATGGAGCCTGATTATCTTGTTTACTTTGTATCATAGCATTGGACCCCTGTACCTTAAAAGGGGCGGCAATGCCGCCCGTAATTAATCGCTACCGTGCCCCCCCCCCCCCTAGCGGGGGTTTTCGGGGGCAGCGCCCCTGAAGCTAAAAATAGATGTAAAATTGCCTTGTAGAAGTATAGTAATTTCTAGTCAATCTGGGCCGTTCATTAGGAAAATGATCTGAAGGTAGAAGTTATGTTTAGATTAGTTTTTTTTGCCCTAGAAGGAAACCCCTCGCTTTTATGAGGGTATTGTATTGCGGCTGTGCACTCTGTGTGTATTCTCGGAGCGAGAAATAGAGAGGGAGACTGTGAAAGATAATAGAGGATACTACAACGGATCTGCTGTAGGTTTTGTCTCTTCTTTTTTGCTGGATAATAGAAAGGAAGGACTAGTTGTTTGGGGTTGACGTAGCCCAAACTGGGTGAACCACATATATCTGTGTCTCTCTGGTTTTATGTGTTTTGTGTGCTTATATTTTTCCGCATATTTTATGTGTTGCATTGCTCCATAATATATAATTTTCTATCACACTGTAGCTGAAGGAGGTAGCTTGGAAAAAATGCCAGAATGAATAAATGCATCCCAATGAACCTCTCCTTCTCTGAGGATGAGGTAGGGATTCCCGATTAGGAACACCCTTGTGCTAAACAACACAACAACCTTGCTAAACAGCCAAAGGATGAAAAGTCTAAAAAGACCAATATCAAATGATAATCTAAAACATGAATAATAATGGCTGTCATCCCCTCCATATATAGTATGTGAGCCTTCTCACATTTGGTCCCATCCATACTTGCCACTAAGCTCATGCAATTTTTCCTCCACTAAAACTGCGATGTCTTATCAAGAATGCCACTCCCCCATGACAACACTATTGACTTAATCAAAGTTGACCCCTTCAGCATGTATCTCCTCCATTTCACACCCAAAGGTTCTCAATCTAGCTACTTATTCTTCATCCTTTCACATTAGGAGTGTTCTTATTCCTTAAAAAGGGTTTTAGGGGACTCCCTACCCACTTATTGACCTACCTAGTGATAAAAAAAACTATAATATTCCATTTAGATGTAGGCTAAATCCTTAATAGGCACCCCTTCATTTTAACTATTTATTTTCTTATAATTCTTCTGGAGTTTGAGGTTATATATTATGTACAATAACATATCAATTTGGGCTTCTTTATTTCATGTTCTTCTGATCATTCCATTCTATATCAACACATAATAGCATTGTGGGACATTCATTATATTTTATCTTTGAGGGTTTAATGATAAATATTTGAAGGTGATTAAACAAAGACCAATATTTCTATGACATAACTATATAAATGTCTTAAGCATAGATTCCTTATCACAACTAAGGGATTGTCTCTTAAGGTAAAACATTTTTTGGTGTCGTTGCCGGGGACGGAGAAGCGAAGTTCCTTTCCTGGGTTCTGTTCATATTTTATCTAGTTGTTCAGAGAGGAGGAAATATTAGGTTGTGTTTTTATGTCATAAATTCTAGCGTATAAAAGGCCACATATGAGGTTAGATAGCTCTGAGCTGAAAGCTCCCATTCTTTTAGATCCTGAAAAGCTGGTTTCTAAAAAAGGGAAAAAATCAAGAACACTTTCTACACCTGATGCTACATTTCCTGAACCAGGTAGCAGTTCCCATACCCTTTCATCCAAGGATATTTCTCGGAAACTCATTTTCTGGGAACAAGAATCCTTGTCCCCACATATTCATTTCCAAGAACCAAAGTTAGAAGAACAATCTTTTGAGTGTGTTTCATTTACATTTACAGAAACTCAACCTAATACAGTTTCCATTTCTTCTGTTGTTGTTCATCAAAATTTTCCCATGTTAGTTGTTTCACCTCATTAATCCACATCTACAACTAGTATACAAACCCCACCTACTCAAGGAGTAGTAAATTAAGGCATAAACATAACAGCCCCTGTTCCTGATTTCTTGATGAATAGATATGGACCATTAAATCTCCCACAACCAATGAATACAATTCCTTAGGAATACCTTAAATTGCTTCCTAGATTTACTATTGAAGATGAAATAACTGCAGAACAACACTTGCCTTTGTGTTGCACTTTTTCTGAAAATTTAAATGTTGAACATCTTGATGTAGTAATGAGACTTTTTGTACAGTCACTGAATGGAGAGGCAAGAAAATGGTTTAAAGGATTATGTTGTGTAACCAGCTCCAAAAAGAGAAGAAAAGAGATATAAACGCCTTAGAAATGAGCCACTTCGAGGGGGCAACCTCCAATACATTACATAAATGAACAATTTTTGGATGATACAATTTACAAAACCTCCTTTCTATATATAGGAGTCCATGGGGCCATAATGTACTCCTAGTGGGCCACAATGTAATCCTAGCCGACCTAACAATAATAATTTAAGGGCACAATAATAACAAAATGGGGGTTACAAGGGTACAATAATAACAATAAGGGGGGCTACACTATTAATATAGGGACTTAACATGCCCCTCTCCTTCAACAAGTGTTGTCCTCAACGCTTGATTATTTCTTGATACTTCTGTATAAAATTCTCATCCTCCCATGTGAAATATTCTACAGGAAAGTTCTTCCACTTGCTGAGATACTTTGAAATTGATCGTACTTGTTGAGTTCTTGTTTCTATGACTGCTTCATAACTTCTTTCGATATGATGTTGATCTTCCTGTTGTTTCATTAGATTCTGCACCAAAGTTGGGTTATCCTTTGAGAGTTCGAGAACTTGTTGTTGATGCTCGTTGTGATCTTCCACTAATTTATCATCCATATTAGCTATTATTTGATCCTTCAAACCATCCAACTTAGCCTCGATTTCTGCTTTTAAACCATCTATTTCATCTTCGGTTTCTCTTCGTAAGATCGAAATTTGTTGCAGTTGGTACCGTAATTTTGATATCTCATATTGCAATTCTTCCTCCTCACGTGTCATAGTATAGCTTTCTGAGGGCTTAATGGGTATGGAATTATTTTTTGGAGGCATAATAGAACCCATTACTGACAAAAATTCTCCAATATGCCCTTGGAATCAATTCAACTTGATTCTTCAAACAAGACTTATGCAATTCGGAAAAAAACAATACACACCTTTTTCTTGCTTTTGAGGAGCTCGATATTGAAATTGGATTATCTCTGTGATTGCAGCACTTCAATATCTGAAATTCAGCCCTGTAGTATCCCTCCGAAGCTTCTTTCACATGCAACAGGTCTGACCTGATTTGGATTCTCCAAGACCAATTTGTGTCCAATCTCCCACAATGACCTAATTCTGGACTGGTTCAGTAGAGAAAACTTGTAGGACTTGCCACGTGTCACTGTTTCATCCTTTGTCTCTGAAATTGATAGAAAAGAAACTACAGTCTGTGTACTTGTGACCACTTTTTACGGCACTCAAATCCACTGCCCAGAGAGAGAGTTATTGAACTTTTCCCACGATCACCTCTTTGAGACGCAATTCAGGAGCTTGAAAAACCACTACCTTCCACAGATCATATCTCCAAAAATATTGTGAACCAAGCTCTGAAATTTTTTGAAAAATTTCCTCAGGATTTCAGCTTCGCACCATACGAATTTCAGATTCTGAAACTTCGTAGAAAAAAATTTATAGCGAAAATTCCACGATGACCTGTTTAGGAGCTTTAAAAAATACCTAACTTCCACAGATGATATCTCCGAAAATATTGCGAACCAAGCTCTGAAATTTTTAGAAAATATTCCTCAGGATTTCAGCTTCGCATCCTAAAAATTTCAGCTTCTGAAACTTCGTAGAAAAAAGTTATAGCGAAAATGCCATGATGACTTGTTTGGAGCAGCGAAACCCTAGAATCCCAAGCTATGATACCAAATGTTGTGTAACTAGCTCCAAAAAGAGAAGAAAAGAGATATAAACGCCTTAGAAATGAGCCACTTAGAGGGGGCAACCTCCAATACATTACATAAATGAACAATTCTTGGATGATACAATTTACAAAACCTCCTTTCTATATATAGGAGTCCATGGGACCATAATGTAATCCTAGTGGGCCACAATGTAATCCTATCCGACCTAACAATAATAATTTAAGGGCACAACAATAACAAAATGGGGGTTACAAGGGTACAATAATAAAAATAAGGGGGGATAAACTATTAATAGGGACTTAACAGATTACCAAATGGTTCAATTAATGATTGGGATGAATTAGAAAGACAATTCATCCAAAGGTGGGGTGAAAGAGAGATCATGGTTATTCATTGACAGAGTTTAATGCTATTAAGAATCTAATGAAAGAATGAATGATTTCATTAAAATATTCAACAAATTGTATAATAGTTTTCCCACAAAAATGAACCCCGCTCCTATTGGAGCGAGAGTTGTTTTTGCTGGAGAATTTGTATCAGATTTTAGTTTCAATTTGAGAGAGAGAAGGTGTACTACTCTTGAAAAAATTCAAACAGATGCTTTAGAGATTGAAGAAAACATGACTGCTGCTGGAAAAGCATAGGAAAGGCAGACAATTCAAGATAAAGGTAAGGCTAAAGAAGATTCATCTCAGGATCATAGGATTGATGACATGACTGAGGTCGTCAAGACCTTGTCAAATAAATTAGTAAATATGGAATTGGATAATAAGAAACCTGCACAGAAAAATAGACGTGTTTTTAATCCACAGTTCAGAAAGCAACCCTTGCAGATTTTGCAGTGGGAAAGAAGAGACCAAGATCAAGTTCAAGAACCCTTATATATAGAAATAGCACCTTCACAGTCTTCTAAGGATGATCAGAAAGAAGCTAAAGATCAAATATTTGATGTTTATATGGAAGATGATGATGAGGAAGAAGAGAAATGTGAAGAAGAATCCACAGATGCTAGTGTATCATTTGATCAGGAAAATATTGATGACTATTGTAAACAAATCACTGATTCTATGTAAGAAGAGTTGCATAAGAAGTATGAATTAATATCAAAAAATAGATTGAAAACTCAGGATGTTGAGGAAAAATAACCACAGTCAGTTCCTTCTCCAATGTTGACTCCAAAACCGAATAACTTAGTAAAACAATTAGGAAAATTGAAACAGCCTACGAATTCAATGAGTACAAATGAGAAACAAGTTGAGCCTTCCCAGAATAATTCAATTGATTCAAATATTTTGGATAAGATCATTACTGTACCTGAGAAAAATACTAATTCTTGCAAGAATCAAGAAGAACCTAAAAATATTATTAAACATAATCAAGCTTTCAGTCTTTCTAAAGAACTAGAGCAGATCAAAATTCAAGTACCTTTGCTTGAATTAACTAAGACACCCGGTTACAAGAAGGAAATTGCAGAATTTATTAACCTTTATCAATCTGATGATATTGAGGATACTGTGAATTTTCAAGAAGAAAAGCCAGTAGTCACTTTTGGACCACATGTTGAAGAAGTAGATTATTTTGTTCCTCCATTTTATATATCGGTATTGCTTCATGATTTCATTCTACATAATTGTATGTTAGATTTTGGTGCATCACATAATCTTATGCCATTATCTGTGATGAAAGAATTAAATTTACAAATTACTAAGCCCTATAGAGACCTTTATTCATTTGATTCAAAAAGGGTGAAGTGTGTTGGGCTTATCAAAGACATGGTGGTATCCCTGGCTCAAATTCCAGCCAAGAGTATCATGATGGATGTAGTAGTTGTAGATATTCCAACCATATTTTGTATGTTGTTGTCCATATCTTGGGGGAGGGGGGGGGGGGGGAATCTTGGAGGTGTCTTAAAATTGGACTTTACATATGAAATCATTCCTGTATGCAATGGGGAAGAAAGAAGGTTATACAGAGAAACAAGATTTGTTAAGATTACCACAAAGAAAGATGCAGGAAACTCCCCTATCTATGGTCAAGAGAAGGAGGATCTCTCTTGTTTCATGTTGCATGAAGATGCATAATTTGTTGAAGACTCATAGAAGCAGCTCTCTTCAGCAATTGTACATAAGGATCTAGATTCAAATAAAATTTGGAAGTGTTATTTCGATGGTGCCTACTCAAAGGATGGCACATGAGCTGGGTTTTTATTCATATCTCCAGGAGGTAATATTTTAAATTTTTGTTTTAAGCTTGAATTTGAATCAACCAATAATGTATATGAGTATGAAGCATTGATTTTGAGTCTACAAACTACAAAAAAATGGGAATTCAATTTATTTCCATTTTTGGTGATTCTGAGTTAATTATAAGACATATCAAGAATTTGTGTCAAACCAAACATCCCAAATTTAGGTCTTATAGAAATAAAGTGTGGGAAATGATTGAATATTATTTTGAAGCCATGAATCTTCAATTTATTCCAAGAGAAGAAAACATAATGGCATATTCCCTGGTAGTTGCAGCCAATACATTTAAGCCACCCATTAATCCAAGATTGAGATATGAGATTGAGTTGAGGCATAGGCCTTCAATTCCTGATAATGCAAAGCATTGGCAAGTTTTTGAGGATGCTGCGCAGATCAATCATTTCCTAAGAATGATTGGAAATTTTGAAGACAGTGAAATAGATCAGGAAAGTGAACAAACTAATCAGAATGATGTCTTGAAAAACCTGAGGCAATCAATAGGTGATTAGAAGATAATTCAATTGAAATATAATATATTGCCTAGAGGTTTGGTTCCTCTTGAAATATTTTTTGATGCAAATGATGTAGCAGTAAACCTAAAAAAAGTATCTCGGGATGGTGAAATGGAAGACTGTAATTTAGGAAATTAGTAGGAGCCCAAGATGGTTAATTTGTTCAAAAGAGTTCCTAAGGAATGTAAAGAACGGTATGTTGATATTTTCAAGAAATATATGGATGTGTTTGCATGGTCCTATGAAGATTTAAAGACATATGATCTAGATTATTCAGCATACAATACCATTAAATGATGGGGTTAAGCCACATAGACAGAAGCTCAGGCAGATTAATCCACTATTACTTTCCCTGATTGAAAAAGAAGTGAAGAAGTTGTTGCAAGCAAAAATTATAGTCCCACTTAGATACTCAGACTGGGTTTCTAATCTGGTTCCTGTCAGAAAGAAGAATGGAGAGATAAGATTATGTGCTAATTTCAGAAACTTGAACAGAGCTTCCCTAGAAGATAATTATCCTTTGCCAAAGATGGATTATGTTCTACAAAAAGTAACTAGAGCTCATATGTTATCCATGGTTGATGGTTTCTCTAGGTACAACAAAGTAGCTATTGAAAAGGAAGATTAGAAGAAAACAACTTTTAGCACACCTTGGGGAACATTCATGTATGCCAGGATGCCATTCAGTCTCATGAATGTAGGGGCTACTTTCCAGAGAGAAATGGATATAGAATTTTTGGGTGACAAATTTGTAGTCATATATTTAGATGATGTGACTATTTTTTTCAGGTTCTGATGATGAGCACTTATAGCATCTGCAGAAGGATTTCCTAAAATGTAGGAAGTTTGGGTTATCATTGAATCCTAAGAAATCTTTGTTGCTTTGGAGGAAGGTAAGTTGATGGGACATATAGTTTCCAATCAGGGGGTGAAAATTGACCCAACATGAGTTAAGGCTATACAAACTATCCCATTGCCTAGGAGTAAGAAAGATATCCAAAGATTTCTAGGTAAAATTAAATTTCTAAGGAGATTTGTCCCAAATTATGCTGAGATTTTCAAAAGCATAACAGATATGCTGAAAAAAAATGCTGAAGTGAAATGGGACAAAGATGCAAAAGAATCCTTTTCCAAGATTAAAGAGGCTCTTCAAGAATCTCTAGTTTTGATCAGTCGAGATTAACAAAATCCTTTCTAAATCTTTTCATTTGCATCACCTTCTACCATTTTTGTTGTGTTGCTGCAGAAGAACAAAGATGGAAAAGAGAAACCTGCAGCATTTTTCAGAAAAGTTATCAAAGATATAGAACTAAAATACAACATTTTGTAGAAACAGGTATATGCTTTAGTTAAATCATTGAAAGATTTCAGGACATATATAATTCATTCTCAAATAATAGCATATGTGCCCAACTTAGATGTAAAAGATGTGCTAGTTCAAAGTGATATGGAGGGAAAAAGAGGAAAATGGATTGCTAAAATCCAAGAATCTGATTTGGATACTAAGCCTACTAAGTTGATAAAAGGACAGGGCCTGGAAAAATTGCTCACAGAGTCTAATTTTCAAGCTCTGAGAATTAATCTGCTTGCACCCTTGGATGAAGTTGTTAATGAAACAAGTCAAATTAGCACAAAATCAACAATCAAATCCAAATTTGTCTGCTCTGATTGGTATAAGGATATTATTCACTATTTGTTCTTTTTATCTTGTCCTCCCTCAATAAAAAAAACAAAGTAAAGCGTTCTTAACCTCAAAGCTCAACCTTATGTTATAATTGATGCTAAATTATATTGGAAGGATCATGCTGGTGTTTTTGTTGTTGTGTTTGATAGAAGGAGAGTCAATGGAAGTTATCAAAGAGTACCATGAATGTCTGTGTGGGGGCCATTATAGTTGGAAGGTTGCTGCTCATAAAATCCTCAAACCAGTTTTTTATTGGCCTTCCTTATTGGCCGATGTATGCCAAGTGGTTAGAAGTTGCCAGAAATGTCAACTGTTTGCAGAAAAGAAGAAGTTAGCCCCTCTACCTCTTCTTCCTGTATTTGTTGAAGAACCCTTTAGAAAATGGGGATTGGATTTCATTGGAGAAATCAATCCACCATCATGTGGGTAGTTCAAGTGGATTCTGATTGCCACTGATTATTTTACAAAGTGGGTGGAGGAGATACCTACTAGAAAATAAAATGATCTGGTAGTAATGAAGTTCTTGGAAGCGAACATTTTCAACAGATTTGGATGTCTAGTGAAGATTGTAACCGACAATGCTCAGGTATTCAATTCAGTCAGATTTATAATTTTTTGTCAAACATATAATGTTATTTTGTCTCATTATATAGCATATCATCCTCAAGGGAATGGGCTAGCTGAATCATCCAACAAGACATTGGTTAAGATTTTGAAGAAAACAATTAATGAGAATTAGAAGAACTGGGATTCAAAGTTGACATTTTCTCTTTGGGCAGTGAGAATGACTACTAGAAGATCTACTGGTAAGTCCCCTTATGAATTAGTATATGGTACTCAAGCTTTGTTTCCCATCCAGCTAGCTAGATCAGTAATTTATTTTCTTTAAGAAGCATAAGAAGAACCTAATGCATTGATAAGAAGAGTAAATAAGGTGATAGAATTGAGTGAGATCAGGAACAAAGTCAGGGAAAACTTGGTTACATATTAGGAAAAAATGAAGTCCATTTTTGATAGGAAGGCAAAAGAAATACTTTTCCAAACTAGAGATTTGGTATTAAGATGGGATACTAGAAGATAAGAAAAAGGAAAACATGGTAAGTTTGATCCTCTCTAGTATGGCCCATACATGATTTTTGAAGCCAGATCAAATAACGCTTTTATGCTGGAGAATCTTGATGGAGAAACAATAGAGCTGCCTTTGAATGGGCAGTATCTAAAACATTATTTTCAGCATTGAAATAAGATGGTTCACCATTGTACATATTCGGTTTCCTTCATAGTAAATTTTTCATCAAGTAGTATTTGACTCCATGCCTGAGGTGATGGCACTAATCTACAGTTCTTAGTGTTTCGTGGCAAAAAACATTATCCCCAGGTGGAGCTAGATGTTGTGGCTAATTTGCAATATCCTTTTTATCCTTTATTTTAATTTTCGAAAATTCAAAAAAAATATAAAACTACCAAAAAATATGTTAAAGTATTAAAGTTTCATATACTTTATCATAAAAATATATCTACTCATTATATTAAAGTTTAAAGTTTAAATACTTTAGGTATTTATGGAAGCGGGTCCCAGTTCAAAGGTTAAATATCAAGCATTTTATGGAGCGAGATTTGATGATTTATCGAATGGTGAATAAAAGGCTCAACCTGCGGGAACTTTTGAAGTGGGGGTTAACATGGAGGGTGGCTCCACAGTTGACCCTATTGATTGCAGGGGCATAAGCCAAATAAGTTCTTTGTAACTTGAGGCCTCCCGCAGTGACATATGTTTCCAAGTTGGTGACAATTTCTCATTCTTTCTGAAGTTATTATTGATTAGTTGGTGTTTGAAGTTTGTCTGTGTTGTGCCTCTTCAACTTTCTGTTACCCATTCATTTATTGGTTATGTTGTCAATTATCTGCTATCCAAGTTGAATTATGGCTAAACGCTCATCTCTGTCAGGTTCTTCAAGTCACATCTCTCACATGGACACTTAGAGGGATATCCATGATACAAATTGTTCCCTTGACCACCTTTCCTTTTATCAGTAGGTCCTCCTAAATGATAAATCTTCTCCAATTTACATCGCCATGGCTAAAACTGGTGTGTTGTTTGCATGTATCCCAATAACTCACCTTTTCCCTAAATTTGTATATTGGCTAGTGTCTATTATGTACCCCGGGAAATTTTTTATAATGAATTATCAAGGGGAAAATGTTCTGCAAGTGTCAGCCCAATTAATTCGCCAAGCTCTATGTTACCTTGAGTCGGAGTTGTATATCCAATTCTCTGATGATTCCTTGATAGCACATTATGACAGTCTTGCAGGTCAAGAGTTTAATCAGTTCATTCATTTTATAAAGCCAAATACACAACATTTTGTACTTGATAGTAAAGAGTTCCCTATGGAGATTTTTGATATTGAAGTCAAACCAGTGTTGAGCAGCATTGCAAAGATTTTGGGAAAGGATGATGATAGTACAGTATACAAGGTAGTTTTTGGAATGTTTTCCATGATGAGAAAGCCAGAAATGGTCCTGGATATTCCATATTATTGGCAAGAAGTTGTTAACTCTCATATCATGAGCTTATCATTAACGGGTTCATTCAGGTTTCCCTCACTTATTGTTTACCTATTTTTATATCCAAATGTAGAAGAATTCATGCATCTGGGGTTAAACATCATGGATATGAATAATAGAAGACAATCAGTGATATTTTGGACAGATATAGTGAGAAAAGAATAGAATGAGGGTGGTTTGTTTTATTTTGTTGGTAATTTTATGTCTACTGCATATAAAGTTTTGAATGGAAGTTTTGCCTCATGTTTTTTGCCCAAAGCTCTAGAGTTCTTGCATTTTGGGGACAAATTGTAAGTTTGGGGATTGGTTTGTTTTTGAAGATTATGCTAAAATTAGACTTTATGGAGCTAGTGTAGAACCTTATTATAGGCTTCCTGTATTTGTGCCTATGTGATTATTCACTCTGGATTTCATTAGGAAAAGTTTAAACATTGACCAAATACACTTTGTGCCTATGAAGAAAGGTCATATGTTCAAATCGCCAATGATTGTGGGTCCCTTTATAGTTAATATGAGACAAGAAATTTATGAAGCCACTAATATGTTAGATGAAATTCACCTGCTGTTAGGAGAGAAGTGGGCTTATGACCCTCATAGTGTCATTTCTAGTAGAAGAATTGAAAATGGATATTCAACCTTCATTCATGAGAGCAGACTGAATCTATAAAAAGTGGCAAGTAAAGGTGTTGTGGGTTCAGTGAACTCAAATGTAAATACTCTTGCCATATCAGAGAAATCAAATAAGATAGGTAAAGAGGTAGTGGTTGATTCAGAGGATGAAGAACAGAGGGCTGAGAAGAGAGAAAAGTTCAATGAATATTCTGTAGATGCTCAGCCTAGTTTTTCATTACAATTGGGAGATGAACAAAATGTATCTTCTTCACCTAGGAGACATGAAAGAACTCATGAACAAGTGCCCTTTATTAAACAAATGTTTTCCCAGATTGCAGAGAGAAACCAGAAGATGAAGGCAAGCATGGAGGCTCAAGCTAAGTACCATATAACCCCAGATCAAACAAGACTTCTAACTGCAATGGACCTTGAAAAGGATCAATTCAAGATTGCTATTTCACATCCCTCTGATATGTCTATTGGTTCATCTAATAATTTTAACACTGTGAATTTGACTGTAGATGTGAATAAAATTCCATTGCTGGACAAAGTGAATCTACGCATGCAAGTAGGTCAATTGATTGTGAATGACCTCACTAAAAAAAATGTTGTGGCACTGAAGGCCAAAAATATGCTTGGAAAAGTAATCAAGCAGTTGAAGTTAGAGAAATCCAATTCCAAGGCTTTGAAAATCCAGAATGAGGAGCTCAAAAAGATTATAGTGAAGATTGGAGTAGATCTTAATGACAGGTCTATTGTACATAAGCTTCTAAAAAGTGTTGAATTAGAAATCTCTGTATTGAAGAAAAAATTGAAATTTCCTACAGGAGAACATTCGATGGTAGCATAGGTTGCAGTGGAAAATGAGAAAGAAAAAATTCTTCAGCAGCTCATGCAAAAGGAATAAGAAGTCACCACATTAAATCAAACTGCACTGTCATTGAAGAACCATATTGAATCTCATACTTGCACTTTTTTTTTTCCATCAAGTAGTGAATGTCCATCAGCAAAAATATCTCAATTAACCACTGAATTGTAGATGGAAGAGAGAGATCGAAAAAGAGAATAAGCTGATTTAGAAACATGTAATATTCCAAATCTGGAATAGCACAACAAGCCTGTTGAAATAACACACTCCTGGGAGATTGATGCACAAAAATGAGTTTACAACCCTTGGATCCCTTAGATCAGCAGATTTTGAGTCTAGATCCAAAAGGGGGAAAAATCAAATCAAACTAGGTGTGGTAAACAGAGCTCCCACCACCTAGTCTAGTTGAAAAACACTCTACAAGAGGGGCTGCAACTATGCACAACAAACTGCTTCATTAATAACACAGTCTTGGATAGTATGAGTAGGAGGCCATAAAATATGATTAAATTATGAATATACAGTAGAAAATCACAATTACAATGAAGCTCTTTCAATATACAGTAGAATACATGAGACAATAGAGAAAGAAATATTCAGAAAAGAAGGCTGCAACACATATATACATGCAAAAATGGCTCAAAAATGCTATTTTGAGGAGCTGTAGTAGTTTAATATTAAAACTCAGATCTAGGACAGATTTGTGGACAAAACATCATATCTATTTCAGATATGGAAACTAGATAGTCTTATTTACAAGATCCCCTTGGGGTTTTGACCAAATCATGCATAAACAAGAGTAGATCTGAGCTTTAAGTTGTAGATCTGTAAAATGTTGTAGTAATTTCTGAATATAAATTTACATTACAATATATCAGATCTAAATAGAACATGGATCAGCAATCTAATCCATGGATCACCAAAGTGAAAGGCAAAGCCCAGCACCAGAGATCTCTCATCAAAACTGGGGTCAAAACACCCTGAAGAATCTCATATGAAAATAACGTAGTTCCCCAATGAAAACTGCGTTGTAGCTTGAATAGCATAGATGGCCAAATTCTAAGATACAGATCTGAAGCACAAATAGGAGAGGCACTCTTCCAGGAGGTTAAAAGACACACTCCATGAGAAGAGGCTCCCAAAACAAGCTAGATCTCTGCAGATCTAAAATCCCACTTGCTACATCTTGCAAAAGTAGCAAAATCATCACTAGATTAGCGCTGCAATTGGAAGTAGAGCTTGGCCACAAGCATGATAGTGGATCAAATCAGAAAATACTCCTCCAAGAATCCTCAAAGGAAGAGGTGAAATCCCTGCATAGGAACTCTAAGTGCAAAGCAACACAATTCTCTACTAAACAGCAGAGAATAGTATTTTTCTAAGCAGACAAGACACTCAGAAATATAATCAATCAACAACCTTCTCTTGCTGCCTTCCCTTTCCTTTTATAAGATGAAAGCCTTTGCAAACACTAAACCACCTTGATGAGTTAGCTCCTTTCACATGAGGGTCCTCCTTCTATAACTGCGATGTCCCTTCATGAGATACATTGAACCTAGACAGTGCTGTAGATTTGGTCAAGGTTGACCCAGTCTCATAGCCCAAACCCCTTTCACACCTACAAGTGATTTATTTACATGGCCCTAATTTATCTATTATCACATGGGCATTGATTTATTCAGTCTTTTTAGGAGTTTTACATGTCCTCCTTTATTCATTTATTCATGCAACATAAAGTAAAACAAAAATGAATATTCCTCTTAGATTATGCTAAGTAGGAATATTACAGTCCTCCCCTCCAAAATGTTGCTTTTCCTCAAGCAACTGATAGGGTAAGAGCTGTAGTACTTCTCATCCTCCATTGATGGCATCATCAAGGATCAAGTCCTCATCATAAGCCAAGTGCTCAACAAGCTAATACATCATGAATTGTTCCTCCAAAGCCAACATAATATGTGCATTGTACATTCCTTCAGGAGTGAAAAACTCAATAGAAATAAACATGGTTGAAGCAATGCTACATCTAAAACATGTATCATGAAGTATAGGTAGAAGTTCCAAGCCATGTGGTACAAACAAGTTGCCCATCTTCTATCCATAAAATCCCATAAACAATACAACTATATCATCCAAGTATGGAAGCAAGACTACATATATGAAAACTGAAATCTGAACTTGAGGAGGTGGGTCAAAATCCCACATGTGATGCCAACGTAGTGCACATATTTTCTTCATTAGATCCAGGTGTGGCAAGTGGCATTCCCACCACAGATTTTTTTCATGAGTCACCTTAACATGGCTAAAGATGTTACATCAGTTTGGTGCCTTTGAGAATCACCCATCATGAAAAGGAATCTCCCTTTGCACAACAAGGGAGTGGCCAAACTGAGAATTTCTATTGACCCCCAACAAGCTATGTGATCGACATGATCTCTCACTCCCTTTAGGAGTCATATCCTACAAAAACATGGCAAAGGAATGTAATAGATCAGAAAATACAACTTTCTTGGCATGATCAAATCCTTTACCATCATAGTCCTTCATACACATGGAATTATGCATGAGCATTCCCCTCCTCTCAAGTAAAGGAAGAGCTGGTTGGGATGGCTCTTGCACAGAGTCCATTGGCTGCCCCAATCCTCCATAGCTATTTCACTCTTGAAAGTGCTAATGTAAGTCCTCTCTCATGCCATCCCAATCAAAACTCTTCATGATCAGGGTATAGATCTTCATCGAATACATATGGCTGAGGAAGAATTCTTCATAGGCTCCTTGTAGGATCTTCTGCTTGAGCTTGGAAAATCTAGTCAAGAAGACCTTACCATCATAATAGATGACTCCCCATTGGAATAAGTAGCCCTCTTATTGCTGTGTGCCATCTAGTATCATACCTGTGTGGAGATCTTTGGAATACTCTACAAGCAGTTGAGATTTCCAATAAAGATCCACACTTCTCAACAATGACAGTGTTGTTGATACATCCATGGAAGTGCTTGTCATGTTTCTGATCTCCTTTTTGACATTACACATGCTAAAATTGTTTGTGGGAAGGATAATCCTCACATTCTTCTCCTCCCACAGTGTAGATTTAGAAAAGAGAGAGAGAGATAGTGATTCAGGAAGAAGATCTCCCTCATACTTGGGTTGTCCCAAGCCCTCTAACGTTGTGATTTGGTCTCTCATTTCTCCAATCCTTCCATGATATAGATTTGGAGCAGAAATTTGTGGAGCCTTCCCCATAAGATCTGAATCTGATGGCATTCCAGGTGGCTTTCCATTAGATAAGAATTCCCCTTGCAGCATCCTCATGAACATGAGAGAAGGAACTGTGAGATCCCTGCTTCCACTGTGCTAATCCATCTCTGTTGTTTATGTGGAAGTACTAGGTGAAGGATAAGTGTGCATGGATTGAATCATTTGTGGTTTCCCACTCTTCAAGTCCACCCACTCCATTTGCAAAGCTTTCCAATCAGTGGTAACCTTCCCCAAGGTAATCAACCATTGGACACCCAAAATGATGTTGGTGTCTGGTATGTCAACTGCAAAGAAGTGATCAACCAGAGTGTAGGATCCCATAGTGACAAAGAGTGATGGAACATATTGCATGCATTGCATGATCCTATCTCCTAGGACCAACATAGAAAATCACTCAAAAGTGTCAGTGGGGATTTCTCTCCATTTCACAAGATGAGCATCAATAAAGTTGTGGGTTTCCCCACTGTCAATCAGAAAAAATACTCTTTGATTCATGATTGAACCTTGTACTCTTAGGGTCAAGTACTTAGGCACTCCTCTCAAAGATGCAAGAGTTCCACTCATTGGAGCAAAGTCTCCCTTCCCATCTCTGGATGGTGTTTGATCTTCCTCATCATCATTAGCGCTGTGACCCCTCGTAGGTTCATCATCTTTATCTTCCCCCTCAAGATCTAAGAAGACTTCTATGTAGTGTGCTTTTCCTGCAACACATCTATGTCTCAGTGCCCATGAATCTTGGCAAGTGAAATTTTTTTTCTTTTTCCTCAACTCCCTCCTGAGATCAATATCAAGAGGCTTCTTCATAGAGCTCTCCTTGGGAGGAGCAGCTTTTCCATCCTTCCCCTTAGAAAAGTGAGGGGCCTTGCTTTGGAAAGTTGCCTTTTCTTTTGGCAAGGCATCTTGGAGGTATATATCCCTCTCAATGGCATCATGCAAAGTGATGGGCTTGGTATATTTAGCCAACACATGAAAAGGTCCCTCCAATAAATCGATGAACATGTAGACTCTACCTGCTACAGATAGATCAGGGACCATGACTGATAATCTTAGAAATTCAGAGATATAAGTCTCTGCATCCCCTGATTGTTTCAGCTTTGCAAGGCTTATGAAGGGTGCTTCAGGATCCTTTGTGTCAAACCTCTCCACCAGTCTTCTAGTAAACCCATAACAGGTAGTCACATTGTTATGTCCCATTGTATACAACCCATGGAATCACCAATTGTGTGCTTCACCTTCAAAGTGCAGCGCTGCAATCTTGATGGCTTTAGTCTCAGGGACCTTGTTCAACTGGAAGTAAATATCCAACTTTTCTACCCAGGCCTTGGTAGAACTGGATGATGATCCATCAAACTTGGGCAAAAAGGATCTGCCCATAGAGTGGTGTCTATCCTGATTATGAAAGAATCCACCATCTCTATACTGCTGCTTTGGTATTTTTCTATCCTTGATGTGACAAAAGTCTTGGAAATTCAAGTTATCCTTGAACCTCTGACTCTGAGAATCATACTCCACAAAGTAATCTTCAAGGGAAGCTTGTTCTTGTGTTCCTTCACTCTCCACAGCCAAGAAAGTAGGCATAGTAGAGCATTGTGAAGCTTGTAGGGCTTGTGGCAGATTCACTGGTTGACTAGTCCAATGATGAGACATGTCAGAGCTTTCTACCAGATGAAATATCCCAAGAGATTCCCTCATTTTTTCCACCCTCATCTCCTTGATCTCTCTGGAAATATCTTTCATGGCCACAAAAAGAGTTCTTGCAAACTCTTCCCCTTCTTTGTCACTTTCAATCTCAGGAGTTTTACCCTTGTCTTGATCTTCAGTAGTATAATCATACTTCTTATGACTTCTATTATAATACCTATTCTCCCTCTTAGTAAGACATTCATCTTATTTTGAATGAAACATGGCTATGATGCTCCAAGGAAAGCACAGGCTGTGCCACTAAAGGAGCTTTGATACCACTGTAATATTCCAAATCTAGAATAGCACGGCAAGCTTGCTGAAATAACGCACTCTTGGGAGATTGATGCACATAAATTATTTTACAACCCTTGGATCCCTTAGATCAGCAGATTTGGAGTCTATATCCAAAAGGAGAGCAAAAACAAATCAAACTAGGTGTGGTAAAAAGATCTCCCACCACCTAGTCTAGCTGAAAAACACCCTACAAGAGGGGCTGCAGCTATGCACAACAAACCGCTTCAGAAATAACAAAGTCTTGGACAGGATGAGCAGGAGGCCATCAAATATGATTAAATTATGAATATAAAGTAGCAAATCAGAATTACAATGAAGCTCTTTCAATATATAGTAAAATACATCAGATAATAGAGCAAGAAATCTTCAGAAAAGAAGGTTGCAACACATATATACATGCAGAAATGGCTCAACAGTGTTATTTTGAGGAGCTGTAGCGGTTGAATATTACAACTCAGATCTAGGACATATCTTTGGACAAAACATTAGATTTTTTTCAGATTTGGAAACTAGATAGTCTTATTTACAAGATCCCCTTGGGCTTTTCATCAAATCATGCATAAACAAGAGTAGATCTGAGTTTTAAGTTGTAGATCTGTAAAATGCTGCAGTAATTTCTAAATATAACTTTACATTACAATATATCAGATCTAAATAGAACATGAATCAGCAAGCTAATCCATGGATCACCAAAGTGAAAGGCAAAGGCCAGCACCAGAGATCTCTCATCAAAACTGGGGTCAAAACACCCTGAAGAATCTCATATGAAAATAACACAGTTCCCCAATGGAAACTGCGTTGTAGCTTGAATAGCATAGATGGCCAGCTGCCAAGATACAGATTTTAAGAACAAACAAGAGAGGCACTCTTCCAGGAGGTTAAAAGACACACTCCATGAGAAGAGTCTCCCAAAACAAGCTAGATCTCTGTAGATCTAAAATCCCACTTGCTGCACCTTGCAAAAGTAGCAAAAACCTCACTGCATCAGCGTTGCAATTGGAAGTACAGCTTGGCCTCAAGCTTGATAGTGGATCAAATTAGCAAATACTCCTCCAAGAATCCTCAAAGGAAGAGGTGAAATCCCTGCATAGGAACTCCAAGTTCTAAGTAGCACAATTCTCTACTAAACAGTAGAGAATAGTATTTTTCTAAGAAGAAAAGATACTCAGAAATATAATCAATCAACAACCTTCTCTTGTTGCCTTCACTTTCCTTTTATAAGATGAAAGCCTTTGCAAACCCTAAACCACCTTGATGAGTTAGCTCCTTTCACATGAGGGGCCTCCTTCTAGAATTACATTGTCCCTTCATGAGATACATTGAACCTAGACATCATTATAGATTTGGTCAAGGTTGACCCAGTATCACAGCTCAAACCCCTTTCAAACCTACAAGTGATTTATTTACATGGCCGTGATTTATCTATGTTCACATGGGAATTGATTTATTCAGTCTATTCAAGAGTTTTACATGTCCTCCTTTATTCATTTATTCATGCAACAGAAAGTAAAACAAAAATGAATATTCCTCTTAGCTTAGGCTAAGTAGGAATATTACAAAACAACAACAAAGATTATAAAAGCCACTGACGAAGAAGTCAGTAAATATAAAACAGACTACCAAACTGTTAATACTGAGATTAAAAATATCAAAGAAAAATTGAAGTGAAATATATCCTTAATACAGGCTAAGGATAGCATTTGGAATGATATTATTGCAGAAATGAAAACAATATGGGATTTTCTGACTGTTGTTGCAGAAGAAAAAGCATTATCAAGGAGTTTGAAGAGCAAGTCATGAAAGACAAGCAGAAAACAATTAATAGGGCCATTTAGGCAAGAAATTTTATTAATTTCCTTGATTCGAAAACAGATCAGGAATTGGAAGAAAATGAAATCAAAGGAAGAATAGGAAATTAATACAATGATTGTAAAAAATGATAGCGGGAAGTCTATAGAAAAGAAGTTTATTGAGATTAAGGAAGCAGTGAACCAGTTTGATAAATTATATGATAAAATAGCAAGAGTAGGTTTACCATCATGCTGGGGTCTTAGAGGTGGTTTGTTATCATGGAATTCTTATGAACCCTTCCTAGTGTTGGAAAAAAGTAAGGTATACAATACTCATGAAAAGACTCAGATTCTTAAAGGAGCAACAATGATCAATTTACTTCAAAGACATTTTCAACTGTTGTGGTTAGTGAAAAATTTTTTTGTAGAGAAGCCATCTTTCAACAGAATGACTGCTTTCAGATTGGAGTATCACAAGCCGGTTCATTCACCGAAGAAAAATATTGAGATATGGAAGAAATGCAGAGCTTGAATGACAGATTTACCAAAGGACCCCTTGACTTCAAAGAAGGATAAACCAACCAGTCAAGGAAATGCAGCAGCATCGTCATCAATTCACATTCAACATATAGATTAGGATTTTAATTTCATGTTATTTTCCTCTTTAAAAGAGAATGTAATTGTAATAAGAGATTTTGAGGACACGTAATAGATAGTTGACAAATTCCTAAGTAGTTGAAGTAGTTAGGATCAGTTACAGCAGTTACAAACTGCTTTCTATTGTATTTAATGAGATGGATAAGAAAGAAAAAGGTTCCAATTTTGGACCTTCAGAATGCAATTTTTGTACTCAGATTTCAAATGATTAATGAATGAAAAGCAAGTTTCTGGCATTTTTTGATGTTAATGTGTCTTCTAGTTTACATTTTGTATTTTCATCTTTGAATAAAATGAAGTAATGAAGCTACATGTCTCTTTTTACTTGTGTGAATAAGAGTTAAAATCCTTAATAGATGCTCCTTCATTTTAACTATTTCTCTTCTTATAATTATTCTAGAGTTTGAGCTGATATATTTTGTACAAAAACATATCAATTTGGGCTTCTTTCTTACATGTTCTTCTGATCATTCCATTTTATATCAGCAAATAATAGTATTGTGGGACATTCATTATATTTGATCTTTGAGGTTTTGATGATAAAAATTTGAAGGTGATTAAACAAAGACCAATATTTCTAAGACATAACTATATAAATGTCTTAAGCACATATTCCTTATCACAACTAAGGGATTGTCTCTTAAGGTACAACACTCCCCCTGAGCTCATGTTGAATCTTTAGACAGATTTTTCAATGAAGTACATGACTCTATAACTTAATTGAGTATGACATTTCCTATCACCAAGGACTCATACTTACATCACTGATCCAACCAAGTGGAATTACATATTTGACTCAACTTCCCAACCAAGTGGGTTTAAAAATTTGAACAAGTCCTTACATGACTGAAAATAAGAATTTTGGATCATAGGTCTCAACATGAACTTTTCATCAAATAAAAGATATGACTTTGTATAACCAATACCAAAGGATCTCAAGGGAGAGATCGTCATTCAACAACCAAAATAATGCCAACAATGCATTTTTCTCAGGAAGGCTAATGCTCCCCCTAAAATTGTGCATCCTGAACACCTTCAACAACCAATTCATAAAAGCATCTTCATCAAGTAGATATCATATCAACAGATATAACCATTAGATCAAGAAAATTATAACTGTCAACAACAAATCATAAACTATTCTTGAGTCTTGTCTCTTGGTTTTTTTTTCTCATAGAAAAACATATGCAACTGTATCCAGTGGAACTCGCGTGTATACATGACTTTTGTTCATGTAACCTCTTTTCCCTTGAGATAATTGGTGTCAATAATTATGTCAAATCATCTATAATTTTTTATTGTGTTTTGGAAATTTTGGATGACCAATGTATAGGATAACTTTTGCAAACAATTATTGATTAAATCTTTCAGATAATATCAAAACAATATGAATAAGGGCTACTTTTTTATCTCACACAATGATTAAAATTTTGCAAATGGTTAAGTAGACTTATGTAAGAAGATATGATAACCAAATATTCAGATTGAATTCTTTAATTAATATTAAGTTTGAAAACCTTTAAACTATGTCTAAAATTTCAATACAATACATTTAATATTATCAAGATGTTGAAACTTTATAAATGAAAGGGACTTACATCAACAAATTATTTAGTAAATAATTATTTATATTGATAATAACTTTAGGAGGAATTGTAAGATAACTCAAACACAATTAATCTAACTCGATTATCTCGATAACCATTAAACATATGAAGAGACAAAATTTAATGAAAACAGGAAAAACTCACGGAAGGAACAAAGTTGTATGAGACACATTCATAATCCTTCTTCTATTATTGATGATTGAAAAACTTTTACAATTCTATTTACAAAATTTTGCTTATCCAAGGGTACAACCCTTAATAACTCGAAATGAGAGTTATTTATACTAATCTCTAAAACTTAGAAATATATTAAATTGATTACAATAATAGAATGGAGAAGAATAGAAGAAGGAAACAGATAGATGATGTGTCTATATTTTCATGGAAGTTGTTGATGACTTGGCCCCTTTTGATGGAAGATATTGATGACTGGACCCTTGAAAATATGTTGTGCTAGCATGCTGTAAAAAACACACTTTTACTTGATGGTCTCACAAAATTTATCCCATTTGTCTTGACTTTGGATTTCTACACTAATCATCTTTCTGAAGATTTCATCTACCCCTATATATCTGTCGAAAGTAGGCTTCTGAATGAACAAATGTTTGATTTTATGTTGAATGATCAAATCAAATTGTAGTGCTTCTAGAAATGCTTTCCCTGTAACTTATCCTTTAATACCTGTAAATTTTGACTTATCCACTGCAATAGTATATAATTTTTTACAATAATCTTCTAATTTAATCGATTTATCATATAATTCTACCAACCCTGGAAGTCCTTTATGATTCAAGTCATTAAACGTTGTATGAAATATTTGAAAAATAGTATTCAAAGCCTCACATTTTGTTTGCAATTGGTTGATTAAATTCCTCTTCTGTGAAACTTTCTTGATCTCTAATGTTGTTGTATTTTTGTCCAGTATGTTAATTATTCCAACTCTTCCTTATTATTTGAGTTCAAGACCTTGATCATGTCGGTGGATTCACTTGGATTTTCCTTGAGATTCTCTTTTTGTTCTTCTATTGCTGCTTTTCACCTGGTGATGAGTTTTTGTTGTTCGAAAATAATCTATATGGATGGCCATACTTCTCTCATAGACTTGCTAATGTCTTCCAAAATAATTTTCTTGGCTTCAGCCAATGTTCCTACCATTAAAGATTCACTTTCTAATTATTTTACCTTAAGTACCAAATTGTGAGACTTTTTCATTTCCTCCATGTATAAGGTATCATTTCTGATCTTTTGTGATTCTAGAGTCTGAAATCTTTGTTTCAACTTGTCATGTGCATGTTTTTGAATAGCCAAATCTTGTACCAATTTTGATGTATCAATTGTGGTCAAGGATGCTGAAAGCTATGTACCTGCAGAAGATGTTTGAACTACTGTACTATGATCAAATAACCACCTATGTTGCTGATTTATCCTTTAGTAATTCTTCAATCTGTTCTTCCATATTTCTGATTTGAATATTTTGATCAATGATCAATCTGAGCATCTCCTCTTTGTTGTATTAATTTTCTACAATTTCCTTTGTCTTTGGATCTTTGATTGAAGGTAATTTGAGTTATTTTTCCAGAGAAAACATTTCTGCATTTTTATTTTTGATAATTTCCTCAACTTCCTTGCAGTATTTTGGATCATATCTAACTTTCACTAAAAGGTCCTCCAAAGAATTCAATATGTTGTCTTTGGCCAATGAAGACAACTTTTCAATCTTAAGCTTAGATTGAACATTTGACAATGCAGTCTTTAGTCTGGAGAGTGACATGGTTGTTGTTGTCATTGTTGAAAAGAACATCTCCCTAGACTGTCTGTACATGTCCATCTAATCTATTAGATGGATTTGACTTGCATCAAAAGGAAAAACAATCTCTTTGTATTTAGCATGAGTCTTTGGAAAAGGAACTGTTGCCTGCAAAAATGCCATGTGCATCCTTCCTTTCTCACTGTCAAATGTAGTGGGAAGCCTGTGTTGGGAATTTTATGTTTGCTTCCAGAACTGACTATAGACACCATATTTTAATGCCTCATTTTTATGCTTAATGTCTAAGAATATAGAGAAAATGTTATGTTATTCAAAATAACTGGCATCTGAGTGCTGGATAATCTCCAAAGGTTCTCTAGAGGGCAGTGATGATGGAAGATTCATAGGAACACTTGTCGATGTAGAAGCTTTAGTTTCTCCCAAATCAATAATATCTGGTTGTTCTCCCTCTGAAAGTAAAGTTGAACCAAGATTTGGATTTTTATGCTGCAAGATAAACTCCTTCATGATTTATTTGGCATGTGGAGGCTCTTCTCTGACTCTTTTTTGTTTCTTACTCTTAGGAACTGGGGTGTACACATTAGCAGTTGAAAGAACTTCTTCATATGCCTCCTGATGGGTGCCTTCAACCCATTCATCAGTGATTCATATATTTTTCTATTTCTGCTCTGGAGGTATGAATATAGGAAGTTTTTTTGAGTTCGACTCTTAGAGAAGGAATAATGCCATGGGGGTCATAAGACCAAGTGTAACTTGGTTGGAAACCCGTTTTATTTAACATTGCATCAGCTTCAGCACCAACTAATTTTGTATTATGGATGAAGGATCCAATGCTTTCCTTGAGCTTGAACTGAGCTTTCCTCTTCCCTGAGACAAAATGGAGATCATCCATGTTTATAATTTGTCTAATATACTCTAAGTAAAATAATCTCATAGGGAAATATCTTGGAAGCTTGTATGATGGGAGTTCACAACCATATAATCTAATTTCTGTGTAGTTTTGGGATAAATACCAATCCCCAGTTTTGGCTTGCTCACTTTTGTGCAAGATCCTTCTGATTTATTCCCCAATTCTGGGTTCTATCTGACTAGTAAGTAGTTGCTTCACTGGGTGTATGAAGGAGTCTATGGACTTTGAAAAAGTGGTTGTTTTTTATGTAGCCCTTACTAACTCTATCTAGTGAATCACTGAATGATTCACTCCTTGTGAATTCTTTTTACTGAAGTGGATAGGAGGCATCTCTGCCTATTGAAAAAGAAACATATGAATAATTACAAAAGTGTAATTGAACACACCCTATGTTGTACAATTGATGAATTTCTCATGTATATTTTCAGCCAATAATTGGCTTTAATTATACATGAACAATGGTGTTTTTTCTTTACTAAAAATGGATAAGAACCCCATGATGGGTTCATCAACTATTTTTTAATTTGGGTATCCTAATAGGTATTAAAGAAGTGAGATGTAGTGTTTAGAGGCTTAAATAAATATTGAGGATGAGTATGGTGGATTTTTCTTGGGCAATTCTACATCCTCACGTAGCAATATCTCAAATATCTAGGCTCTCTGTGCAAAGGTTAGCTTATGTTAGAGGTCCATAAGAGTAGCAGGTGAAAAATGGTATAGAGAATCAGAGGAAGGGATGAGGAGCATTTGGTTTATTTCCTATGGAGAGATGGTGATCATAATGTTTCCATTCTGAGCCACCATTGATCTCTTTATGGGATCATACTATTTTTGGCACCAGGAAATAAGGTCAGGGAAACAATTGGTCTGTGGAAAGGCAAATGGGGGCAACATAGATTCCCATAACCTGATAGGGTCCTGATTATCTATGTGTTTTTGTCTTAGCCATAGATATAGTTCATTAAAGTCGAATTCACAGTAAGCATATGAAAGCTTAAATAAAGTGTCTGCAAGGGGTATGATATCCAGGATGAAATATGGAGTAAGAGTGGGGATTTCTTCTGCAACCAGGTTAGTGACCTGCACTTCTTCAACCACCTGTTTCTTTGCTTTGTCTTTAGGGGTCACTTTTTTTTTGGTCTTGGATTTCGAGGGAATTTTAACAAGGATATATATTGGGAGAAATAATTTGAAGATCAGGCGGTTTGTAGAATGCAGAGCTGGTGATTTGGAACAGAATGAAGAGATGATGACAAATATATGAGAATTTAAAGTGATATAAGGCACTCTGAAAACTATTTTATAGGTGGAAACTTGAGTTTAACAGCCTAGATAGTGACCGTAGGAGTTTAACGGTTCAAGAGCATGTTTAACAAGAAACAATGCATCAAACAGTTAGGGGATGATTGTTTGAACGGAGTACACCAGTTACGGAGTGAAGGTGCTAGAGGGTAATGGTTGGATGACTTTGTAGGATGACATTGGTCAGATATCCAATGGTTATGGCATGGAGGGAGGATCCGTTGGCTTGAAGTGCGGGAGGAAACAAACTTTGGAAGAAAAACCGCTAGTGGATTTTGGAGGGGCGGGGGTGCAGGTGGTGGGGTACCTCCCAGTTTATGGTTTTGGATGGAGGGTGTGTGAAGTGTTGTGGTGTTGACACGTAGCAAGAAAAAACAGCCATTAAAATCACACTTTAGACCCCCCTCCCCCCCCCCCCCCCCGCCCCCTTGTTTTAATGAGAAATGGTTAGGGGGGTCATGAAGTGATCCTCCGCCATCGATCTTGAGCGGGTGTAATATCACTTATTAAAACTTTTCAGTGCTTTATTCCTTGCGATTTGACCTTTTTGTCCTGTAGTGAATTTAGGATAAAAATAAAATGAGCTCTATATCATTTGTTTAATTAATGGAAATATAAACCCCTTTCTAAAGAAGTTAATCGTCATTAAATATTTTTTAATCACTTGGTAGCTTGGTGCATTTAAATAGGCAGCCATGATTTATTTTTAAAGACTAAAGAATTCACATTTATTATTTTTGCCTTCCTTTTTTTAGGGCAACTAAATCTAACATTTTTTATTTTGACATGGATGTATAAAGGCATAATTTTTTCCTAACATTTTCTAATTTTTCTTTTTCATCCATATCCTAACTTAGAATTTTATTTTTATTTTTTCAACTAACATGGTAAATTATAAAAACCAAATAATGTTACAACATGAACTTGATCTAGGGACTGCTTCCCCTTGTGCGATGTAGAGAACAAGCAGTTCGATGTGCCTTCTCCTTAGGCTATAGAGTATTTGTTGTAGAGAACAAAACATAATTGAAATGGTAAAAAGAAAATGATAATGTAAAATCATGATGTGGGACCTCCTTCCGTACTCTATTTAATGTTTCAAAAATCTGCGATTGACAAGAAGTGTTGAGAACTATCCTTCCAAATTTTGTAGCACAAATGTGCTATTTCCCTTTACCTCTGCAATGTTGAGTGATCCAAATAATAAATTGTCAAAATTGACATGCTTGTCTTTGTCATATCTCCTAACATCCCATCTTAAGACTAAATTTCCTTCTCTAAAATCTCTTTCCCTAGCCTTTTTGTCAAAAAGACTCTTCATATTATTCTGATATTTCCTCAATTTGTATTGAATCTCATCTCTATTTTCATTTAATTTAATAATCTGATTTATTATTCTAGAGAAATCATTAGTTCATCGATAGATTCTTGTAAAACTTAAGCACGGGGAAAGCCAAATTTGTAGGAAAAATAGCATCTTTGCCTTAAACCAGCTGAAATGGATATTTACCAATTGATATTTTGGGAGAAATCCTATTTTCCTAGACTTCATAGATAATATGACTTTCCCAATTTTTCTTATGGTCTTCTAAAGTTTCCTTGATCACCTTTAATAAGCTCTTGTTAAATGATTTAGCAAGACCATTCCCTTGAGGATAATAAGGGGTTGAATGATGTAGTAGAATCCGATACTTTTGGAAAAATTCCATCATCTTTATATTTCTATGTAATATTCCCAAATGGGGAAATGCAGCAATACATGCATTAAAAACACATTCTTTAGAAATTTATACATTAAAAGGTAAATGTAGCCCATGGATCCATTAGATCAGACATTATATCAACCAAATACAAGAGGAAATTAGAAACAAATCACTTTTCATAGTTAAAAAGACCTCCTATGCCCAAAACAAACTAAAAACATGGCAACCCCAAGACTACTGCAACAAAAAATTACTGCAGAAAGTGACAATGCGGTTTATTGAGGGTTTATACTAAGAAATATAGAGACAAAATATATTTGATGATTTATTAATCAATAAAGCACAAAAAAAGAGATCTAGTCTCTTTTACATAGATCCAAGATGACTGGGCAAGGATTTCTTGACAAACATGAGATATATGAAGTATTTTCTGCGGTTCTATGGCTGAATCACACAGATTGGATGAAGAAATGCATATATATGTTTGATCATGCAAATAAATGGCTGTAGCTCCTCCTACTATCTTTCCAGGGAAAAGGTTGACCCTCCTCCTAGGAAACTAGCTCATCAAACAAGGGTTTAAACCCTCCCACTGCAACACCATAAAAAATAACACAGATCCTCCAAGAGACCACCCTATAGCTATAGGTGAATGCTTGGCCAAGTGCAGGATAGTGGAAATGAATTCCAGAAAACTCCTCTCATATTTCTTAAACAATGTTTCCAAGGAAGAGTGGGTAATTCCCACCTGAGAAAACCCTTGCACTAAACAGTGAAACAAACTTGGCTAAATAGTTGAAGTATGTAGTAAGTCTAAACATACCCAATCATAAAATAATATCTTCAATCATGCCCCATATGGATGCCATTCCCTCCATTACATAGATGATGAGCTTCATCACCATGGGTCCCACCCATTTATGAGGTTACTTCAATGCAAAGCCTCCTCCTCCAAAATTACGTTGTCTCCATGTGTTCCACTCTTCTATTTACAACGCTATTTGATATAGTCAACCATGACTTAGTCTCCATGAATTTTCTCCTTTCACACCCAAGGTATCTTTATTCTGACTAGCTAAACTAATCTACATTCACATTGAGCTATCTTTATTGATGATGCACTCATCCCATATTAATGTTGTTGACTTGGTCAAAATTGACCTTGTCCACATATTTTAGACTTTGTTCACACATGAGGATGCTTGACCTGGTTATTAACATGGTCCCTTTTCACATTAATAGGGATTTTATGCCTACTTAAGATACTTATGGGTCTCCTTACCCATTTATTCATATAACTACATGTTAAGAGAAAAATTAATATTCCCATTAGGTGCATGCTAATTTAGGAATATTACAGTATTCCCCTCCCAAATGTTGCTTGTCCTCAAGCAACTGCAAGGGTGCTAAAAAATTCTCCCCTCCTCCTCTTGTGACCTCCACATCCAATAGTTTCCACCATTGCTTCAAATATTCTGCAACAATTCTGTCTCCCAATGGTTCCTCCCAAATGTGCAAGTTGGCCTTTCGTGGATAAACCAAATGGCTCTCATTATGAAATAATGGAAGGTCTATATGGAAACATTATTGCTGTTCAATGGCCTCCTCAAGGTAGAAGTGATGACATTCATGGGGGACTTCATTCCCAATGAAAGACTCCCATCTCCATGCTATCATCCAAATGAAATGAATCACCTCCTAGCCTGGTAATTCATAGAAAAGCTCCTCCCAAATTCTTATGAGAGGAATGTCCCAAGTGCTCCAAACAATCATATGGACCACCTCATCAAGAGACAAGTGATCTACTATAGTGGCCATATCATCCCCCGTGCTCCTCTTGAAGCATGTAGTGCAAAAAGTGTGGGAAATTTCTTTCCCCAAGGACACATCCAACCAATGTGTCTTCCTTCCAACCACATTCCCAACAAAGGTAAGAACATTTTCAACATATGGAATCTTAATTGGAGTCATGCTAGCTTCCATATGTAGTAAAGGGGAAGGAAAATGGTCCCTCATGTGAAAGCAATGCAGTTTTGCTCCTAGCTTCTATAGAGTATGATATAACAAGTCCTCTTTCCACCACTTGTTTCCTGCCCTGTTTTTCCTGCATGTTTGGAGAAGGTGTATGATGGTTGGTGTGAATGAATCACACGATGAAGAGTATATCATCTCCCCAAAATCTTCTAAGGAATGTTCAATATCACCATTTCTCATGGCTCCAATTAGCCCATGAAGAAAACAAGAAAGTGTGCCTCCTCTTGGAGCAATGCCCTGCACATGTATGGTAAGAAAATACAAGTATATAGTAAATACATCATGATGTTCAGAAATATAATCCCTAACATGCATTTGACTTGAAACAATGAGGTAACTCATGGATGAGCTCCCTCTCACACCCAATGAACAAGGATGTTGTAATGATAACTCTTCCCAAGAGCTATGACCCTCCTCATCCTACAAACAATCTATGCACTTCCTCATGTGATAGTGCATCTACTCTTTGAAGTTCTCCCACACGAATCCATCCAAGATAGTACGGTATGCTCCAATAAAACCAGTGGGATTAGAAAGCAAGATCTCATAGGCTACATATAGTAGTTTTCTCTTGATCTTGGAGTCTCTAGTCAAATAGATCTAATCATGAGAATAAATGACTCCCTCCACCACTTTATACCTCCTATCCATCACTTTCCCATCAAGAACCTTAGATGTGAAGAGGTTGCTGGAATATTCCACCAATAGTTGAGACTTCCAATATGGATCTAGGCTTCCCAAAAATGATAGCACTACAGAAATCTGAAATGAAGTGTCTGTCATATGATAACTCTCCTCTTTGGCATGTTCAATGCCAAAGGCACATGTTGGAGCAATGTCACTCCACATTTGTTGCCTCTATTGTAGCTTATATTGCTCAAGACAAGATTGAAGTATATGGAAGTCAATCTCTTCTTGAAAGGTTTCTTTCTTCCAAAAATTCCATAGTTTGGCCCATCTATACAAGAGTGGTCCACCATCAACAACTAAGGAAGTTTGTGGTTTTCTGAGGTCTTAAGGATGTCTAAGATATTATTTACTCAGAAGGTCCCACCGTGATCGCCAGAATTTTAGTGTGGCGATGAGGTGGCAGATTCATTGGATTTTCTAAGTCTAACTGAGGGTCTAATGAGTCTTAAGATGTATTCAGGAAAATATATACTCAGAGGTCCCACCCTGATTGCTAGAATATTAGGGTCACGTGATTTAGCAGATTGGTATAACAAATGTATAGGGTAACATGAAACTAGTCTTTGGAGTCCTAGGACCTAGTCTTCCTAGAATCTGAGAGGGCTCTCTCTGTTGTATGAAAAGGATGTTAAATTTTTACTATTAGGGTTTGATTTTAGGCTAGTTGTTAAGTGTAGGGTTTTTTGTTTGTTTGGTTGAGTATGATGGTCAAGTATAATAGGTGGAGTGAGAGGTATTCAAATCATTGGGCTATGGAGTTAATGAAATTCATGGATATCTCAATAATGAAGATGCATAACAGGGAAAATATAGCTTGGTTAAATGGATCCTTAAGGTATGTGTGAAGTTAAATTAACAATAAGTTGGTGAAAAAAGTAGGTGTCTAAGAGCAGTGAAGAATCCTTAAACAAATACCTTTTAAACAAGATAGTCTCAAACACTGATAAACATAAGGACATAATAATAAGACATGGTAAAACAATAGCTTTTTTATTATACTTAAGCAAATGAGCATTCAAGATGAAAAATTCAGTGAACCATAGAAAGCAAGAAAATAATATAAATTTTAGTGATTTCACCTTCAAGATTTAGAAAAAATTCAAGATAAAAAATAAGTTTAATCAATGAAGAGGGAATGCCTAAAATTCACTGATCAAGCTACAAAGAACTTTAAGCCAACTTATCAAGCATGGACAAAGGGCATGATCAAAACATGGCCTCTTTGGCTAAAACCTAACAAGTAATACTTCAAAGAGAGATTCCAAAACATTGTTTAAATAACATCAAATAGGCAGGGCTAACCATAAAACATATTTGAAACTACTATATTGAACCATTCATGGAATAAAAAAGAATAAGGAGTTCTAAGGAGCAGCTAAGAATTCCTTAAACAAACCCAGCAGAGGAAAACACAAAGACAATAGAAACAAGAACTTGGTCTAAGGTGCCTCAAAGAACATTTCTTAACTTATACTCTTCTGTAGCAAGAAGGATGGAAACATAATGAAAACATGAGAAAAAAATAACATAATAGAGAAGCACTTCACCAATGGCCAAGCTTAGGGATCCTACAAGCTATCCTCCTTCATCATTAATCAAAATAAGGCATTCATAAACTCCACAAGACCAATTTCTTCTTCAAACTCAAGAAAACCATGTATTTCTGTAAAAAAGCATCATATTCCAACCCTTAAAATGGAATCCTCATGCTCTATTTATCTTAGCAAGTGAGGAGATGGAAACGATAAGGAGCTTCTAGAAACCCTAATTCCATCATAAATGTCATTTATGTGCTTGAAGACCATGCAAGGCCCAAGACACATAATATCTAAGATAATATATGAAAAATGACATAACATAACTCCTCAATCAAATCTAGAGTGATTTGCCCAAGAAAAAATTAAAAAATCATTTTTCCATCAGTTTGTGTGTTTTGTTGACTTTTTGGCCAAAAACACATAATGTTGTCCATTTGCACAATGCCCCCTTAGGCATAAAATAGGTCCTGTTGCAGCCAAGTTTTGGGGGTCTTCCTGATGTCTGATTTTTCTCTGTGATGGCTCATTGGAAAGATTGCTAAGTCATATTTCCAGATATGCCTTTTTTTTATAATTGAGCACCTGTAACCTATTCAAAAATTTAAATTCCCAAGACTTCTCTGAGCACAACGACAGGCCTCAAAAGGAGGTAGAATGGTGAAAAATGAGGTGTTTTTTGACCTTTTGAGGGGTCAAAACTGATCCAATTTCTCTGAAATTTGGTGTGCATAGTGTGATAGCCATGAGGAATCCAAAAATGTAGAGTTTTCCCTCTGAGGATGCCTGAGGGAAAATTGTAGCTTCAGTGGTGTTACGCTAATAGGCCTTCAAATTCTCAAAAAACAAAAACTTGCCCAAATTCATTCAAAATTGGTGGAGGTCTTCTTCAAGGGGTTTGAGAGACCTATAGGGAAGCTGATGCCAAAATTACAAGTCTAGCTTGGTCTTTTGCTCCTTTTGGTGCTTGAATTTCAATGAGGGATTTCTTTAGTTTAGAACAAGCAAGTTTGTTTTTCATTGCATAATTCTTGGTCATCTTTTTCTGGAGAGCAAGGCTCCATTTTATCTTCTTAAAATACTTGTGTTAATTCTTATAATACTGAATGATACGTTGAGCCATCTGAAAATCTCTCTCCATCTCCCTAATTTGTGCATCTTTTCTTTGGAGCAGTGTTCTAGTGGCCATCTCCTCATCTTCATTATCACTGTCTAGGTCAATGAATTGGGGCTTTTGTTTATTTTTCCTACCTCTCTTACCTTTCTCACCTTTCTCCATCTTTTGTTTTCCCTTGTTAGGCTTTTGAGATGAAGAAGGTGGCATGGTCCCTTGCCTCTTGGAGGCAACAAACACTAGCCTTAGTCCTCTCTGGTATGTGCATGCAAGAGGTGTGATGGTGATTTTATTGGTCTCTTTGCCATGGTTGTGATTAGCATTTAGACTATGAGCCTCTTCCCCTTTTTTCACTATTATCATGACTAGGGTTACCTTTATCTTCATCTTCTGCACTGTCATCATTGTCATAATCACTGAAGGGTTGATTTTTTTCATGACTGTCATGAAAACTGTCATGAGTGTCATGACTATTTTCCTCTTTGTTGTCTTGTCCCTTACGGTCTTCCTTATCATCTGCCTCTTTGTCGCTATCTTTTACCTCCTCCTCACTATGGTATATCTCGTTTGCACCACTGCTACCTTTAATTTATGTATTATCCTTATTATCTTCATCTTTTTCATTTCCCTCTTCTTCATTTTCTATTTCTGCCTTTTCATCATCAATGCTCCTGTCATTTTGACTGTCCAGCTCTTCATCTTCCTCACCATCCTCTTTCATATTATCATTGTTTTTCTCACTTTCACAGTCACTATTTTTCTCTTCATTCTCTATTTCTACCCTTTCTTCACTTTCATCATTCCCTTCTTCTTCCTCTTCATTTTCTTCCTCTTCATATTCATTTTTCTCTTCTTCCTCATTGTCAGCACTCTATTCATCATCCTCACTCTCTTCCATGCTTTGGGCTGACTCATTTTCACCATTACCCTAACTTTCATTACTTTTTTCATTATTGCCACTCTCATCCTCTTCATTTGATGCATTAAGAGAAGGGGAAGAAAGGAGGTTTCCTTGAAGTGAGGGCACTTGTGTAGATGAGGAGCACAAGTTTGGTTTATGAGGAGGCTGTGGGCTTGTGAAGACTTCATGAGCTATGAATACCTCCCAAGGTATACCCTGTTGTTCCAACTGATTTAATACCGCCATCTTGATTAAGGAATGGTGAAATACACTTTGCATTTGTTGGGAAGGACTCCTTCTCCAGACAACGGAAGACATTTTTTCCATACTTCTATAGAGGTAGTAGGGAAAGTTGAGCATCTTGACCCTTATGAAATGCATCAGGAGTCTAAGATGGTAGAAATAAATCCTAGAGTATCTCCACTCATAGGTGAAGTACTTCATGATAAATTTCATCAAGGGTGAAAATCTCTGTTTGAGATGTGAGAAGGGAAAAACAGATTTGCAACCTTCTTTGTACCTCATCTTGACAAATGGTTCATAATAATCCTTGTCCAATTTGGCTTTCTTGAACCATTTTTCACCAACATTAGGGATGCCAGTAGCATTTGAGATGGAATATACTGATAGTTCAAAATCCACCCCTGCAAGGCTCGACTGTTTGTTGTGCGGGTTAAGGATAAAATGCCTTGTAAGCTTTGGGTGGCTCTGCACTTGTTTGAAATTCTCACAAAATTGGAAGCATCCCACATTCTAGAAACATGAGAGGATCATGGGAGATGAGGTGATATCTAATGTGCTCTGGGGTTCAAATCTATTCACTTTTCCTCCCTTGTGATTTGGCCTCATAGGCCCTTGACCCTTGTCACTGCTGCTACTATCTTCTGTCCCTAACATGGTGATGGGAGTTGTTTATGGACAAACTGGGGTTTGGAGGAGCAAAGTGAAAATGGTGGTGAGGGTAGCCTTCGCAGATGAATGATATGAAGGCAAGGGTATGAATGAGTTCTTTTGAGCTTAATGGAACCTAACTTGAATATAAAGTGCAACTACTTGTTGAAGCCTCAAAAATTGCTGCTACAACATTGGGGGATAACCACTCGGTCCAGACCTTAATACAACTCATTTTCCGTTTATGATAGTGGCTCCGACTAGTTTAACTAGGTCCAGTTACCTTGTCCCTATCGCTATTGGTTTATGATATATCTTTAACTACCAATAGACAAGGATATCAGATCGATTCTTCTTGCTGATCAGGGAAGAGAATGACCCTTACGTTGATTTGGGTTCAGCCAAACCACAACTAAGATTTTGTCTCTTTGAGAAGAGGTCTTAAAAGAATGTAGAAATTAATCTAAATGCAAACTTATTCTATAATGTAAGCAAAAGAAACTAATATAAATCCTATCTCAATTAGGTAGATGAAAATCTAACCCAACTAAGAGCAAGATAATTAAATAATGAGGATTAAAATATATATGGATTTTAATTAATGTCAAACCAACGAATAAATTCAATTAGCTCACATTTCTGAATACCAAAACACATTCTATTGAGACCATTTGACTGAAATAATAAATCAACAACACTCCGGAAGAAATTCACGAAAATGATATTGATTGACAAATCAGTCAAGCCAATAATTAAACAATAATATGTGGAAGAAAGTCACAACACATTACTATTTAATAAAACAATTTTATAAGACAGATTGCTAAGTAATGGTTACTCAAAAATCAGAGTGAAATTCATAAGAGCAAAGATACATAACAATTTGAGACAAATTATCCATATCAACAGAAATGCCAAAACATGAATAAAATGAAACAACAATTTTATTAACATAAAAATGAAACTATTATTTGATACAAAAATGCCAAAAATACTAGTTAATTATATCTGCTTCTCTGATCATGGTCTCTAATAGTACTTTGCATTACTTGAATTTCTGCTTTCAAGACTAGAGCTACAAAAGTGCAAACTCTGCCCATCATGCATAATTCAAGACATAAAGAAAAACCCTCAATAATGTTCAGATCTGAAATTTTTTCTCCTCCCCATCTACAACTCTAAATTCCTATTACAGAAATTATTTTAGAAGTCTGGAATTGCAGAGGAAAGCAACCCCTTTTACATTTTGCAATCTTCAATTTATAATTCTTCCAAAATTATTTTTAGAAGAGAGTTTGTTGAAGAAAAATCTGCCCAATCCAATTTTAATTGTTCAAAAATTCCAATCTTTAATTGCTGGAGTCTTCTCATTGATTGAAATTTCTTTCCTCAATATCCCTTCTATTGTTTTTTCTGCAAAAAGAAATTAAAATGAATTAAGATGCAACAATAAAATCAAAATATTATCTCTAATATTAAAACAAATCCAATCAAATTCTATTTAAAAATAAAAATAAAAAGGAAATTTAAGTTTCTTATTTGTGCTCATAATGATTTTAATTAACTAAGGATATTATTGATGCATGAATATGCAATTAGAAGAAGTTGGGCAAACGAAAATGAAGAAAACAAAACTCAGAAAATTGATTTTATTTTAGAAATTCGGAGCCTGATCTTCTGCCTCATTTTTGACCCAATAAATGACCAAATCTGTTAGTGAAACCTCCTCAGAAATGTTCTCCTTGATTTTATCTTTCCAATGAATTATCCTGGGCCTCATTTGGCCATTTAAAACTCAATCTATGAGCCTCCAAAGTTGATAAGTCAAATCTGAAATAAATCTGGAAATTAATTTGCTGGGTTAAAAAAATCAGAATTTTAATTAAAAATCTAATCCCAAATTAGATTCTAATTATCTAAATCTTAATTTAATTGTTAATCATAAATTAAACTAATTATTGAAATTAATATTAATCTAGCTAATTAATATAATTAACTATTTATAAAAAAATTAATAATTAATTTAATTAAATTAATTATATTTTAAATATTAATTAATTTAATTAATCTAACATTAATTATTCTAAATATTTAATTCTAAAACTAAACTAACACTTGTATTATATTAAAACTAACCTATCATGAGAATACTAACTTACTACCAATCCACTATAATAATATTAAATTAAATTAATATTATACTAACACTTTACTAATATAAAACTAGACTAACATTATACCTATGATAAACTAACACTAATTACTTCTAAATTAACATAAGACTCACTTGATACTAACAAATATTAACTTAAAAGCTAACGTATGACTTAGACTAATTTACCACTACTAACACTATCATTCCACTAACGTATCCTTAATATTATACTTTACTTAAAATAACATTAAACTTAAGAATAAAGCTCTACCATCGTTTCGCATAAATGCAATTAAATGTCATTGCATAGAAACATTCAATCGCATCGGAACAAATGCACTTAATCGCATTGGATTTTATTTTAAGTCATTGCATCGGATGAAACCATTGCATTGCATGAAATGTGTTCGTTGGAGTTTTAAAACTTCTGATGCGATGAATTTTAATTTTTTATTATTAATTTTGTTTTTTGTTTTTTATTCTTTTTATATATAATTTTTATATTATATTAAATTTTAATTTAATTAATTAATTATATAGTAATTAATTTTATTAATTTAAAATTTAACATTAAAAATTGGTTTTTTTATTTTAGTTTCATTTTAATGATGTTAAATTAGATTATGAATTTATCTAAGATGATGATTTTCCTATCTAAATTACAGCCACGTTGTCACTTTAGATTTTTTTGAGATTTTTCGAGTTTAGATTTATTTCAAAATTGGAGTAAATTATCGAAATCTTGATGCCTCGTTATTTGGCTGTATAAAAAAAAATGAAAAATATTAGTCATAACTAACTATGGGTTGATATTTTAAACTAAATGCATTATTGAACTAATAAAAAAAAATGAAATATTGTACATTTTACACATTTTCTAACCCAAACGACATAATTGATTAGACTTCAAAAGAGTGTTATTTACAAACTGGTTGACCAAATGAAACGAAACAAGCGTCAACATGAAGCTTATAAAAAATTGATTTCATCCAAGCAATCAAAACAATAATCTAAAGAAAATGAAAAGTTAACAAAATCGTAAGATAATTGACTTATTAAAAATCCTAAAAGGTGTTTAGCCAAAATTTTTATAGAAAGGGTCCCCATTATTTGATGTGAACAAGTTAAAAATGGGGGTTGTTGTACCGTACAACAATTGGCGATTCACTGGAAGAAACATATATCTCTGTTTGATAAAAATGATTTTTTCTCAAAATTAAAGTAAAAATAATTAAAGAAGAGAAAATTATTTTTGGAATGCTTGACTAGGTTCATTAATATGAAAAAAACAATAATCATCTTACTGTATTTTTTTTTTAATTCCTCATATATTAAAATATTTCATAAGTCTATATTAGTCCTTAATTAGTTGTAGAGATAAAGCAGGGGTCACTTTATAGATTAGCTTTTAAAATGTACTCATTTGTCACAGGTAGAGCCACTGCTGCCAGCAAACATCTATAGTCTTGATAGGGTTACCTTTTAATCATGAATGATTCAGAATCCCATCCATTTAAGAATTATTGACCTAGAGATAAATCCATTATTTATTTATCTTTTAATTCTTAAAAGCCATTGTCCTGGTTTGGTAGCCAGATAGTTGACAATTCCATTCACTAGTTATAATTGGACAGAACAAGCTGGCTCATGATGAGACCCCTTGTCTTACAATTGTTTACAATTATAAGCCATTACCCTGGTTTTTTTAGCAGTGTTGGTAATGTCAGCCTATTTTTCCCCTATGATCATGGTAAGCAGGCTCATGATGAGACCTCTTATCTTTTAAGTTTTAAATATGTTTTTAGATTACACTATATAAAAATAAAACTCTTTTAAATAGGGAGAATCATTAACTCCTTAATAGTTTAGAATGAAAATTTTAGAGTTAAAAGTGCTTTGCTGTAAAGTGTATTTACTTGGTTAAAAATCACTTTTCTTGACTGATAATAGAATTTTGAAAGATCTTAATAAAAATATTGAAATCTAAAAATAATTAAAATTTTGAAGAAAAACAAATTTCTCAGATTTCATGATACTTCGTCAACTTCTCTTGTTTTGTAATCTCCTCCTTAAGTATGTCTACTTTTATAATAAGAAAAACAATTTTGCTAAGAGATTTAAGAAAAAGCTAATAGGAGACTATTAACAATTTTTCCTGTGTATGCCAACCATTGTTAGGTAACAAGAAGGCTTTCCATATAAATCATGGCAACGTCACCAAAATCAAAACTGAAAACCAAAGGAAAATAATTCTGAAGCTAAAGTGATAAAAGAAATCAGTAAACAAAAATAAAAAATGAAGCAATTAAAAAGTGGAAAGGAAAATTCAAGTTTTAAAATACAAACTCTAACAAGAATGTTTATACCAATGTCTCAATACATGAAGTAAAAAAAAATAATCATGTAATCATTCCTTCGTGTGTTGAGATCCAAAAAACTTATACCTTGCAGGGTTGTAAATGTTATAGGCTTTAGATAGAATTGATCATAAAATTCAGCCATAATGAAAAAAATTTGTCCGATGTCAATCTTCTTGTTTCAAAGCATTATCTTAATCATTTTGTAATAAAATGAATGCTTTAAAGAAACAGATTACAGGTCCAGAAACTTCCTAGTGTAGCTGTTTCAATGAAGACTATCGCTGCTTCTTGAAATAAAATCAGGAGAAAAGCATAAGGCTTCCAAAATATGATTTGGTAGATGATTGAAAGCTTTTATGAAGCGCTGCAAAACAGATTTTTATATCAACATAATTTAAAAAACCAAAACTGAAACTAAAGTAATGAAATGGAAATTAATGAAAGTGGGTACACGAATCTTACCATTGGATAATTGCATTTGATCTTACCTGAAGGTATCAATTTCTCCAATACTAGCTGACTTCTTCTTTTAGTTAACATTAAAAATATGAAGAAGACAAACTAACCAAAATCCTATAACCCAAAATCATTATTTATTTTATTTAAACTAAAGCAAGCAGTAAAATGTAAAAATGGAATGCTTTGTGTTGAAAGGAGTTGACATTAAAATAAATGCATCAGAAATGAGATAAAGAATTTGCAGTAATAAATGTTCTCAAAATATTATAGTTTTATAAAAATTCCATGATTTTATAAATTATTCAGATTTAAGAACAAATTTAAGATAATGAAATTTAAAATAGAGAGGTCTTGAATTTCATATTTAATTATGGAATTATTTAAAACTGAAATATATGAGAAATCGAAATGATTTGAATATGCTGCAAATTTATTATCAATTGCTTTCGTATTATAGCGGTTACCCAAGATTGATTTAAATTAACACAATACCTTATCGGATGATGTGTATTGCATGTAGAGACATGCGTTGGAGTTTATTGCATCGGGGGTTGCAGTAGAAAATTGCCGATATGAAATCATGCAAAAATAATATGTGCGATGAGATGGAGCGATCATATCATTGAAGAAATGTTGTATTTAGGATCCGGGACAGTCATGTCGCAAATTACACATCGCACACTACATCTCACGATTTATATTTTTCACATTGCACATTGCACATCGTATATTTGGAATAGTGATATGTCCATGAATAAAAATACGATGAAGTGATTATGATATCGGCAATGCAATGGATATAATAATCGGTGATGAGCGAAGAGCGAAAAGCATTGAAAACTCTGTGATTAGTAAAAAGTGATGAGCGATGAGAAATCGACGATTAATAAAAAGTGGTAGCGATAAGAAATTGGTGATGAATTATCGCATCACAACTTTTAAAATGAGCACACAAGGATGTGTTCAATTTTCCTCCCTATTTGCAATTTGCGATTGGAATTATCGCATTGGAGGTCTTTTAAAATTAATCCTTGACTAATTTAATAATTTGCGATTGCAATTAGAAATTTATCGCATCGGATTTTTTGCAAATATATATATCAAAATGAGGTCTCTCCGATTTGTGATTTGCAATTGGGTTCATCATATCAGAACTTTTGAAATGAACGAATCAACTGTGATAGGACTTTACCGAAATGCGATTTTGATTAAACTTCATCGCATCAGAACTTTTTAAAAGTTGACATTTTAACCAATTGTGATATAACTTTGCCAATTCATGATTGCGATCAAGTTTTTATCGCATCGGAGTTTTTTAAATGGACGAATTAACCTTATGCCTAATGCGACATGTGCGTTTGTGATCTAATCTATCACATTGGAACTTTTGTGATGAAAAAGAAATTTTTAAATTTATTCCAATGAGATATGCGATTTGGTATTTTATGAAAGATTGAATGAGGTAACACATCGGAGGTCTTGCATCAAAAATCAAGTTGAATCATTTTAGACATGAATCTTGTGATACTATTTTAATTTCAATTGGGTTTTCTAATGAATGAAAGTAAAGTTAAAGAATGCTCAAATTCTAATGAATCCAAAAATAAAATTTCCCTGAACCTGTTGCAAATTTGAAATGGGTTTGCTGCTTACTTCAAGTTTTTGAAAACAAATGAAAACCTGCAAATGGAACAGAACAAGAATAAAAAATAAATTAAGGAAAAGAGAAACTATTAATAGATAAAAATGAACATGTAAATGCATACCTGGAAGGAAATTGTCTGTGGATTTTACCTTATAAATCTTCCAATTCTTCCTTTGATTTATCAAAATTCTAACTTTGTTCAAACTCATCTTTTATTTATTCTAAATCGGAGTGTGCAATCAACCTAAATAAAATCTGTTTACTCATGTTCAGGAAATCTGAAACTCATAAAATTCACCATAAATAAATGTGAAAATAGGCTTCCCTTTGAATCGCAACAACAATTTATTTCCTCTGCTCATTCTGAATTAACTTGAGAAAAATATGTATTGTTATAGTGACTGTTTAATAATGCTTTTAGCAAATAAATATGATGCATATTGCAGCATCAGATAATAAACAAAAGATCAGGATGGGATAAAGCCACTAATTATGGAAAAAAAAATATCAAAACATATTTAAATGTATGCACAAAGCAAAATGGACATCCTTAAATTCATTTTAACAAATTTCGAAGAAGATAATATGAACTTCATGTGATTACATCAAAAATTTAGACTGACTAATAATGATTAAATTGGCATTAGGCTTATAATAGACAGTCATACATTTCATGAGATAGTGAGATCATGAAGCTTTATATCCTCAAAACCTTTAACAAATAAATTTTATGAGAAAATCATATGAGGACATTTCAAAATAGATAAAAGTGCCTTTGAGGTGATTGGTGCCAAGTGCAACTTCAATTGAATTTAGTCAAGATGTTATTAAAAATAAGCAGAGTAGAGATATTGCTGAAATAAATTTTGATTTAAAAATGGGAAGCAAGAATTAGAATTTTTCTGATAAGAGGAAAATATTTCCTTGAAAATGTATATGATATGAGAAGGGTTGATTGCTCATTTTATTTTTATCTGCATAACTATTAAGAATAAATTAACTACATAAAACAAACAAACAAAATTAATTCTACTTCTATTCTAACCATATACATGAAAATGACTCGGTATAGTCATATTTCCAGTGTAACCATTCTCTTATTTTAATTCCTGCATATATGTACAGTTCAAATGTTAGTAACAAAACAAAAATCTAAAAAAAAAAAAATCGTAAGTAGAATTTACAGTTATTGTTAATAGCTTATTTACAATCTTCTTCTTTTGAAATGTCTTTTCCAACTGAATTCCAATTGGATCATAAAAATACGGATGGGTTTCCATTAATGATTGGAAAATGTTTAAAAGAGGAGTTGACAGGCCAGATTGTGGATATGAGCTGTTAATTTGAAAGGCCTGAAAAAAATTGTTAGTGTTATGTGTAAGTGTTAAACTATTAACAATTTTCCATGAAGGAAAACTTTCCAAACAATTTTCAAACGAGTTAATGAAAAGTGGATGGAAATCTGTCAAATAAGATGGAAAATTATCAATTGGATTAGATTGCTAGTTAGATTGTAAAAATACATTCTCTTGTTGACACTGCCTTTGGGAAAATAGAAGCTTTTGATAAAACATTAGCTTTGATTGAAATTGAAATATTGATATTTTTTTATGTTCATGATTATAATATGAAACTTTAGTTTCCCAATAGGGCAATGCATCAATTGAGTGTTCATTTTTAAAGTGCTCAATATGCCAGTGTAGAGTGTTAAAATTTTGAAAAATAAAATCACAAAACAAATCTAAATTTGAATAAAATAAATATGAAAGAAAAAATAAAATGAAATCCTTATTGGTACAACTAATGTTACAACACAATTGGGATTGTTTTGAAATAATTTCTTTTTTACAAGGATTGGCGAGAAGAATGGAATTTGAATAATTGCCAATTCCAACTTGTGAATTAGAAAGATAATTATGAGTAGGAATGGGAGTTTGATCATGATATGAATAATAAATTGGAATGTTTTCTCGAATGGTGAAATCATGAAGATAATTTTCTGCTCCAGAATGATGATTGGTTGGAATAATTTCTAAATTGAAATGTTCCTCATTCATAGATGTTATTTGAATTTTATCATGAGGATTCTCTTGAGAAGAATAGAAATCATCATCCTTGATATTAGAGTAATTATCATAAATGACTTCACAATATTCTTTAAAATTCCCTTCGATCTCATCCAATATATCAAAACAAGGAGGAATGAAAATTTTATGTTCATTAATGGCAAAAGAGTGATCAATAATTGTTTCTCTATCTTGATAATAACTTATTGGTAATTCATTTAGATCATCCTTTTTATTTTCTGAAATATCATTAATAGCAAGAGGAGAGAAATTACCAACATTAAAAATATCAAGATAAAGGGAAAAATGAGAATCGGAAATAATGAGGATTAAAATATATATGGATTTTAATGAATGTCAAACCAACGAATAAATTCAATTAGCTCACATTTCTGAATACCAAAACACATTCTATTGAGACCATTTGACTGAAATAATAAATCAACAACACTCCGGAAGAAATTCACGAAAATGATATTGATTGACAAATCAATCAAGCCAATAATTAAACAGTAATATGTGGAAGAAATTCACAACACATTATTATTTAATAAATCAATTTTATAAGACATATTGCTAAGTAATGGTTACTAAGAAATCAGAGTGAAATTCATAAGAGCAGAGATACATAACAATTTGAGACAATTTATCCATATCAACAGAAATGCCAAAACATGAATAAAATGAAACAACAATTTTATTAACATAAAAATGAAACTGGTATTTGATACAAAAATGCCAAAAATACTAGTTAATTATATCTTCTTCTCTGATCCTGGTCTCTAACAATACTTTACATTACTTGAATTTCTACTTTCAATACTAGAGCTGCAAAAATGCAAACTCTGTCCATCATGCATAATTCAAGACATAAAGAAAAACCCTCAATAATGTTCAGATTTGAAAGTTTTTCTCCTCCCCATCTAGAACTCTAAATTCCTATTACAGAAATGCTTTTAGAAGTTTGGAATTGTAGAGGACAGCAGCCCCTTTTACATTTTGCAATCTGCAATTTATAATGCTTCCAAAAGTATTTTTAGAAGACAGTTTGTTGAAGAAAAATCTGCCCAATCCAATTTTAATTGTTCAAAAATTCCAATCTTTAATTGTTGGAGTCTTCTCATTGATTGAAATATTTTTTTTCAATATCTCTTATATTGTTTTGTTTGCAAAAATAAATTAAATAAATTAAGATGCAACAATAAAATCAAAATATTATCTCTAATACTAAAACAAATCCAATCAAATTTTATTTAAATAAATAAATAAAAAGGAAATTTGAGTTTCTTATTGATGCTCATAATGATTTTAATTAACCAAGGATACTATTGATGCATGAATATGCAATTAGAAGAAGTTGGGCAAATAAAAATGAAGAAAAAAAAACTCAGAAAAATGATTTTATTTTAGAAATTTTGAGTCTGATCTTCTGCCTAATTTTTGACCCAATAAATGACCAAATCTGTTAGTAAAACCTCCTCAGAAATGTTCTTCTTGATTTTCTCTTTCCAATGAGTTGTCCTGGGCCTCATTTGGCCAAGTAAAACTCAATCTATGGGCCTCCAAAGTTGATCAGTCAAATCTGAAATAAATCTGGAAATTAATTTGCTGAGTTAAAAAAAATCAGAAATTTAATTAAAAATCTAATCCTAAATTATATTCTAATTATCTAAATCTTAATTTAGTTGTTAATCATAAATTAAACTAATTATTTAAATTAATATTAATCTAACTAATTAATATAATTAACTATTTATAAACAAATTAATCTAAATTAATAATTAATTTAATTAAATTAATTATATTTTAAATATTAATTAATTTAATTAATCTAACATTAATTATTCTAAATATTTAATTCTAAAACTAAACTAACACTTGTATTATATTAAAACTAACCTATCATTAGAATACTAACTTACTACCAATCCACTATACTAATATTAAATTAAATTAATATTATACTAACACTTTACTAATATAAAACTAGACTAACATTATCCCTATGATAAACTAACACTACTTACTTGTAAATTAACATAAGACTCACTTAATACTAACAAATATTAACTTTAAAACTAACATATGACTTAGACTAACTTACCACTACTAACACTATCATTCCACTAACGTATCCTTAATATTATACTTTACTTAACATCACATTAAACTTAAGACTAAAGCTCTATGATCGTTTCGCATTGATGCAATTAAACCTCATCGCATAGGAACATTCAATCGCATCGGATGAGTTTAATGCGACTCATCGCATCGGAAAAAATGCACTTAATCGCATCGGATGAAACCATTGCATTGCATGAAATGTGTTTGTCTAAGTTTTAAAACTTCCGATGTGATGAATTTTAATTTTTTATTATTAATTTTTTTTTTGTTTTTTATTCTTTTTATATATAATTTTTATATTATATTAAATTTTAATTTAATTAATTAATTATATAGTAATTAATTTAATTAATTTAAAATTTAACATTAAAAATTGGTTTTTTTATTTTAGTTTCATTTTAATGATGTTAAATTAGATTATGAATTTATCTAAGATGATCATTTTCCTATCCAAATTACAGCCACTTTGTCACTTTAGATTTTTTCGAGATTTTTCGAGTTTAGATTTATTTGAAAATTGGAGTAAATTATCAAAATCCCGATGCCTCGTTATTTGGTTGTATGAAAAAAAATCAAAAATATTAGTCATAACTAACTATGGGTTAATATTTTAAACTAAATGTGTTATTGAACTAATAAAAAAAATGAGATATTGTACATTTTACGCATTTTCTAATCGAGACGACATAATTGATTAGACTTCAAAGGAGTGCTATTTACAAACTAGTTGACCAAATGAGATGAAACAAGTGTCAACAAGAAGCTTATAAAAATTCGATTTCATCCAAGCAATCAAAACAAGAATCTAAAGAAAATGAAAAATTAATAAAATTGTAAGATAATTGACTTATTAAAAATCCTAAAAGGTATTTAGCCAAAATTTTTATAGAAAGGGTCCCCATTATTTGATGTGAACAAGTTAAAAATGGGGGTTGTCGTACCGTACAACACTACCCTAATTCACTCTCGCTCAAATGACACTTTAATTTGTTCAAGAAGGCCAAAAACATAGGTTTAATATGTATTGAAGACTTAGGGTTTGCAAAAATTAGGGTTTAACCATTCCTTTAGCCTTCAAACCACTAAAAATACTGGAGAAGGAAAATAAATAGGCCACATACCAGCTTTTTTAATTCCTCTGCAGGCCTTGGAGGTAAATTTGGAGGGTGACTTTAAGCCTTAGGAAAAATTCTTTGTTTGTTGGAGGGTCTTTACATTAGCGCAACACCCTGCCCAAACAGTTGGGTCGGCCTATAGGCGCAGCATCGGCAGTCGTGCCTGTGGATTAGCGTAGCATCGACATTCAGAAGGCTGTTGAGTTCCTGGGTGTGTCAGGACCATCTACGCACAACACCATGGATTCGCATAGTGCCACCCCGGATTAGCACAACACAAAGTTATTTTGAATGGGAAAATGGCTGATCAGTGCAGTGCTAGGCCCTGTAAGCATAACACCACCTATTCGCGCAACGCCAGTGACTTAGCCTAGTGTTCTAAGAAAAAATCTCCTGAAGGGTTTTCTCTTTTTGCAAAGTGACAAGTGAGCCTAAAAATGATAAATGAGGAGCCTTTATACTTTTTGAACAATAAATCAAATTCAGAAAAGTCACTTTTCTTAAGTTTTTTTTTGTCACTTTATAATTTTCACTGATATCCCTTGAGCCTTTTTGCGGGTGATTTTGAACTTGTCAAAGTGATTTTTCTTCCTTTCGTGAGGGTGTGCTAAAGTGATGAAGAGGTTCCTTTAAATTTTGGAGTGTTGAAACTACTAAAACGTTTCTGCTTGCACTGATAAACTAAAACCACAATTTTTATCCTTTTTGGCATTCTTGAGTGTAAGTGACCTGAAACATGTCTTTTTACCTTCTTGCTGATTTTGATAGTGACATGTTCATTTTGACAAAGATTGGCAAATAATACCATGCTATGTCTTCCCTTGACCACTTCTGATTTATGTAGGTGCCTGTGACACATTTGATTTTGGTCTTTTTGTCATTGTTTGGATTTTGACAACTCATTTACTCAATAGTAAACTCATGCTCAGCTTGATTTCTCATTTTGACACTTGACTTTATGATTTACTTCCTTTTACCATTTTTGAGGGCAATTGACTACACTTGAATGCTTAGTCTCCCTCACAATAATACTCTTTGTATTTCCCTCCTTTTGATGCAGTGAAGAATTGTTGCCTTGAAGAACCATGGAGGTCACTTTCTGATATCATTCTTCAAACTTCTGCCTGATGTCATCATGGAGACCCAAAGTATTCATTTCACCTTCTTGCCTACCTTCCCAAATTTTAGTTTTTAGGGCCGTTAGAGACAAAGAATTAGTGTTGTCTTCTAAGTTCTCTATAGCCCTTTTGAGTTCATTCATTTTTGTTTAGTTCACCTAACCTTTTTCCCTTTTTCATTTATAATTTCTAAAAATAGTCAATGTGTGCTTGGTTGTGTTGTTGTGCCTTCTGTCCTTGTGGATTTTTCATTGGTTTCTTGCTTGGTAGCACTGTTTAGCCAAACAATCCTCAAAACCCTGATTTTCTTTGAACATAGGCCTGCTGTCTGTCCTTTGTTGTAGTTGTTCTTAGTGATGATTTAGCCTCTTAACTTACCTCTTTTTTTGTTGATCTCCACCTCAATCATTCCTACAGAAATATTTAAGATGGGTAGCTGTCTTTTTGCAAAAGTTGTGCTTTGACCAAGGAGGCCTTCCTTGAAGGATTTTTTATACCTTTTGGAAAATCATTTGCTGACCCTCCTTTTCATTTGATTTCATATTTTTGGCACATGTGAAATAGTGATTTAGAAAACCAAAACAAACCTACAATGTATGAAACCCTAAATGACCTAGTGGGAAGCTTTTTGGACTTGCCTTTTGGCTGAAACTTGACTTCGGATCTTTAGGTGTAAAACATAGTTTTTGATAATTTGATGTATTGAAGATCCAAAATCCAATGTACTTGATTTATATAAAGAGCCTACAGAGATAGTTTTGAGACCATCAGTGCTTGATGTATCTCAGAAACACAAGAGTGAGTAGGTTTATTGGTGATCCTAGGTGACATGTGGAGGAATTACACAAGCCAAAATAGAGTGATAAGGTCATGGGTGGCAAATCACAATGAAAATGAGTGGCATGAGCCCATGAAGGGTCTTCTAGGAGTGGTAGGTTTATCATGACTTTCTAGAGTAGTGAAATAGTGAAAAATTATCCTAAGGATAATGAAGGCAGTGAGATTTCTAAAAGTCACAATATTCATGAAATTTGTTTCTAGAAATCTAGGATAAGCATTTAGTCATCTATAAAAAGGAAAAAATTACTTATGACTAATAGGTAGAATGGAGGACATACACTTTGAAATATTTCATGGCTTGGACTAAGGCATAGGCTTGTTTTTCAATCATATCATACTTGATTTTTTCATCTCTCATGACCTTGCTAAAAAATTCTATGGGTTTATCGTGATAATCTTCATTTTTCTGCAAAAGGACAACAACAAGGGTGGTTTCAGAAGACAAGGAAAATATACTAAAAGGCTCAAAGTAGTTTGGATTGGGTAAGGTGGGAGCTTCAGAAATGACCTTCTTTATTTGATCAAATGCATATCTTGCAGGAATGATCCATTTGAATTCATGGTTCTTCTAGAGCATATCTATAATGTCTTTAACAATTTCAGCATAGTTAGGTATGAATCTTCTCAAAATGTTAATATTTCCTAAAAATCCTTCTATCTCTTTCTTATTTCTGGGTAATGATAATGATTGAATAGCAGAGAACCTTTTGGGATCTATTACTACTCCATCCTTGAAATGATATGGCATAGTAACTTTCCTTATTTGATGATGAACAAGGACTTCTTAGGATTGAGCGATATTCCGAACTTTCTGCACCTGTCAAAAACCTTCATCAAGTGTTTTAAATTTTTTTGATACGATTAAAAAAAAACAGTTAAATCATCAAGATAAATAAAAACAAGTTTGTTTACCTTCCCAACAAAGGCTAATTCCATAACTCTTTGGAATGTTTCTGCTGCATTTGATAGGACAAAAGGCATCTTGGCATACATAAATGTACCCCAAGCCGTAGTAAAGTTCATCTTCTCTCTGTCTTTTGAATCCAACAATATTTGATTATAACCAGAGAAGCCATCAAGCATGGAGAGTCTATTAGCACCTAATAAATTTTGGAGTAACTAATTCATCTTTGGAAGTGGATAGTTATCTTTCAGAGATGATCTATTAAGGTTTATAAAATCCACACAAATTCTAATTTCACCATTCTTCTTTCTGACAGAGACTAAATTAGCTTCCCAATTAGAGTATCTTAAGGGAAAAATTATCTGGGTATCTAAAATAATTTTAAGTTCTCTTTCTACGGTGGGAAGCAGAACTGGTGTTGGGGTCCCGTGTTTTGATAGATTGGAAAATCAAAAGACAAGGCAACATCAAAACCAATCTTTAGAGTTCCAGGATCTAGTCCTCCTTTTCTCAGAGAGGGATCTCTCAAATTTACTTGTTTTGCAAAGTTTTATCTTGCTTTCTTTTAGTATTCGTTTTAGACTAGTTATTAAGTGCGAGTGTTTGTTTTTTTTTTTGTTTGGTTGAAAGACATATCAGAACATGAAAGGTCTAGGAAAGATAGCTAGAAAGGAGAAATGCTAGATTCATTGGGCAATTGAGTTAAGAAGGGGTTATGAAAAACTCATCAATGGATATGGGATATCAGAGGGCAAATCTAACTTGGCCACAGGATCCTTTGGTTTTGTGAATGAGATGGACATCAATGATTTGGAAAGAGAAATTGAATTCTCAACAAAGGGAACTTGAAAACATAACTTTAACAATAAAGAGGTATTTGATAGATAGGGCTAACCATGAATTCTACAAACCACACTTTAAGCAAATAATGACTTCAAGACAACTTTCAAAATGAAATCTAAGATTCGGGAGCACATCCTATTTCCTTAAATATTTTATTTCAAATGACTTAGAAAACATAAAAGGTTCACTGATAATTGCAGTCATAGAAGAAGAAACACCTAAAAAAATATATGATCACAACTATAAAGACCTTTAAAACAATTTTTCAAGCAAGGACAAAGGGCATGATCAAAACAAACCTCCTTGACTAACTATAAACAATGGTACTTCAAAGGGAGACTTCAAAAACAACTTTCAAGTGGCAACAGACAAGCAGGGAAAACCATAAATCATGTTGAAACCAACTATTTGAACTATTAGAGAAATAAACAAGCATGAGGACTAAAGAGAGAGATTAAAGACTCTAAAATACCTCAGCAGAAGAAAACATAAAACAGTGAAGGATGAACAGGTCTAAGGTGCTTCTAGGAGTCATTTCTTAGCCTAAAACGTTTGTCCTACTATAGTAAGCATTTATGGAACAAAATGAAAACAGGAGAAAACATTAAACAATTCAAAATACTTCACCAACAGCCAAGCTCATGGATCCAGTGATAGATCCTTCTCAAGAACAAGCATGTAACAACATCATCAAGCTTCCAAGATTTCAATTTCTTCCTCGACTTTAGATAGAATATGTATTATTTCAGAGAGTTTCAGTATTACAACTAGTGAACAATCAACCTGTATCTCATCTTATTCAAGAATATTTATATAAGGAATGAGGAGGTGGAAGAGTTTTAGGATTGAATTGTAATAAATTGTACACTAAATGCAACTCCTAGCCTTGAAAAACATGCAAGGCATAAGGCAGGAATGCATCGAATTACAACTCTGTTTCATTTACTCTATTTATGCTTTTTTAAGGCTCAATGGGTAAAAAGATTGACTTTGAGGCACTTTCTTATCTTTTCAATAACTTCTACTGACAGTTGGGATCTTTTTTTGCTTGTAATTACTGTTCAGCTGTCTTTGGCCTTAATGTTTCGGACTAAGATTTGATTTGGGTATTCCTTTGAGGCAAAGAGCTGCAAGGTGGCACTATAGTAGCTGGGGAAATCAATTCACCCCTTTGATGTGGCTCTAAGGTGTCCTTCGACTGATATTTCTCTATAAACACAGTGATTTATCTTTGAATATGTGTTTAGGCTTGATTAAGCTATAATCGTCATCTTTAACACTGATACACTTTTATAAGTGCTATTGACTGTTTTTTGCTGTTTGTAGGTGCGCATAGGGTTTATGGGAGTTTTTCTCAGAAAACCGATAATCATGACTTATCAATTCCCTAAAAACATTTAATTATCCCTTTGATACCCTTTAATATGTATCAAAAGGCTGCAAGGATCGTCATCCTTGGTCAATAACAGTGTAATCATCTGTGGGAGGATCCAAATTTAACTTCATTAAAACCTTCATAAAAACAAAAAAAAATTATTTAAATCCTACAAATTCATGGTTTAAACTACTTAGGAGGGTTGGTGGAAGCATTTCGGAGCGCTGCAAAGGAAAAAGGTGGATGCAACAGAAAAAGGAGGAAAAACCCAGCAGAGCAGCTAACCAGGTGTAAAATGGGAGTTTGGGCATGAGATTGAATAAGGGTCGTTGGATTAGATCAAAGAATGGAGATCTACGGTTGAGATCATTCAATGAGGTCGTTTGGAGGAAATATGGAGGGAAAACGAATTGGTGGTAAGGTTAAATCAGGGTCGTCTGATCTCAGAGATCGACAGCTAGGATCTAATCTAGAGTTACATTGCAAATGGAGGAGTGGTATAGCAGAAAACCAACAGTGATTTTAACACAGCTTTGAGGCAGTTTTATAATTTGAACCAAAAAAACATGATATAGGTCTACGTTCAACACGTGTCTTTTCAAAACCGCTTATATCGTGCAAAAGTTGTGCACTATGGGAAAGGTTAAAAAATCACGTGATATTGATTCTGGGATGTTGGATGGGAGGATCTAGATCCAACGGAGTGGGTAGACCGCGATGGACGAAGAGCTGCGGGGTAAAGAGAATGTGGGGCCCATGGTGAAGAAAGGCGCAATATCATAAAAAAACAAGGTTAAAACTGATTATGCACATAAAAATGGTTTCCAATGTAAAAATTTAAAACTTTTTGAATCGACAAATATATACGAAAATAATGAAAACGAGAGGAAAAGGGGTGTTGGTGGTGGGACCGGTAATATGGAGGAGGAGATCAACAGGTTAAACAAGAGCCATTGGATTATGATAAAGATCAACGGTGGAGATTAAATCGAAGGTCGGGACAGTGGAGGTTTATGTAAAATAAGGGCAGGATGTAATGCAATGCTGGCTGTTGGATCTGGCGGAATGGACAGTCAGGATTAAATCGCATCGGAGAAAAGGAAAGGGGCTAAAATACAAAGGCTTTTGATTTTGCGATGCATGATTGAGCACTGACCGTTGGATTGATTTCAGAGATCAATGGTGGATATTTAATCGATAGTCGCGATGGTGAAGGATTTGTGATGGAGCATGATTAAATCTGAGCCATTGGTTCTTGTGGATTCAATGACTAGGATTTAATCACAGGATCGGCATCGGAGAAGGAAAAAGAAAAAGGGTTAAGGGGAAAACTGTGATTGCCTATTTGTGATGGAACGAGAACCGTCGATCTAAAACTAGATGGATGGTGGAGTTTTAATCATAAAGGAAAAAGGCGGAATGACAGGTTCGAAGAAGGGAGTGATATGGACTGTTGGATTTGGGTGCAATAGAGAAGATCAATAGTGGAGAATCAATCGCACAATCGCATCATCTGGAGGCCAAAAACCATAAAAACAAGTAAAAATGTGTTTTGTGATGAAAATTTGCGATGCGATTAAGCGCTTCGTGCCTAGTCTTGGTGTGGGTCATATGCGGAAAAGAGGCTAGGGATTAAGGCCAAAAAGAGCTTAAGGCCTTATGAAAAATTAAGGGTTTTAGGCCAAATGAGGGTTTTTCAGAGTTTTCTAAAGGTTCTGATAAGAGTAAAAAGGGGTTTTAAACCTTATAAAGGGATTTTACAAGGCTTTAAAGGGAAAATCAAAGGAATGAGAGGCAAATGAAAGGGTTTATGGATGAAGTGAAGAAGGAAAATGGAGAAGTGTAAATGAGGGAAAATGAAGCTTCATGAGTAGTTTTTCTCTGAGTAAAAAACAAATGTTTCAGGCTTATGAGGGAAACATCAGTGATTATTAACTACAAGATTAGTTATCTTCATAAAAAATTCAAAGATGATAGGTTTTCAAAGGGAATTATCTCTTGAAGTTTTGAAGAACAAAATTAGCCACTTCTTGGTATAACAGAATTTATCAGTGGCTAACAGTGGCTCCACTTAGGGAAGACAGCTGGTTCTTTAGGTGTCTAGAACCTTAGCTGGAAATATCTAGCTTTCATTAAACCAGTGCCTTAATCCATTGGGCAACAACCTTTCTTTTTAATGATCTTTGCAGCAATTTAAAACAATGGAATTCTGTTAAAAAAATATGTCTACCTACCCATTCCTAACGATCCTAACATTTTTTCTTCTTTTTTCAGAGTGCATTTAGACTGGAAAACTCTCTTCAACAACATTTTATTATTTTTGAAAAACAAAAACTAATCTAAGTCTAATATTGTTCCTCCATGAACTCAGTTTAAACAGTTGAGTTCATAAGCTTCTCTGCCTAACTACTGTCTGTCAGGATTAGACTATCAGACAGACTTTTATTCTCTAAATTCAAAAACAGAAATTTAAAAGAAGAAAATCTAGGATTGAACAGTCTAACTTGTTGCTGATCTATGGCATTAAAAACAAGCTGCACATAGACTAAAATTGGCAGAAAATTTAAAACAAAATGTGAAGCCTTAGGATCTGAAAATTAAAACTTCCTTCATTATCTTCTTCAGATCTGATTTTGAATTTATTTGAGCTGTGTTTTCTCTCTTTCAAGTTCAAGTTTTAGGCCTATTATAACCAATTTTTCATCAATCTCATATTTTCAAGTTTTGAGCATGTTTGAACCTTCTTTCTTCTAACCTAATCTACCTTACTGATAAGCCAAGATTGAGTTGTTTGGCAAATTTAATTCACTAACCTATCAAAAGTAAATTGAAAAACTAATTAGTCATGATTAGGCTATATGACTAACTAGAAGTCTATTTTTGGGAGTGGCATTTGAGCTTGCACACTTTCAGATTTTGTTTCTCTTTTTGGTATGGGGTTGTACCTTTCTTGTTTTATGATCTTCCCTCTTTTCTCTTTTATATTGTTTTTGTATTTTTATTTTTATAACTTTGAATGCAATGTTTAAATAATGATATTTACAATGAAAAATAAAATTCTTTGAAACTCACAACTCTTGGCAAAAGTAATGTTTTAGCATCTTGCCATTGACAGGACCTCCATATAAATCTTCTCCATTCAATTCTTTCAGGAAAAATGCATTGTGACCTCTCTCCGCATGAATAATATAAGGTCCTTTCCACAAGTTCTCAAACTTGCTATGTTTTCCTTTCTCTTCCCTTCTTGAATCCCACTTAAGGACACCATTTCAAACTTGGAAATTGTTTGCCTTAGTCCTTTTATCAAAGAGTTTCTTGATATTTTCTTGGACTAACTGCGTTCTTTTATAGAATTTTTCTCTAGTATGTTGTAAATGAATTGTTTGGTTGATTCTTCTCTGCATATCATTCTCTTCAATCTACACTTCTTGGAGGAGTTTCATAACTAGAACTCCTAATGATGTTGGGAAGACTGCATCCATGCCATAAACCAGCTGATAGGGGGACATATTTATTTAATTTTTTGTAGTTAATCTATCAATCCATAAGGCATGAACCAACTTACTGTGCCATGACTTCTAATTCTGCTCCAACAGCTTCTTGATGATATTGATGAGGCTCTTGTTGGAAGATTCAGCTAATCCATTTCCATGGGGATAGTAGGCAGTAGAGTGGCCCAACGTAATGTGGTATTTGTGACCAAAATCAACCATTCTTTTAGATTTAAAGGCAGCAGCATTTTGTGATATGATTTTTCTAGGACAACCAAATCTGGATAGGATATTTGTTTCAAGGAACTTGATAATGACAGAGTCATTAGCATTCCTAGATGGTATGGATTCTATCCACTTGGTAAAGTAGTCAGTGGCAGTGAGGATCTATTTATGTTGGGCTGAGGAAGATGGGTGAATTTCCCCAATGAAGTCCAAGCCCCATTGTTGAAAGGGTGTCTCAACACTAATAGGATGTAAAGGTATGGGGAGGAGTTTTCTTTTGCCATAAAAAATTTGACACTTATGGCAAGACATGAATAACTTCTGAGTGTTTGAGAAAAGGGTGGGAAAATAGTGAACAGGTATAAGGAATTTGTTTGCTGTGGTCTTCCAGTAGAGGTGTTCTCCACATTCTCCTTCACGCAGCTTATGCATTATTTTTCCTGCATCATCTTCAAGTAAAAATTTAAGAAAAATTCCAACAACATTTTTCCAATACAATACACCATCTAAGATGCAATAACCTAAAGCTTTCTGTTTCAAAAATATAGCTTTAGTTTTAGACAAAGAAGGAGGGGAATTCAAATATAACAACACATAAATGATGTCAGAATACCAAGGAGAATTCAGAAATGTTTCTTCAATGAAAGGGGCAGTGAATTCTTCTACTTCTTGCAACAGATCTACCATATTCATATCTAGTGCTTGGAAGTTTGACTTAGCCATGAGTTTTGCTAATCCTTTCCCTTTGACTAGTTTGGTGGGCTTGATTTCTAAGTCATATTCAAGAATAGTTGCAATCCATTTTCCCCTTTTACCATCAGGGTCTTGACTTAGAATATCCTTGACAACAGTATGTGGAACAAAAGAAATTATGTGAGAGTGTAAAATATAGACTCTAAATTCTTTTAATGCTTTCACTAATGCTAAGGCTTGCTTCTCCATAATGTTATATTTGAGAGGAGCATATCTCAAGGTCCTAATAAAGAAGGATATTGGTTGTTCTTGCCCCAAATCATTCTTTTGAAGTAAAACTGCAGCTATTGTATGTTCATATGCAAAAGAAAAGATATAAAAGTCTTTGGTGAAATCTGGACTAATCAAGACTGGTGTTTGAGTAAGAGCTTGTTTAACCTGTTCAAATCATTGTTTAGCTTGTAAAGTCCATTTCACCCTACCTCTTTCTTAAGCATGTTTGTAAAGTTTTTAATAGCTCAACAAGGTTGGGGATAAACCTCCTCAAAAAATTAATCTTTCCAATGAAAGATTGTAATTCTTTGAGGCTTCTTGGATGGTTGATTTACAATATTCCATCTATCCTTTTAGGGTCTATTTTGATTCCCTCTTCTGAAATTATATGACCAAGAAGTTTACCTTCTTGGAGACCAAAGAGTGTCTTCTTGGGGTTCAAAGATAAGCCAAATTTCCTACATTTTTCAAAAACTTTTCTCAAATGAATCAAATGTTCTTCATCAGTTTTTGAGAACACAGTTATGTCATCAAGGTAAATGATTATAAAATAGCCAATATCTTCAGAGAAGGCTATTTCCATGGCCCTTTGGAAGGTTGCCCTTGCATTCATCAAACCAAATGGAATTTTGACATACATAAAGGTGCCCCAAGGTGTAGTAAAAGTATTCTTGTGTTGATCACTTGGGAGCACTAACACCTGATTATAACCTGAGAACCCATCTAACAACGATATTATTTTTGACCTGACTACCCTTTGAAGTATATGGTCAATCTTGGGCAAGGGGTAGTTGTCTTTTAGGGAGGCTCTATTTATATTTATGAAGTCAATACAGAGCCTAATTTCCCCTATCTTTTTCCTAACAAAAACTAAGTTTGACACCCACTCTGAATATCTAATTGGTACTATAATCCCAGCATCATGCATATTTTCAATTTCTGCTTTAAATAAAGGTAATAAAATAGGGTTTATCCTCCTTAGTTTTTGTTTTAAAGGTTTTTTATTTTCCTTCAAAGGAATCTTGTGTTGAATGATGCTAGTATCATAAGATTTTAGATCTTTGTATCCCCAAGAAAATACATCTTTAAACTCTTTTAACAACTCTATGTATTGCAATTTTATGTGAGTTGGGAGAGTACTGGACAATTTAATCATCTTGGGTTCTACTAGGCTGCCTATTTTATGTTCTTCAACATCTGTTTCCATAGGCTCCATTCTTGGTTCTTTGGCTACATCATTTAAATCGAAGAGGTGTTCTAAAGGTGTGAGACCCCTTAGTATTGTATCATTATTGCACTGTAAAATTTCCAAGTCTTTCTGGTCTATGCTGTTAATTAATTCTGCTTCAAAAGGATTCTCATATTGATTTATAATAGCAAAATATGTCATTTCTATCTCTGGGATTTGTTCATTGTCAAAACAGTCTTCTTCATGGCTAGTTTCTGAGGTTGGTATGTCAAAATAATTTTCTGATTTTAGGAAATCATCTATATGTTTGTTAGAGTCAAACACTTGCCAGTAATCCTCATTATCAGGAACTGTAGGCCTGTGTTTTACCTTTACATTAAGCTTTTAATTTATCTGAGTTATTTGGAAATTGTTGGCATTGAAGGCAAGTTCATTTGCTAGATGATTTTGTGCTCTTGGGATGAAAATGAGTTCATATTTTTCAAAGGTCTTTAATAAATTAAGGGCAGCATTTTGATATTCTCTATGTCTCAGGTTTCTAGTTTAATATTCTCCTTGGATTTGTCTTATGATAAGTTCAGAATCTCCTAGGATTGATATCCTTTGGGCTTCTAATTGTTTAAGCAATCATAAGCCAAGGAGAAGTGCTTCATATTCAACAATATTTTTTGTGCATGGAAAATCTAGTTTATATGAAAAACTCTGATTTGTATTTTGAATCCATACACCTACCCCTGCACTTGTTTTATTACAAGATCCGTCAAAGTTTATTGTCCAAAGTATATCAGCCTCATTTTCATTCTCTTGTTGCTATTGATTTCAATGTTTTGAATTTGATTGTTCTGGTGAACAGATTTGCTCTTGGTTTTCCTTTTCTTGTTGAGTGATTTCATCTTCATTGTATAAGATGAAGGAATCTAAGCTTGACTGAATGGAATAGATTGGAGAATTGTTTGGTTTATCTATATTTCTCACCATGTATTTCATGTGGGATTCCCCGTATAATCTTCTGTTTTGGTTAAAAACAGGGATGGTGGCATAAGACATGTCCATTTGAAGGCTCCCCTGAAGTTTGGCTCCACATGATCTTGATAAAAGCATGCCATACTTTGGGGGAATGTCAGCTACAACTATGTCCATCACAAGACTCTTAGCAAGGATTTGAGATAAGTTAACACATAAATATTTGATTAAACCCAATCATTTGACTCTGCTTTAATCAAAGGAATACAAATCCTTATATGGTTTAGTAATTTCTAAGCCTAAGATTTCCATTACTACTTTCGGCATAAGATTATGTGAAGCTCCAGAGTTTAACATGGCATTGTGTAAGATTTTCTCATGTATATTCAAACTAGCATAGAAGGGAGGGACAGCTCCTTGGTATTTTCCTTCAACTTCTGGACCAAACAACAACTCAGGCTTGTCCTCTATCAAGTTTAAGGTATCAGTATCACTTCCTAAGTTAAAATCTTTCCAAACTTGGTTTTTGTACACTTCTTGGGTTACTAGTTTAGCTAGAGGTATAGTAATTTTTATCTTTGCAATCTCTCCCTCAAGGCTGAAAGGAACTATTGATTTGGTCATATTTACATATATTTTTTCAATTGAATTCCTTTCAGCAATTTTGATTTGGTGAACTTTGTTTGGAATAATAATTGGGACAGTTTTGTTAGGACCACTAGCTGAAGTGCTAGGGGTGCTTTGCTCAACATTGGATTGGATACTTTTCTCTTTGTTTAAGTCTAGTTTCTTAGCCAAAATGTTGGGTTTCTCTGTTGTTTTCTTAGGCTAATTTTCTACATTTTTCTTAACAATAGTATTAGTGTTTTTATCTTTTGAATTGTCTATTTTCCCTTTGCTCGTAAGATCATATTTTTTGTGCACTTCCATGATTTCATTTTCAAACCCTAATCTATAATCATTAGAATCTTCATAGGTGTTTGTATTTTGATTAGAGGAGAAGAAACCTTGTTCTTCTTCAGTGAGGAAAACATCATCCCCACTATTTGATCTAATCAAGTTTACATGACCTTCTCCCAACCTTTCGATCTCCCGTTCTTCCTCATATTGATCTACATAGTTTTTTTGGAAGGGAGGTCTAATCTGTTGGTCATTTTCTTTTTGCCTATCTTGATTGTTTTCTCTTCTATAATTCTGATTTCTATTTCTGTTTTGATGGTTTTGAGGTTCTCTTGGTGGCACTCTATCATTCAAGTTGATCTTCTCAAGCATTTTCTCCATTACCTTCACTAGGTTGTCAATTTTGGTGTCAGAAGATGAGGTTGAGGGTGCAATGTCATCTTTATAAGTTACTCTCTTCTCTGATCTCAACCTATTTATTTTCTCAATTATGTTTTATTCTACACTCACAGCTCCTTTCTGCATGTCTTATAGAGTTAAGTAATCTCTCTCCCTTAGTTGATAGGCCATTTTAGCATCAAAACCTTTAGGATATCTTACTAAGGCCATGCCTTGGGGAGGTTTCATGTGAGGTGGAAGAGCATTGTAGATACTGTTAAAGCTGGTGGAGTAATCATGAACACTCTCCCATTGATTTCTTTAAGGCTGCTATACTCTGCTAGTATTTGGAGAGGGTTCTTTTTGGTTTCCCATATGTTGATGAATGTTTGATGCAAAGAAGGGAGATCATTTATGATGTTAGGAGGTAAGTTTTTAAACCACTTCTTTACATCTCCTCCTAAAATTTGGGCAAATATTCTCATCTTAATGGTCTCTTCTTCTATCTCCATGTAATCAAATGCATCTTCCATCCTATCTACATGATGTTGAGTTGTGATAGACTCTTTTGCATTGAAATGGGGAATTTTGGATTGGTAATCATTTAGTAAGGGAAGCAGAGGTTGTGGTAACACTAAAGGGGCATACGATGTTGCCATGGCTAGAAGGAAAGGTGGATTTACAAGGGGTGGATTTACAAAAGGGAAAGTGGGTTGAAATGGAGTGTTTTGAACAGTGGTAGTATGGATTGGAGTGGAAGAAATACTTGGGCCAACAAACTGGTTTTGAGCAGACTTGTTATGGAAAAGGCTAAAGTGATGAAGAAGCCGGGAATTAGGAGGAGTGGAAGGTGTGGCATCTCTACTAAATCTCTGTTGCAAATCTGAAATGTCAAGATCAATTTGGCTCAAATCACCTTGAGATCTAGTTCTAAAGATGTTCTTTGTATGATGTAAATCAAAGTGTAAATCCTCTAAGACAACAAGGTTTTCAGGGACATATTTTGTTCTTAATATGCTCCTATCAGCAGTTGATTTTATAGATTTAGAATTCTACCATGGAATTCTCTCTAGATTGTCAACTATTGTAGGAGGATTAGGGTCTGGATGAGATCTAGTGTTGATCCTATGTGAAGCCAGATTACTTTTCAAAAATGAGAAAGGCTGAAGCTTTTAGGGACTATTTTTTGAAAATTTGTCCTTTCACAATGTCTTATCTAGTATGGGACTAGGCTTCTAAACTTCCTCGAGGCTGGTTAACACAGTCCTAAGGAAATATGGAGACCTAGATGAGTAATAAGCCTACTGGGGCTAGTGGAGTCGCCAGGTGGAAACATTTTAGATTCTATGAAGGTAAAATATTGGATGGTTCCACCACCATGTTTATTATGAAGCCAATCTGAAATATTTTTGGATTTTTCTGATTTTTTTCAGTCCTATGGGTTATGAGATTGTCCTAAATCTGATTCAACACTTAGCTAAGGTGTTTAAAACATACAGATTTCACTCTTATGGCTTTATAACTGATTCCTTCAAGGTTTGATAAGGTTATATGAGAATACTAAGGGTTACTTAGTTTGTCACAGATTAAATAAGTCCTATCATGATTACCATTATGCTTGGTAGTTCTTGAAGAAAGCTACTTATATTGTACTGGACAATGAGTGTTTTGTTTTAAGGAGTTTACTCAGGGTCCCACTGTGATCACCATTATGTTGGGGTCCTATGTTTTGATAGATTGGAAAATAAAAACACAAGGCAACATCAGAACCAATCTTTAGGGTTCCAAGATCTAGTCCTCCTGTTCTTATAGAGGGACCTCTCAAATTTACTTGTTTTGCAAAGGTTTATCTTGTTTTATTTTAGTATTGGTTTTAGACTAGTTATTAAGTGCGAGTGTTTGTTTGTTTTTTTGTTTGGTTGAAAGACATATCAGAACATGAAAGGTCTAGGAAAGATAGCTAGAAAGGAGAAATGTTAGATTCATTGGGCAATGGAGTCGAGAAGGGGTTATGAAAAACTCATCAATGGATATAGGATATCAGAGGGCAAATCTAACTTGGCCACAGGATCCCTTGGTTTCATGAATGAGATGGACATCAATGATTTGGAAAGAGAAATTGAATTCTCAGCAAAGGGAACTTGAAAACATAACTTGAACAATAAAAAGGAATTTGATAGATAGGGCTAACCATGAATTCTACAAACGACACTTTAAGAAAATAATGAATTCAAGACAACTTTCAAAATGAAATCTAAGATTCGGGAGCACATCCTATTTCCTCAAATATTTTATTTCAAATGACTTAGAAAACATAAAATATTCACTGATAACTATAGTCATAGAAGAGGGAACACCTAAAAACATCTATGATCACAACTATAAAGACCTTTAAAACAATTGTTTAAGCAAGGACAAAGGGCATGATCAAAACAAGCCTCCTTGACTAACTATAAACAATGGTACTTCAAAGAGAGACTTCAAAAACAACTTTCAAGTGGCAACAGACAAGCAGGGAAAACCATAAATCATGTTGAAAGCAACTATTTGAACTATTAGAGAAATAAACAAGCATGAGGACTAAACAGAGATATTAAAGACTCTAAAATACCTCAGCAGAAGAAAACATAAAACAGTGAAGGATGAACAGGTCTAAGGTGCTTCTAGGAGTCATTTATTAGCCTAAAACTTTCATCCTATTGCAGTAAGCATTTATGGAACAAAATGAAAATAGGAGAAAACATCAAACAATTCAAAATACTTCACCAACAGCCAAGCTCATGGATCCAGTGATAGAGCCTTCTCAAGAACAAGCATGCAACAACATCATCAAGCTTCCAAGACTTCAATTTCTTCCTCAACTTCAGACAAACTATGTACTATTTCAGAGAGTTTCAGTATTACAACTAGTGAACAATCAACCTGTATCTCATCTTCTTCAGAAGTATTTATAGAAGGAATGAGGAGGTGGAAGAGTTTTAGGATTGAAGTGTAATAAATTCTACACTAAATGCAACTCCTAGCCTCGAAAACCATGCAAGGCATAACGCAAGAATGCATCGAATTACAAGTCTATTTCATTTACTCTATTTATGATTTTTTAAGGCTCAATGGGTAAAAAAATTGACATTAAGGAAATTTCTTATCTTTTCAATAACTTCTACTGATAGTTGGGATATTTTTTTTCTTGTAATAATTGTTCAACTGTCTTTGGCCTTAATGTTTAAGACTGAGATTTGATCTAGGTATTCCTTTGAGGCAAAGAGCTGCAAGGTGGCAATATAGTAGCTAGGGAAATCAACTCACCCCTTTGATGTGGCTCTGAGGTGTCCTTCGACTGATATTTCTCTATAAACATAGCGATTTATCTTCAGATCTGTGTTTAGGCTTGATTAAGCTATAATATTCATCTTTAGCACTAATACGCTTTTATAATTGATGCTGACTGTGTTTTGTTGTTTGTAGGTGCGCAGAGGGTTTATAGGAGTTTTGCTCAGAAAACCAATAATCATGACTTATCGATTACCTAAAAACATTTAATTATCCCTTTGAAATCCTTTAATATGTATCAAAAGGCTACAAGGATCATCATCCTTGGCCAATAATAGTGTAATCATTTGCGGGAGGATCCAAATTTAACTTCATTAAAACCTGCATAAAAACACACAAACATTATTTAAATCCTGCGAATTCATGGTTTAAAATGCTTAGGAGGGTTGGTGGAAGCATTTTGGAGCGATGTCGAGGAAAAAGGTGGATGCAGTGGAAAAAGGAGGAAAAAATCGGCAGAGAAGTTAACCAGGTGTAAAATGGGAGTTTGGGCACAATATTGAATAAGGGTCGTTAGATTATATCAAAGAATGGAGATCTATGGTTGAGATCATTCAATGAGGTTATTTGGAGGAAATATGGAGGGAAAACGAATTGGTGGTAAGGTTAAATTGAGACCATCCGATCTCAGAGATCGACGGCTAGGATCTAATCTAGAGCTACATTACAGAGGGAGGAGTGCTATAGCAGAAAACCGACAGTGGTTTTCGCGCATCTCTAAGGAAATTTTAGATTTTGGCCCGAAAAACATGATATAGGTCTGCGTTCAACACGTTTCTTTTCAAAACTGCTTATATCGCGCAAACTTTGTGCACTGTGGGAAACGTTTAAAAATCACGTGATATTGATTCTGGGACGTTGGATGGGAGGATCCAGATCCAACGGAGCAGATAGAGTGCGATGGACGAAGAGCTGCGGGGTAAAGAGAATGTGGGGCCCATGGTGAAGAAAGGAATAATATCATAAAAAACCAAGGTTAAAACTGATTATGCGCATAAACATGGTTTCCAATGTAAAAATGTAAAACTTTGTGAATGGACAAATACATGGGAAAAAAATGAAAATGAGAGGAAAAGGGGCGTTGGTGGTGGGACCGAGAATATGGAGGAGGAGATCAGTGGGTTAAACGAGAGTCGTCGAATTATGATAAGTATCAACAGCGAAGATTAAATCGGAGGTCGAGACGGTGGAGGTTTATGTAAAATAAGGGCAGGATGCAATGCAATGCTGGCTGTTGGATCTGGCGGAATGGACAGTCAAGATTAAATCACATCGAAGAAAAGGAAATGGGCTAAAATACAAAGGCTTTTTATTTTGCGATGTGTGATTGAGCGCTAACCATTGGATTGATTTCAGAGATCAACAATGGAGATTTAATCGACGGTCGCGATGGTGAAGGATTTGTGACAAAGCACAATTAAATCTAAGCTGTTGGTTCTTGTGGATTCAACGGCTAGGATTTAATCATAGGATCAGCATCGGAGGAGGAAAAAGAAAAAGGGTTAAGGGGAAAACTGTGTTTGCCTATTTGCGATGGAATGAGAACTGTCGATCTAAAACTAGATTGACGGTGGAGTTTTAATCATAAAGGAAAATGGTGAAACGGCGGGTTCAGAGAAGGGAGCGATCTGGACCGTTGGATCCGGGTGCAATAGAGAAGATCAACGGTGGAGAATCAATTGCGCGATCGCATTGGCTGGAGGCCAAAAACCATAAAAACAAGTAAAAATGTGTTTTGTGATGCGATTAAGTGATTAGCGCCTAGCATTGGCACTGGTCATATGTGGAAAAGGGGCTGGGGCTTAAGGCCAAAAGGGGCTTAAGGCCTTATGAAAAATTAAGGTTTTTAGGCCAAAATGAGGGTTTTTCAGAGGTTTCTGAAGGTTCCGATAAGAGTAAAAAGGGGTTTTAAACCTTATAAAGGGATTTTACAATGCTTTAAAGGGAAAATCGAAGGAAAGAGAGGCAAATGAAAGGGTTTATGGATGAAGTGAAGAAGGAAAATGGAGAAGTGTAAATGAGGGAAAACAGAGCTTCATGAGAAGTTTTTCTCTTAGTAAACAACAGATTTTTCAGGTTTATGAGGGAAAAAACAGTGAAGATTAACTAAGAGATTAGTTATCTTCATAAATATTTCAAAGATGATAGGTTTTCAAAGGGAATTATCTCTTGAATTTTTGAAGAAAAAAATTAGCCACTTCTTGGTATAACATAATTTATCAGTGGCTAACAACTAGATTAATTCTTCTTAGTTTTTATTGATAGGGTTTCCTTTTGGTTTTAGTGGAATTTTATTTTCTATCAAATATGTGTCATAAGTTTTCAAATCGGCATAAGACCAAGAAAAAACATCTTTGCAATTCTTAAGAAGTTTGATATATTCATATTTAATTTCAAGAGATAAAGATGCACAAAGTTTAATATGTGTAATCTCTTCGTCAATTCCAATGTTAATTTCTTCAATATCATCTTAGGGAGAAACAAAGAATAGATTTCTAGGAACATCGTTTTGATCAAATAATTTTTCTAAAGGAACAATTCCTTTGGGGATAAAATTATTTGATAGTTGTATATTATCATGATCAACTAATTTTGAATTTATATGTGAACTTTATTTGTCTTTAGTAGCTTCATTTATTTTTGAGTAATATTCTTCAATTTGTAATACAGAAAATTCATCAATAACTTGAAGAAAATATTTTAGTTATTCATCATATTCAAATATTTTCCAATGCTTTAGATTAGTTGGAATGGATGGTCTATATTTGACTTGAAATTGTATCAGAAATTGATCTGGTATCTTAAAATATCTAGCACAAACAATTAATGAATCTGCGTGAATGTTTTCATTGTTGGGTGTGAAGCTTAATTATCTTGTTTATTTTGTATCACAATGTTGGACCCCTGTACCTTAATGGGGCGGCAACACTGCCCATAATTTTACGCTGCCTGGGGGTCTGTTTATGGAGCCCCACCCCCCCACTGGCGGGGGGTTTCGGGGGAAGCGCCCCTGAAGCTAAAAACGGATGTAAAATTGCCTTGTAAAAGTATAGTAATTTCTAGTCAATCTGGGCCATTCATTAGGTGGATGATCCGACGATAGAAGTTATGTTTAGTTTATGGTTTTTTTCGATAGTAGGAAACCCCTGGCTTGTATGAGGGTATTGTATTACGTTTGTGGATTGTATGTGTATTCTCAGAGCTAGAAACAAATAGGGAGACTATGAGAAAGAACAGAGGATATTACAATGGATCTGTTGTAGGTTGTGTCTCTTGAATTTACTGGATAATATAAAGGAAGGATTGGTTGTTCGGGGTGGACGTAGCCCAAACTAGGTGAACCACGTATATCTGTGTCTCTCTGGTTTTATGTGTTTTATGTGCTTGTGTTTTCTGCATATTTTATGTGTTGCATTGCTCTGTAATATATAATTTTCTAACAACTGGTATCAGAGCTAAAGGTCTATTTGGCTGATAAACTTATAGGAAATAAGGGTTCCTGGTTGAAGTGGGAGAAATGGCAGAAGATGGTAAATTTAGGGTCAATAAATTTAACGGCCAAAACTTCCCACTGTGGAAGATGCATATTGAAGATTATCTATATCAGAAAGACCTGTACCTACCATTGAGCAGAAAAAATAAATCCAATGACTATGACAAACATAGAATGGAATATTCTTGATAGAAAGACACTCAGAACAGTACAGTTGTGCCTTGCGGTGTCAACAGCCTTCATTATTTCGAAGGAAACAACAATATAGGGTTTGATTAAGGCATTGGCGAAACTATATGAAAAACCCTCGGCCTCAAACACGGTATTTCTTATGAAACGTTTATTTAATATGAAGATGTCGGAAGGTGGATCTGTTGCATACCATTTAAATGATTTTAATACCGTTTCCAGTTAGTTAAGTTCTGAAGGGGTAAACTTTTATGATGAAGTTAGGGATATTTTATTTCTGTGCTCATTGCCAGAAATATGGAATAGTTTAGTTATGGCCATTAGTAACTCCGTCTTTGGATCTAGTACTTTAAAGTTTGATGATGTTGTTGGTGCTATCCTTAGCGAGGAAATGCGACAGAAAATCTCTGTGTGACATCGGGTAATGATTTGAGTACAAAGTCTAGGGGAAGAAAAATGGAAAGAGGAAAGAGCTCAGGATATTGAGGTAAATCAAGGAAAGGAAGATCCAAGTCCATATCGAGGATAGTGTGCTAGAAATTTAGAAAGAAAGGACACCTGAAGAAAGACTGTAGATCTTGGAAGGAAAAAGAAGGAGATGCACAGTAAGAAAAAAATAATGAAGAAAATGTGACTGGTGACGTGTTACAAGATTCTTTGATTCTTTCTTTCGAAAATGTTACTGATTCCTGGGTGGTAGATTCAGGGGCCTCATTCCATGCCACACCTAATAAGAAATATTTTCATGACTATGTTCAAGGAGATCTTGGACAAGTTCATTTCGGTGATGATAAACCCTGTAAAATTGTTGGAATGGGTAAAGTTCTTGTAAAACAACAGAATGGAAACCAATGGCTATTAAAGGAGGTAAGGCATGTTCCAAATCTAAAGAAAAAATTGATTTCAACAGGGCAGTTAGGTGATGAAGGTTGTGTGACAACTTCCACAGATAAAACTTGGAAGGTCACCAAAGGAGACCTGGTAATAGTAAAAAGTGAAAATGTTGGTACATTTTATTTATGCAATGGTATTTCTAACTCTATTAATGCTTTAAATTCCAAAGGAGCAGATGCAACATTATGGCATCATAGGCTCTGACACATGAGTGAGAAGGTGTTGTGGCCAGCAACAACCCCCCTTCTTATCTAGTAGTTAATACTAAATAAGTAAGGACCCTTAGCTTAAAAATCCAAAAAATTAATTAGTGCTTGTTTCCTTTTCAAAGTAAAACTTACTATCAAAAACTTAGGTTTATGATAGATTAGAATAAAATCTTTCTTTGAAGAAAATATCGCATTCATCGCAAAAAAGTAGAATATATCTTTTTGCAAAACAAAATCTTCAAAATTGCGATAGCGCGATCCAAAGACATCACATTAAAATATTTATCGCAAATCGCATATCGCTGAAAATATATTAACAAATATTTTTCATATGACATATTTTGCGATATTGCGATTTCGTGATATTGCGATGTCGCAATGTTACATGATGTGATTTGTGATATGGCGATGATGCAAAGATTGCGATTTGTGAAAGATGCAATTTGCGATGTTGTGATTTTGTGATATTGCAAAGCAAATCACAGATCGTAGTATCGCACATTCATAAAGCTCATTGTACGAAGAAAATCTTTCCATAAATCGATATCTGTTATGCGCCTTAATGTCAAGTTAATGAATGGATTGTCAATTATTAATGAAAACGAATTTTTTTTTGATTGAAAGGTTATTTCACGATTAAATAATATATTTCATACGCCTTCATCATTTAAAACTATCCCATCACCTTTATCATATCATTATTCTCACTTAATTCATAAAACTGTAGGCGTGAAGAACAGGAGACTATACAAAGCAATATTCAGAGCATTATGGGAAAGAAAGAGAAAGCTCCGAGTTCTGGAAAGAAAGAGAAAGCTCCAAGTTCTGAAAATAAAGAGATGGCATCCTTGTACGCAGACACTGCTTGCAACAAAGACGCTGGCATCACCACTTGGGAGGGTATGTCTAGTTTACTTGAAGAAGAAAACCCAAAGGTAATGGATGTTGCGGCTACTGCAAGCTCAATTAATTCTTCTGAAGCATCTCTTACAGAGCTAGCTTGTTCATTTTTACATCGGATAGCAGCAAGACCTAGAATTCTTCCATATACAGACATGGTCAAATGGGTGCTGGATAGCACTGATATTATGGACAGACAGTTCAAAACCCAAGGTCAAGAGCTCATCGGGTCATTCACTCCATAATATTTGAGGCTTATGTATCATTTTCTGGAGCCTCAGGCAACTTACAACAAACAATTTATGGAGAAATTTGCCAAGGAAAATGTAAACTTAGCGGAATGCACAAAAGAATGGTCCAGAAGAGATGAACCACTGAAGAAGGATAAACATGGTATGTACAGTACCGGTTCACTCACTTCTCCATATTGTTTTGCTGCTGCTATGTTATGTAGGCTTTTTGGAAAGCCTGACATCGATAAGTTTTTGCCTGAATGGCTTCCCCTATTGAATGTTGTTGTTAACACTACCATTATGGACTGGGCTAAAATATTGTCTGATAACTTAGCCACGGCTATTTTCAATTACCGATCTAAACGAACTGTCTCTCAGAGGATTTATCCACCTTTTTATCTATCTACCTATGTTATGGATTCAATCTACTTTGTTTCTAAGTTCCTTTTAATGGGTTGGCAATGGACAATTCATGATCCCTTGCCCATTCATGTCTATCACAAAGAGTTGTGGGAATCAAAATTTATTCCTCATTTTTATAAAATTTTCCAAGGCATAATGTTGCCACTATACAGAGTGTTGTATAATAAGGATGCTCCAAGGTTCTCCCCAGAAGCAGAAGTAGACCATCTCCCTATCGCAAGATGGTTTGGAGAAGAATTGTTTACTTATGTGAGGGTTTTTGAAAGATTTTCTTCTCCTCATGTTCTACCCTTGTATGTTCCGGATAAACTTATAGCTCGGGAAATTGCATACCAAACTTGTGGAGAGGGAGGTTTGACAAAATAATTAAAGGATAAAAAGAAGGCCATCTGGCCACAATTTCCTATTTCCTGCAGAGCATTTTCATTATTTGATGTTGGTCATGCATTTAAGGAAGTAAACAATATTACATGTTTACAATTTTTTAAGTTTCCAAAAAGGTTATTCGACCCCTATGATGTGGTCAAGGATTTCACCACTAAAGTCAAAGTAAGAGTATTTTCTGGAGAAGAAGATCTTTTTGATGATATGTTTCAAGAAAAATGTTCATTTAAAGAAACTTTGCATTTAGCTCAAACACGGTTCTCCCCAGAAGAATTTCAAGAGTTTAAAGTATACAGAGAAAGAAGATTGACCACTATTCCTTTGGATAATTTTCATTTGGAACCCGCAAGGGAACCAACTCCTAGTGTCAGTTTCAGTGGCAGCTTAGATTCAGAAAATTCTTAGTCGAAGTCTGACAAAGAAATTTCTGAACATTCTAAAAAATCTGATCAGGATAAAATTGAAGGCTCAGTGAAAGATACAGCTCAATCAAAAGAGCTCTCACAACAACAGACTTCAACTACTCCATAGTTGAATCTTCCACCTCTTAATGCACAACAACCATCCATCAGCACTCAGTTAGATAAAGAATGGGAAACATTTAATGATTTGATTAATGTCGAAGGACAGAACATACAAACTCCTGTACAGATAGCAAAAGGTTTGGTTACAGAAATAAGTGGCAATGTCACAGAAATAGAACATATACCCATTACTCCCTCTGCCGAGCTTGTACTTAAAATAGAGGAAATTCCTCCTCTGGATATATTTTATAGCCCGCAACATAAAGCAGTAGTAAGGAAGCAAAGAAAGAAAAGAAAATTAGAAAGTGCACTCTCTACTGATGCAGAACAATTGGATGTTTTATGGAAAGATACTACTATGGATCCCACTGAAAATCTTACTAAATTATCTCAGATAACAGGAGCTTATGCCTCCGCAACTATTGACAAAGCATCTGAGGTACGACGGTTATTAAATTAAAAATAGGGTTAAATACAAGTTCTGCAACAACAATTGCAACAAACACATATCAACAGTGAAGCATAGGTAAAGTTTGAAAAGTTACAGCAAGAGTTTCAACAAATGCAGATCGGGTATCAAAAAAGCTTGGCCGAAAAAGAGAAACAAATACAGATTATGTAAGAAACGCATAAAGACGACCCCAAGCTTACAGATTTTATCTCAGAGTCTATTTCTTTGAATAATCAACTACTGCAACAACAAGATATATTATGCCAAAAGATTTCACAGTGGAACTCTTTTTGTCAAGAAAGTGATAAAATCACTAATCATGTCGTAGAATTACGACATGATTATGATTTAACTAATGAAAGAGTTACTAATTATTTGGCATGGCAAAAGAAAGAGGAAGGAAAAAGAGTAGGAGCACCAATTATCAATGACAGCCATAAATAAATGTTCTTCAATAAATGGGATGCACAAATCAGAGAGGCAGAAAAATCAGCAGAGGAAGCAGTTACAGCGGCGAGCAACATTATTGATTGTGTAAATGAGAATTTGCACAAGGTTAATTTAATTTTAGAAACCATTCCGGGATACCTACCACAAGCACAAAAATTGAAAACAGAGTGGAAACAGAAATCTGAAGAGAAGGAAAAATAAATTCAAGGATTGACAAAGTTAAACTGGGATTCTTACTGGACGTGTCTAGTAAAACCACACAGTCAATGTAGTACTCTTAATTGCGTCATTAATTCTGCTAAGAAGATCGCACCAACACTTGTTGATTCTATCTTTTTGGGAAAATTAAAATATGAAGTCAGCCAGCCCCCTCTTCTCAAATCAATGCTGGATGCTTGCAAATTCAAAGACCAAATTCACAAGTAGTTAGTTGTTAATTTTAGTTTTAGATTTAGTGTTAGTTTTACTTTATTTTTGCATAGAAAAATGACGGTCATTTAAACCGAATCCTAAAATTTTTGTAATAAACTATAATTAGATTTAGTTAGTAGTATTTAAACCCTTCTCATGCATTTAGAGAAGGGTCCTGAAATTTGTCAAAAACTTATCCTCAGAACATGCACTTCTGCACCCTCGGAGGAGGTTTTGATGAATGAATGGAACGAGATTTATTGATATCTATGTCTAATATATTCTACTGATGTTTCATTTCTGTAATCTTAGTAGATGTTGGATTAAGAAGATATAAGTCATTATTACTTCTAGCTCATGAGTAGAACCAGTTATAAATGGTACTTTTATCTCTTAACTATTCTGCTTCTGTGTTAAAAGTGATATTTATGTTCTGTTATTTATATATTGATGCTTGAATGCTTAAGTTATCATTTGGCACTTTTGTACAGTGATAGCTACTTATTTATGCTTAGTGTATGAATAGCTTATTATGCGATATGTTTTTCATAACTGTTTCATCTAACTTTTTATATGAAGTGGTTTATTTTTATTGAATTCTTTTCTTATAACAGTTGAATGATTTTTATTATCGATTGTTATTTATAATCATTTCAGATCGCATAAATAAGATTTTATCCCGGGTTTAGTTTAGAATTAGATATTTCTATTTAAATTAGAATATAATTTGCATATGATTAGATTAGATTAGAAATAGAATAAAATCATTTCACTTAGGAACCTTTTTAGAAAGGAAATATCTATTCTCAACACACACACATACACATTAGGAAACTGGTCCCATTATCCCCAGTCGAATCCACTACACCAAACGGAAAAGGAGCTGCTAACCAAGGTCTGGACTGGGTGGGTATCCCCCTTGTTGTAGACCCGATTTTCGGGGCTTCAACAGAAGGGGATGAAGATTCTTCACTCAAGAAATTTGTTGTGAGGTTTGAAGAATGTTGATTTAGATTTCTGTGAGAATTGTATTTATGGAAAACAAAAGAGAGTCATATTTCTCATAGTTGGGAAATAAAAGAAGAGCGAAAAATTAAAGCTTGTGCATATAGATGTATGGGGACCTACCTAGGTGTCATCTCTCGGTGGCTCTCATTATTATGTTACTTTTTTTGATGATGCAACTAGAAAAAATTTGATTCTCCAGAATAAATATGATGTATTTGAGACTTTCAAGAAATGAAAAGCTTTGGTTGAGATTGAGATAGGAAAGAAGTTGAAGTATCTTAGATTAGACAATGGAGGTGAATATTGCAGCAAAGAGTTTGATAAGTACTTTTCAGAGCATGGAATTCGCAGAGAAAAGACATTTCCAAGAACACCACAAGAAAATGGTGTGTCAGAAAGGATGGACAGAACAATCATGGAGTGTGCAAGGTGCATGAGATTGCATGCAGGATTGCCTTTACAATTTTGGGTAGATGTTGTAGATACTACTGTTTATATAATAAACATGGGGCCTTCAAGTTCCTTGCATGGTGGTATTCCAAAGGAAGCATGGACAGGTAAAAAGGTAAGCTACTCTTTTTTAAATCCTTTTTGGCTTTGAGGACTTTATCAATTTTAATAAATAAAACAGAACAAAGCTTGAGGCAAAATCAAAGAAATTCACCTTTATTGGATATGTTGTTAATGATTTTGGTTCTGTTAGGTCCCTATATTACTATTATAGTCCCTTATTGTTGTTATTGTAAGCCCCTTTGTTGTTATTGTTGTACCCCTATAACCCCCATATTTTTATTATTGTGCCCTTAAATTATTATTTTTAGGTCGGCTAGGATTACATTGTGGCCCCATGGACTCCTATATATAGAAAGGAGGTTTTGTCATTTGTATCATCCAATAATTGTTCATTCATGTAATATATTGGAGTTTTCCCCGTCGAAGTGGCTTATTTATAAGGCGTTGATATCTCTTTTCTTATCTTTTTGGAAATGGTTTCACAACATTTGGTATCAGAGGTTTGGATTCTAGGATTTCGCTGCCCCAAACAGCTCATCGTGGAATTTTCACTATAAAATTTTTTCTACGACATTTCAGAAACTGAAATTTTTAGAGTGAAAAGCTGAAATCCTTAGGAACATCATCACAAAATGTCATAGCTTAGTTTGCAACATTTTCAGAGATATGATCTGTGGAAGTTAGGTATTTTTGCAGGCTCCTGAATTTAACCTAAACAGGTAATCGTGGAATTTTAGCTATAAATTTATTTCTACGAAGGTTCAGAAGATGAAATGTTTAGAGAGAGAAGCTGAAATCCTAAGGAAGATCGTCACAAAATTTCAGAGCTTGGTTCACAATATTATCATAGATATGGTCTGTGGAAATTAGGGATTTTTCGAGCTCTCGAATTTCATCTCAAAGAGGTGATCGTGGGAAAACCTTCATAACTCTCTCTCTGAGCATCGGATTGGAATTTTATAAATAGTGGCTATAAGTACACAATTTTTTTTTTTTTTCTATCAATGTCAGAGCCGAAGGATGAAATAGTGACACGTGGCAACTCGTACAAGTTCGCTCTACTGAACCGGTCCATAATTAGGTCATTCTGGAAGATTGGACATAACTTTACCTTGAAGAATCTAAATCAGGTCAGACCAATGGAATTAAAAAGAGGATTCAAAGGGCTACCCCAGGGCCAAATTTCAGATATTGAAGATCCAAAATCCCAGAGATAATTCAGTTTCAATATTGAGTCCCTCAAAAGCAAGAAAAAGCTGTGTATTTTTTTTGTCCGAATTGCATAAGTCTTGTGTAAAAAATCAGTTTGAAGTGATTCCAAGGGCCTATTGAGAATATTATTTTGTATTGGGTTATGAAATGCCTCCTAGGAATAATTCAACACCTATTGAGCCCTCAGAATACTCTACTATGACTCATGAAGATGAATAATTGCAACATGATATATCAAAATTACAAGAGCAAGTGCACCAAATTTCGCTCTCGCAAAGATAACAAAAAATGAAATGGAAGTTTTGAAGAAAGGTGTGCAAGTGAAAATGGATGGTTGAAGAAAGGCGTGGAAGCTAAGATGGATGGTGTGGAATCTAAGATGGAGGACATGGAAGAAAAAATGAAAGACAACATGGAAAACATGAAGAATGATCTAAAAGCATACATGGGAGATTTGACAAAGTTGATACAAGAAATGATTCCTAATGGAAAAAAGATAGTAGAGGAAACTCAAGATGAGAAAAAAAAATGTTAATCATGATTTCATGAACTCTAATGTTGGATGGAAGAACCACCATATTCCAAATATGGATATGAGGAATTTTGATGGCAAGGATCCTGTAACATGGATACTACAGATGGAGCAATATTTTGATCTCAATAATGTGCAAAACACACAAAAGGTACGCATTGCCACTTTACATTTAGAGAAAAATACATTTGTATGGTATCGATGGCATTTCTCCCGTAAAAAAATTGTCTCTTGGTCAATTTTTACAGAGGAAATGATAGGACATTATGAGGATACAAAGAGAAACACCTTCTCTAGCCAATTGATAAATCTCAAACAAAAGGGTTTAGTGGCGGAGCACATTGAGGACTTCCAAAAATTGAATATAAGGGTAAATGATATTCCAGAGGAACATAATATTGATGTCTTCATAGGGAATTTAAAGGATAACATCCAACATGAAGTTTTCGTTTCAGAACCTGATTAATTAGAGAAGGCATTTAGGTTGGCAAGAAAAAATGAATGTAAAATTATGGCGACAAGGAAGCCTACCACTCACATCTATAAAGATGGAAGTGTTGCTACTCCTTGAATTCTACAACCTACAAGGTTGACACCAAAAAAATTGGAAGAAAAAGGAGAAAAATGGCTTTGCTATAGTTGCGATAGCAAATACACTAAAGGTCATAAGTGCACTGAGAAGAAATTGTTTTACATAGATTGTGAAGAGGAGGAAGAAAAAGAAGAATAAACTTCAAAAGTAGAGGATATAAACCAAGAAAAAAACCTAGAAGAAGAAGAAATGAGTCTGACCATATCATGTAATGCATTGGCAGGAATTACCACTCCTCAAAATCTCAAGATAGAAGGACATATCAAGAAGAAAAAGGTGATAGTGTTGATTGATTCGGTTAGTACCCATAATTTTATTCATTGTAAGGTAGCCAAGGAATAGAATTGTTTCCTATACCCAACACCAGAATGTCAAGTGATTGTTTCAAATGGAGGAACTATAAGTTGGTCTGCAAAATGCCATAATATCAAGCTAGCCATTGGGGAATATGTATTGAATATTCCAATGCTTTCCATCCCAGTGGGATGTGCTAATGTTGTACTAGGAGTACAATGGTTACAATCTTTGGGGATGGTAGCTTTTAATTTTCAAGAACTTTTCTTCAAATTGTTTTTGGAAGGAAAGGAAATCGAATTACAGGGTATCGCAGGGAAGCCAGGAAAGATAATAAGCTCTAATTTCATGACAAATATTCTGAAGAAATAACAATGGGGTGTAATTGCACAATTATGCTCACTAGAAGTTCCAACATCAAAATCATCTATTTCTCCAGATCTCCAAAAAGTCTTGGAAAATCATTCCAAGGTGTTTAATACTCCCAAAGGAATCCCACCTATTCGTGATCATGATCATGCTATTAATTTGATTCCGGGAAGTGTTCCTCCAAACATCAGGACTTACAGATATCCTTATGTCCAAAAGAGCGAAATTGAACGTATGATTGTAGAAATGTTAGAGTCTGGTATAATTCAACCTAGTTAAAGTTCCTCCTCTTCTCTAGTAGTATTGGTGCAAATAAATATGGATCATGGTGCATGTGTCCGGATTATAGGGAGCTCAATAAGCTCACTATTAAAGATAGATTTCCCATTCTTATGATTAATGAATTATTGGATGAATTACATGGATCAATTTATTTTACCAAGTTGGATCTTCGTTCAGGATATCATCAAATTAGAATGAAGACTGAAGATATTTTAAAAAAACATTTCAAACTCATGAGGGTCATTATGAATTTTTGGTCATGCCTTTTGGCCTTACCAATGCACCTTCTACATTTCAAGGGTTGATGAATTCCATTTTCAAAACCTTCCTTAGAAAATTTTTGCTAGTTGTTTTTGATGATATACTAATCTACATCAAGTCTTGGAAGGATCATGTTCAACATGTTGACAAGGTGCTCAAACTATTGGAGGAGAAACAATTATATGAAAAAACATCCAAATGTTTCTTTGGACTACAAGAGGTGGAATATCTGGGTCATATTGTATCTCACGAGGGTGTCAAGTTAGACCCTAACAAAATTAAAGGCATTAAGGAATGGAAAGTCCCCACAACCATAAAGAACTTGTGTGGATTTCTCGGGTTAACAAGGTATTATCACAAGTTTGTTAAGAATTATGGGAGAATAGCAACACCTCTAACAACATTATTGAAGAAAGATGCATTTTCATGGACTCTACAAAGAATCAACTAAGACTGAACATCTTAAGGGCAATATGCCTAACTTTTGAGTATTAGCTATACCCAGAGACTTCACAAAAACCTTTATTGTGGAATGTGATGCCTCAGGAAATGGAATTGGTGCTATTTTAATGCAAGAAGGAAGACCCATTGCTTTTGAAAGTCGTCCAATCAAAGGAAAGTATTTACAGAAAGCTATTTATGAGAAGCAAATGTTGGCAATACTACATGCACTAAAGAAATGGCGACCTTACCTAATGGGAAGACACATCAAGGTAAAAACTGATCATGATAGTCTTAAACACTTTTTGGAAAAAAGACTATCTTCAGAAGATCAAAAAAAATGGGTCACAAAGATGTTGAGTTATGACTTTGAAATCATCTACAAAAAAGGGAAGCTAAATGTTGTCGCATATGCACTCTCAATAAAGGATGAAGAGGTGGAAGCATTTCTTTGTGCCATTTCTATTATCCAAATAGATTGGATAACCGAAGCAAGGGATGAATAGAAGAAGGACGAAGAAGTGTGGACACTCATTCAAAATTTGCAGCAAGATCCTAGTACACCTGATACATTTAGTTGGAAAAATGATTCCTTATGGTACAAAGATCGCTTATATATTTGTAAGAATTCCCAAATAAAACAAAATATTATTTTGGAATTGCACACTTCTCCTTTAGGAGGACACTTAGGATTTTTAAAAACTTACCACAGGGTGAAGAAAGATTTTTTTTGGGATGGCCTTAAATCTGATATTCAAAAGTTTGTAGTGGAATGTTTGGTTTGACAGCAAAATAAAGTTGAGACAATTAAGACCCCGGGTATTCTACAACCTTTATCCATTCCAAGTCAAAATTGGGAGGATATTTCAATGGATTTTATCATAGGTTTACCCAAGTCTGAAGGAAAGAGTGTCATCATGGTGGTAGTTGATAGAATTACCAAGTATGCACACTTTGGTGCATTATCTCATCCATTTAAAGCAAGTACAGTGGCTACTACATTTATGGACACAATTCAAAAGCTACATGGAAACCTAGAGATTATTGTGAGTGATATAGATCCCATTTTTACTGGAAATTTTTGGA
>CM076575.1:2003066624-2003384403 GCA_034641835.2 Pinus albicaulis | reverse complement strand
GTCCCATACCAATTTTTGAACCCTTAGTTAAAATGTGAGGAGGGGGGGGGGGAATCAGTTTAATACATTCTTGGACTTTTAAAACTTTCCTTTAAACTTATTTACACCTTCATTTCATGATCAACTTATTATTTAATTAAACAACAATCTTAATAAGTGAGCAACAAGTATTTAAGAAAATCAACACATAATCCTCATGCACGTGGACAACAGATATAAGTGGAAACCCATAAGGAAGAAAAGCATGTATTATTATTGTTGTGATGCAAAGGCAAGCTCCAACTCCCTCTCACCACACTCCATTTTATGTAGGCGCCAACTCTGCTGTGTGAGGTTACCACCTCTCAAATTTCTGTTGCCACAACTTGTAAGGAAGCACCAACTCCCATGTATTTTTCTGCAGGCTACAACCCACGGGAGGCTCCTACCTCAACCAGCTCCAACTGGACATCTATTAAGTTACAACTTGATATGGAAGCACCAACTCCCATGTATTTTTCTGCAGGCTACAACCCACAGGAGGCTCCTACCTCAACTAGCTACAACTAGACATCTGTCAAGCTACAACTTGATATGGAAGCACCAAATCCCTCACACTACAATAAATCATAAGTTGATTTACTTAGATATCAACTCTGTTTTACTCCTTCTTCACTCATGCCTTTTCAGCCTTCATATCTACTTCATATCAACTCTTGATATGTACAACATCTCTATCAGCCCTCTCTTATACTTTCACTCTCCAACCGTCTACAACTTTCTTATATTCTTCTGCTCTCTTCCATTCTGCAGCTTTGTAACAATCTTCAACTCTCTTCAATTCTGCTGCACTCTCTCTCTCTCTCTCTCTGTTTTCGTAACGTTCTGCACATGGATATTACCTGTTTTATACAGATAACTTCATGGTTGTTTGAATTCTATAGGGAATATGAAGTGAACAGGCACGACTCTTGCCTTTCACCCACTCATTTCCTCACTCAGCATATTCTGAATGTTACAACAATATATACAATCATGTAATATTCCAAATTAGCCATGAGCTTGTTGGAATATTAAATTTTGTTTTTCTGCTTTTTTTAATGAATAAAAGGACAATGGAGGTCCATAATTCTCCTTAATAATGAATAAATCAATGCCAATGTGAAAGAGATAAATCTTGGTAGCTTAATTTAGCACCGTTAGGTGTGAAAAGGGGCTGGAACACCTTGATTGGGTCAACCTTGACCAAATCAACAACGCTGTCATGGAGGAGTGGTCATTAATGAGAGACAACACAGTTTTAGATGGAGATGATTTGTGTAGAAGTAGTGCTATTCTTGGATGGGGCTTAGGGTTTACAAGATCATATCTTATTTAAGTAAGAGGATGGAAGCCATTGTTCATTATGAATGTTTATTGATATTTCTAAATATATGGTCTATTTAGACATATATCTTTCTCTTGTTGTTTAGCTGAGATTGAGTGTTGTTTAGCACTGGGTGTTCCTGGTTAGGAATCCCACCTCTTCCATTGAGGAGCTCTTGGAGGATTCTGTTTGATCCGGATTTATGCAGGAATGCAACAGAATAAACACATAACCATAAATACAGAGATGCAGTGGAAATAACACTTCATTTTATTAATATCAAAGAACTGAAATTTGCTTATAGATAGAATGGAAATAAAACTAGCTAGGGCGCTGGTAGCTATCTCTGAGGAGAGATGAGGCGGCTACAGGCCTCTGAACTGAGTTACAATGAGGCTCGAGGGCCTATTTATTATTGAGAAACAATGGAGAACCCTAAACATCCAAAAACCTAATCCTAGGAGATGAAGCCCCAAAACTATGGGCCCCGTTTGGGTAAATTGGTGTTTCAACTTCCCAGGGACGTAACTTTGGCATACTATCTCCGTTTGACGCACATGATAAATCATTAGAAAGCTCTATCCGAGGACTAAAAATTTTGCCACAAATATCAATTCCAAAATGGAATCATATTTTCCGAACAAATGATGCCTCAAAAACATTGTTTAGGGCCTCAAAACGGCTCGGAAGTTCGTGACCTCGAAAAACTGCTAAAAATAATAAGTTCCCACCGAAATGGGAAAAATGAAAGAGATAATGGTGGGGCCTGTGTGAATAGGTAGGTGGCCACCAATATCCACTGATCACTTGTACTACATTGTCCACTATCTAGCTTAAGGCCAAGCTTCATCTTTCGTTTACAGCGCAGATCTTGTTGAGGGTTGAGTTGTTTTGCAGGTTGCAACAATGGAGACTAGATATGGGTCATTTCATTGCTCATATTCAGTGGAGAAGGCTTCCTTTCCATTGGGAGGATAGTAAGGAAGGCCCTTGTGCATATTTTCAGATCTTGGCATCATGCCAACTATTTATTTATCCCTACAGTGCAGTTTACCTCCAGATCTACGTTATTTATGTAGGAGGAGTTGTAGGGTGGTTTGGCACACCATCTGGAGAGTCGATTTTCTAGTGAAAGGGATCTACCTTTCATTTATAGGATCTATTGGAGGAGGTTATTCTATTGATCATATCAGATCAGCCACACTTTCTAGATCTGTATTTTGCAGTGGATCTTTAGCCCTAGGGCCTAGATCCCCATTTTTTACATGGTGTTTTGTTGAAAACCCTTAAGGGGTTCTTCAAAGGAGGTTGTATAGTGCTCAAATCTGTAGTAGATCTATATTTTGAGGCACATATTAGCCTTAGATCTATTGTATGACCATTTTCTGTAGCAGATCCTTTAAAACAGCATTGTAGTAGACTTTCATCTCATTATATATAGTAGCAACACCTCTTTTAAGGGATTTTTTCCATTGGAGGCTTGTTCTTTCTTATTGTACATATTATGGCCCATTTATTATGCATATTTTTATGTTGTTATAACATATGAAAGGTCTCCATATTGGCCTCTTGCTTTTATATGATGATTTGCATTATTGTTCCAGCATTTTGCACTATATTCCTGCTTTTCCCATTTGGAAATATTACAGTGGTATCAAAGCATAATCTTGGCACAACCTATGCATCTTGAAAAGCCAATATGTCATATGAAGAAGGAGATTCTCTTACTGATAGAGAGAAGAGGTATCAAAGAAGAAGACACTGGAAGTTTGATTATACAAATGACAAAGAAGACAAGGATAAAACCCCTTTATCTGGAGGAGAAGATGAAGAGAAGGAGTTTCCAAAGATCCTTCTTAGAGCCATGCAAGACATTGCTAGAGAAATCAAGGAGATAAGGATGGATAGATATAAGGAATCCCCTAAATAATTTCATCATGGTGAAGGCTCCGACATTTCTCATCACTAGAGTGATCGACCAGTGCAACAACAACACGTTTCCCAATGCTCTACAATGCCTACATTCTTGGTTGTGGGAAATGAAGGGTTTCAAGAGCAAGAATCCCTTGAAGGCTATTTTATAAAATATGAGTCTCAAACTCAAATATTCAAGGACAACTTGAGTTTTCAAGAATTTTTTCAAATCAAGGACAATAGGATACCCAGGCATCACAATAGAAGTGGTGGATTCATACAGAATCATGATCTACACCGCAGTATGGGCAGATTTTCTTACCCAAATTTGATGGGTCATCTAAGTGCACTGCCAAATCATGGGTAGAGAAGCTTGAAATCTACTTCCAGTTGAAAAAAGTTCTAGAAATGGAGGCCATTAAGATAGCAGCGCTGCACCTTGAGGGTGAAGCACATGATTGGTAGTTCCATGGCTTGTCTACATTGGGTCATGCCAATGTGACTGTATATTCAGAGCCCACAAGGAGGCTGGTGGAGAGGTTTGATAGAAGAGATCCTGAAGCACCATTCATGGGGCTTGCAAAGCTAAAACAATCAGGTAATCCAGAAACTTATATTTCTGAATTTTTGAGACTTTCTGTTATGGTTCCTAATTTATCTACAACAAGAAGGGTGTATATGGTCATTGATCGGTTAGATGACCCTATTCATGGGTTGGTTAAGTCTACCAAGCCCACTACCCTTCAAGATGCCATTGAAAGGGCTAGAGATATTCAAGATGCCTTGCCAAAAGAAAAGGCAACATTTTAGCATAAGCCCTATTTTCCATCAAATGGAAAAGATAAGAAGGCTCCTCTTTCAAAGGAGAGCCAAAATAAAAAACCTCTTGATGATGATGTTCGAAGAGATTTGAGGAGGAGGAAGCTTTGCTTCACATGCCAAGAATCTTTTTAACATTCCCAATTAGCCATTGTTACTTGGAACATTATAATTGCTCCATTTTTGAAATAAGAAGTAGGAAACACAATAAAATCTATCCCAGTGTGAAAAGGGATTGAGGTAGGAGGATAAAATAAAGCCTCTTGAGTGTGAAGAGGAGAAAAATCAAGGAGCTAGATATAGTTGACCAAGTCAACAGCGTTGTCACAAGGGAGGGAAAGCCACTAGGGCAGTGCAGTTTTGAAGGAGGAAACTTCTCAAGGAAGCTACATCACCAAGGAGTGGGGCCCGGGAGGGAGAAGCTCACTTAGGATAAAAAGGAAGGGAGAGCAGCAAAAGGATTCATTAATTCATACTTCGTGTTTCAGTGTTATGAATGATTGCAAGCTTCAGCTGTTTAGCCAAAGTTGCAGCACTGTTTAGTGCAAGAGTTCTCATGCGGGAATTCTAGTTTCATCATTGTATAGTTGATTAGGAGAGCTAAGGAGGAGGTCTTGAGTTCAATTCTCATCAACTATCTTGAGGAAATCCATCCACTGACCTTGACAGTGCAGTCACTTCCAATGAATGCGTTATTTCTGCAGTAGCTGCAGTAGCTGGGGTTGTACCTATCCATTTGTGCTTATTTCAGAAGAGGACGAGGTGATTTCCACTCCAGGAGTTCTATTGAGGGAGGCCTTGAGCCAATTATTGTATTGTGTGTCCCTTTTTGAGCATATTAGATATTTCTCAATACAGAGTTGTTGGGTACAGCGTTATTTTCTGCAGTGTTATATCTTGTATTGTTATTTTTCCGGAAACCCTTGCCGGAGGGTCCTAATGTGTTTGTAAAGAGGTCAATCCTCTCATTTCTGATCTTATAATGAATGAAATCTCCAGATATATTTTTTTCCATCTATTTATATAGTTTTCATAATAAAAATAACGTTGTTGCTGGCTCCGACATTTCTATTTTATGATGTACTGGGGTTGTGATGCTTTTTAGCATATTTGAGTTGGGGAGATCTGTTTAATGTAGCTAGAGATATTTGTTTCTAATTCCATTCTATATTTAAGCTACATACAACATATTTTAGATTATCCAAGCCCTATACTGCGTTATTCTTGCACTGGTTTTCTTATACAGTGCCCTCATTGGAGATATTGCTCATATTCCTGAAAAGGAATATTACAGTGGTATCAGAGCTCTACTCTTGGCTCAGCTTGTGGGGGGAGATTTATCTTCAGCATGGAGAAGGAAGACATCTCAAGGCTCGTACTTCAAACCCTGCAGAACATTGCAAGGGATCTCAGGGAGATGAGGTAGGAAGAAGACTCTTTAGGGTTTTGCCATAAGGAAAGCACCAGCTCTAAAAATGGCATGGGACATTCAAATACATCACAACGCTCCACCATGCCTTCATTTTTAACTGAAGGAGATAAGGAGGGTTCTCTAGGGGAATATTTTGAAGAATATGAGCTCCAATCTCAAAGGTTCAAGGAGCACCTGAGCTTTCAGGAGTTTTGCTAGATCAAGGATGGAAGGAGGAATGATCCTCATCAAAAGGAGGATAGATTGATGCAGGTATCAACCCTACAGCGCAGTATGGTAGGGTTCTTCTTGCTCGCATTTGATGGGACACCTAAGTGCACAACAAAAGCATGGGTAGAGAAGCTGGACACATACTTCCAGCTCCACAAGATTTCTGAGATAGAAGCTATCAAGATAGTTGTGTTGCACTTGGAAGGAGAAGCTCAGGATTGGTGGTTTCATGGACTGACCACACTTGGGCATCATCATATCACTTCATACTCAGCTTTCACCAAGAAGCTAGTGGAGAGGTTTGATCCAAGGGATCTGGAAGCCCACTTTGCCAAGATAACCAAGCTCAAGCAGGAGGGAGATCTTGAGGATTACATTGCTAAGTATCTACAACTTTTAGTGATGGTATCCAACCTCACTATGAGAAAGAAGGTATGCATGTTTTTGAATGGGATGGCTAAACCATTACAAGGGTTGGTCAAGTCTACCAAACCAACTACACTCCTTGAAGCTTTGGAGAAAGCTAGAGATCTACAACACATCTTGCCCAGGGAAAGAACCTTTTTGCAGCAAAAGACCCACTCCAGGCCAAGGGAGACAATCCCTGTTCAAGAATTGGAGGAGAAATGTGTTATAGGGGAAGCACATCATATCAAGACCTTCTCCAAGAAGGATGCCAGCGCTGTACAACCCATAGAAGACTTTGCTCCAAGAGGAGGAGTTGTTGCAGTGTTAAGAGGGGTCCCAAAGTATCTAACCTTGAGGGTGAGAGGCACCATCATGGGGCAAAGATTTTTTGCATTGATAGATAGTGGAGCCACTCATAATTTTATTGATGCCCAGCTGGTACACAAGTGAGGAATTCCCATGGAGGAGTTTGAGGGATTTTTAGTTTTGGTCCCGGGAGCCATGACTCTGCAATGTGCCAAGTATGTTCCAGCGCTGACCATTGCTATGGGTACCTATACCTTGACAGACCACTTCTTTGTGGTAGATATTCCAGACACCAATGTCATATTGGGAGTCTAGTGTTTAGTCACTCTTGGGAGAGTTTCCACTAACTGGAGAACTTTGGAGATGGAATGGACTAGAGGGGAGGATGGCTAGCAACAAAAGATCAAGGGTATGAACACATATCCCCCTCAGGTTGTTTCAGCACATAGGATGGAGGCAGATCTGCGTAGAGGAGATTTTTCATGGGTAGTGGAGCTGCATATATCCGAGGTGAAGGGCAAGGACTCACCGGTGCATCCAGATGTTCAATCTCTTTTGGACCGGTATTCTATAGTATTTGGGGATATCCCACCAGGGAGACCTCCTGACCGAGGGTTTGAACACACCATTGAGTTGGAACAAGGGGTCCAAGTAGTGATCACCACTCCTTATAGAAATCCCAAGGCCTATAGGGATGAGATTGAAAGGGCTATCCAAGAGCTGCTAGCACTAGGGAACATTCGACATAGTACTAGTCCTTTTGCTTCCTCGGTGGTTTTGGTAAAGAAGAAAGATGGCACATTGAGGATGTGCATTGATTATAGGGCCTTGAACAAGAATACTTTGAAGAACAGGTACCCTATACCCAGGATCGATGAACTCATGGATGAGCTAAGGGGATCAAAATACTTCTCCAAGATTGATTTCAGGTCCGGGTACCATCAAATCAAGGTGAGGGAGCAAGATATCCCCAAGACAGCGTTCAGGTGTCACTATGGGAATTTTGAGTTTCTGGTAATGCCCTTTGGATTTACTAATGCTCCAGCAACTTTCCAATCCTGTATGAACCATATCTTCCGGGGTCATTTGAGAAAGTTTGTATTGGTCTTCTTTGATGATATTCTGATCTACAACCACACTTGGGAGGAGCACTTGTAGCATATTGAGACAGTCTTACATATCCTCAAGGAGCAACAATTCTATTCCAAGCTCTCCAAATGTCAATTTGGCCTCACAGAGATGTTGTATTTGCGGCATATCATAGGAGTGGATGGAGTGAGGGTACATGAGGAGAAGACTCAGGCTATCAGAGATTGGCCTGAACCCAGGAATGTTACAGAACTCAGAGGGTTTGTGGGCATATGCACTTATTACCGGGAGTTTGTGAAAGGATTTTCACAATTAGCAGCACCACTTACAGACTTGGCAAAGAAGAGGGCTTTCCATTGGACACCTATAGCACAGAGAGCTTTTGATAAGCTCAAAGAGGTAATGAGTAGGTGTCCTGTTTTGGTTTTACCTGACTTCTCTCAACCTTTTGTGCTAGAATGTGATGCATCAAGTGAAGGTATTGGAGCAGTCTTGATGCAAGGAGGGCATCCTATAGCCTTTGAGAGCAGGAAGTTTCTCCCTCATGAGAGGCTATACCCCATATATGATAAAGAAATTTTGGCTATCATGCATGCATTAGCCAAATTCCGGAAATATTTGGTGGGGAATAAGTTCAAGGTGAAGACTGATCACAACAGCCTTATATTATTTCTTGAAAAGAGGAAAATTCAGGAGAGACAACAGAAGTGGGTGAGAAAAATCCAAGCTTATGACTTTGACATAGAATATGTCAAGGGGAAGAGCAATATAGTAGCTGATGCACTTTCCAGGAGGCCTACAATGCTGTCCTTGAGGGGCATGGATGAGAATTGGAAGGATCAACTCTTAGTTGAGTACTCCAAAGATGAATTTACATGTGGGATACTTGATGGGGTGGTATCATATGAGAGATTTAGAGTAATGGATGAGGTTATATATTACAAGGATAGGATCTACTTGGCTAATAATTCTAAGCTCAAGGAGAAGATCTTATTGGCCTCACATGATTCACCACTTACTGGGCATCAAGGTTTCACAAAAACTTACAGATCTATCAGGGAGAGATTCTCATGGAAGGGTCTCAAGGAGGATGTGCTCCGGCATGTCAAGGAATGCACCACTTGCCAACAGAATAAGGGAGAGCACACTTATCTTGTTGGGTTGTTGCAGCCACTACCTATTCCAGATGGGAAGTGGGAAAGTATCTCTATGGACTTCATCATCGGCTTGCCGAGAGTGCAGGGTAAGGACTATATCTTTGTTGTTGTTGATAGACTAACAAAGTACTCTCATTTATTTGCCATTTCTGCACATTATACTGCTTCACAGGTAGTTGAGCTCTTCTTCAGAGATGTATTTAGACTCCATGGACTCCCTAGGACCATAGTGAGTGACCGGGACAACCGCTTCATGGGTGGCTTTTGGCAGGAACTTTTCCGATTAGTGGGGACTAATTTGACCCCTAGTACCAGCTATCACACCCAAACTGATGGGCAGACTGAGATAGTGAAAAAGTGGCTAGAAGGCTACTTGAGGAACTATGTGGCAGGGCAGCAGAAAGCTTGGCTACGTTGGCTCCACTGGGGGGGAGTATTGTTACAACACTACTCACCATATCTCTATTGGCATGACTCCATTCCAAGCCTTATATGGGTATGAGGCACTTTCATTTGTTGATGTTATGTTTAGGGCCTCCATTAAATTTCTAATTTTAATTCATGGATAAAATACGTCCTACGTTTCCCTAGACTGGTGTCTAGTCTAGAACAATAGGTGAAAGACTGTACTACCCTTTTTCCTAACTCAGAACAGATATACAGAGAGGATTGGATGCTTACTTGTTTCAGTCACTTCCAAATGGATCCTTTCTGTTGCTTCCACCACAACCTCAACTTCAAGTGGTTTCAAATAGTTGAATGCTTCCTGCAAGAAAGAGAATTGAAACAGCAGAAGATACAATAATCTAGATATCTATTCAAGTTAATTAGCCAAATCAGTTAAGCATAAACTACATTCATCAACAAAGATTTTACAACATGGAAAATCAAGGTAAACATGGATGCATGTAGGGAAAAACAAGAAGTACTCTTTATTGATGATAGAAGGAGAGGTTAAAACCGAGTGATTGATTCATCATGACCTTCCAGCAGAGTTCCTTAGTCTCATCACAACATAAGTCTCTCCACCAGCAGCTCCACAAATCAAACTCTCTATTGAAAATTCTCTAGCATTTCTCTACTCAAATTCTTCCTCTCTGAACATTTAGCTTTGTGTTCAATTTATAGATGAAATGTAGGTTTTTTTGCAATAAATTGCATTCCAAAAATAGGCAAGACATGTTTTCCAGTCATGTATATGTCAAATGGACACTTGGATCTGAAGCATGACACATGTGAACCCTTATAGAAGACATTGGCCAAGTGGAGATTCCGAAACAATGAGAATTTCACTCCCAATGTGACCAACACACCTTTGAATGTCGGGAAGTTATTTGCAGAGCAGCCCAAAATGGAGCTACCTGCATATGAAACACACTTAGGCCCCTTAGACCCTTCGTTGGTGAGCTCCCACATGTTTAATAATAAGCTTCAAATAATGGAAAAGCCTTGCTTTGATGAAAATCTTGTTTGATTCATGAATGTTTCCTGTCTTAGGGCATATAGCAACTGAGATGATAGGGAATGATAGACCCTTCGATCATTGGTCTTGGATATGATACCCAGTTAACTAGGTCATTGGGAATGGTGCCCAAATTGACCTATAACAATTTCCCCCTAAAGCATGAGATCCAAATAATAAGAACATTTGGTTGAGATGCTTTACACTGTGATGAGACTGGAAACAAAGCGGAACGGTCACCTGCATCAATATTAAAATACATTACATCATGATAAATCCTCTATTGATCATAATTTCTGAGGGTAGGCATTCCCATAGTCAGCACATAAAATAATCTAATAACATGTACATAATTCAGAAAGTCGTCTACATTGGAATGTTGCCCACATGTAGACATCGCCTACAGATATAGGCCCATGTTTGGATGACAATCTATATGTAAGGTCACCATATATATGATGTGTACAACAATCCTAAAATCGCAGCCCAGATGGCTTAAACTAGATCCGAGGTCTTCTTATCTCATTCACTCGATCATTCGGGTTCAAGTCTAGCCATGCGAATATATGATTTGTCATTGAACATGGAAAGACATCATTTGATTACCAACCAATAATGAAAGTTGTTAACAAACACGATAGAACCACCATTAATGAAAATGGCCCTCAAGGTACTACAGTACATTTCGTAAGGCATGAATAGATTATTTGATGTCGAACACCAAACAAAATATTTCGGTCAAAAGTTCGGAAGCGAGGATCTTGTCGATGCTGTAACAAGCCTCATGGTACTGGAATCTAATGTTTCTAAGTGAACTTCCTAGATACTGATTTGTAGTCGGAAGGAAGTTACCTTATTGCAAAACTGGAGTTACTGATTTCAGAGACAAGGGTATGACTTGATATAGCAATTGTCATGGATGACGGTCATGAAAATGAAGGTTTATGAGTATTGCAGATGGATGAGTTCTAAATCACTGGATGACTTCTCTTGAACATATCGGCGACATTGTGATGAGTTGGCAGCATTGACCCAAAACCAAAGTAAAGGTATGATGAATCATAGGTGTGAATGAAACATCAAGATGATTACCCAACCCAAACAGTCACGAACATGGAGTGAAAGAAGTGTCATGTTCAAGAGCGACTTGCTACCAAAAAGAAACTTTGCTCACTTTTCCCAAATTTTCCCTGGCCATTTGTTGACTAGTACCTCTTTATTTTTTAACAAGCTTGAGATAAATATTGAGAGTGCAAGATTCTGTGATCCATAACATTTTAATTATAAATCTTTCGGGAAATCACATAAGAAATTTAGGAACCGACACATTTCGAACTACCAACTGTAGTTCATCATCAGGATAATGAAGATTGGTTGATCTGACATACATTTATACCATGAAGAGAGAAGCAATGGTCAAAACCCAAGAAAAATTAAAAAGTTAAAAAACGGTCAAAAATAAGATTAAAAATATATAAAAATATAAAATAAACCAAAAATAAAATTATCCCAACCTTAAAATTCTGGAATTTAAAACGATCAACAAAAAATCCAAAAACATAACTACCCCATCTAAAAACACAAGTCAAAACTAAAAAAATAAAATAACACCCCTCTCAAAAAACAAGATAAACAAGTTAGGCATTTAGTCAAAGAATTCAGGAACATGTCGCTGACCTGAAGCATAGTAGATCACGCTCCTCTGCACTAGCGGAGCATGCTGAGAAGACAAATCATCACATTTGCATAGAAGATGCTGAGGTTATTGCGAGGATTAACCATTTCTACCACCGCAAGTTGAGAGAAGCCTTGGAAATTGAAAAAAGGCCGGTTAACCTTAACAGAGATGATGGGTGGATGATTAGCAGATGTTGGATTCCTGCCATTCATTCCTAAGAAGTTTTTTAAAATAAATTTAAAATTATTAATTGTACATTTTTATTCTTATTTATTTATTTATTTTATTATTATTATTATTATTTTTAATAATAATTTTTTTTTTCAATTAAAATTTGATTTATTTATTTTATTTTATTTTGATCTTTATTTTTTCTATTTATTCAATTAATTTATTTATTTTTTATTTTATTTTTATTTATTTATTTATTTTATTGAAACTTTTGCTTATTTATGTATTTATTTTTTAAGATTAATTATCAAAAAGATAACTATTTGATAAGATTTGAATCACATAACAATTAATTATTATTATTAATATATATATATATATATATATATATATATAACATAAAACAAATAAATAATTATATAAAACATAAAACAAATAAATAATTATAATTATTAAATATATATATATATATATATATATATATATATATATATATATATATATTATTTTTATTAAAATAAATAAAATTATATAAGAATCCTAATTATAAACTTTAAGCTTTTGATCTTTTTATTGATTTTTATTTTTATTTGAACTATTATTTTTATTTGAACTATTATTATAATTTGAACTATTATTATAATTTGAGTCAAACTAGCCATTATTTTACAAACGGCTAGTGAGAGCTTTACTTTCTATTTAAAGGGGCTTCTTGATCAGATTCTTCATCTTGTCCTGATGATGAACCACACTGGTTGGTTCGAAACGAGTCGACCAAATCTATTTTGATGTGATTTTCACCGAAAGATCTTAATAACAAGATAAACAAGTTTTTTAAACATGAACCAAGTTAAAAATCAAAAAATCAAGTCAAAGTCAAAAATAAATAAAATTAATAATAAAAGATTTAATCAATACATAAATTAATAAATTAATAAATAAATACCTTAATAAATTTTTTTTAAACAATTAAAATAAAAATAAAAACAAAAATTAATAAATTAATTAATAAATTAAAAATAAATACATTAATAAATAAATAAAATTAAAAACTAGAATTAAAATACAAATAAAAATAAAAATAAAATAAAAATAAAAACAAATTATTTTTATTATTATATAAATAAATAAAAATAAAATAAAAGTAAAGGATTTAATCAATAAATAAATACAATAATAAATAAATAAAATTAAAAACTAGAATACGAATAAAAAGAAAATAAAATAAAAATAAAGGATTTAATCCAATAAATAAATTAATAAATTAATAAATAAAAACATTCAAAATAAATAAAATTAAAATTAGACCAAAAAGAGAAAAATAAAAATAAAAATAAATTACTTTAAAATTATTTTAATAAATAAATATCAATAAATAAAATACTCAAATAAAATAAAATAAATAATAATAATAAGATCAAATTACAAAAATAAAACTACCAAAAAAAAAAAAGGAAGGACCCTTACAGGGAGTGAAGAGATGGAATCCAACAACTGCTAACTTTCCATCCATCATCCCTGTTCAAACGTCACAGACCACGGGGGATGATGGATGGAAAGTTAGCGATTGTTGGATTCCATCACTCCTGTAAGGAACCATCACTCTCTTTTTATTATTTTATTTTTATAATTTGATCTTATTATTATTATTTTATTATTTTATTTCTTTGGTATTTTTATTTATTGATATTTATTTTATTAAAATAAATTTAAAATAATTTTTTTTTTGGGTCTAGATTTTGATTTTATTTATTAATTATTTATTGATTAAATCTTTTATTTTTATTTTTTATTTGCATTCTGTTTTAATTTTATTTATTTTTTTATTGTGTTTTATTTATTAATTTATCAATTTATTTATTGATTAAATCTTTTACTTTTATTTTATTTTTATTTATTTATATAATAATAAAAATAATTTATTTATTTATTTTTGTATGTTTGTTGTATTTTAATTCTTGTTTTTTAATTTTATTTGTTTATTAATGTATTTATTTTAATTTATTAATTTATTAATTTATTTATTAATTTATTTATTGATTAAATCCTTTATTTTTATTTTTATTTTATTATTTTATTTATTTTTGACTTTGACTTTGATTTTTTTATTTTTAACTTGATTCATGTTTAAAAACTTGTTTATCTTGTTTTTTGAGAGGGGTGTTATTTTAGTTTTTAGTTTTGATTTTATATTATTTTTAGTTTTGACTTGTGTTTTTAAGGATGGGGTAGTTATGTTTTTATTTTTATTTTTATTGTTGACCATTTTTAAATTTTGTTGGGATAATTTTATTTTTGGTTTATTTTATATTTTCATATTTTTAATCTTATTTTTTACTGTTTTTTAACATTTTATTTTTTCTTGGGTTTTGACAGTTGCTTCTCTCCTCATGGTATAAATGTGTATGTCAGATCAGCCAATCTTCATTATCCTGATGATGAACTACAGTTGGTAGTTTGAAACGCGTCGGTTCCTAAATTTCTTATGTGATTTCCCGTAAGATTTTTAATTAAAAGGATAACATTTTCTTGATCTATATAAATTCAACCCTTCGGGCGAATAAAGAATGAATTATCGCTATTTAATAATATAACGAATCTACTGATGAATGAAACTCGATTCTTGCCATGATTGACAAGCCCGTCGCTATTTTATGTTTTAACGAGCTTAACGACAATGATAGCCTGGTCCTTTTTCATGTTTAGAGAGTTCCAAAAGAGGACGAAAGAGGACTCCAAAAGTACTTTTCGTAAATTCGTCTCTCGTATATGAAAAATCGTAAAATAATATCCGAAAGAACCTCTTTGGTCATGTTTAACCAAGGTATTCCTTTTCTTATAAATAATCCATCTCATTCTGGAAAAGGGTTAAACTTATACCGAGTAGATATCAATTCATTTACTTTAAGAAGCTTGAAATGACAAGTGCTCTAATCTTTTCACATTATCCGGAAATCAAAAGAGCTGGAAAGAAGCAGATCATCACCTGTGGGTTCCTTTTTTGCTATTATCGAAGCTCAAAAAAGAGATAAAAGTGCGCTTCAAATCCTTTTTCGTTTTTATCAAAGCTCGAAAAATAAGGAGAAAAAGTATGCTTTGTGGTCAAGTCCTTCTTTGAAATAAATCTGCACGACTAATCTGTTCGTCAGTTGTATTTCTTGTTCAGAACAACATCAAATGGATTAAAAATACCTGTTTCATGATAAAACCATAACAAAACCATAATCATACCAATAAATTTATCTTGCAAGTAATTAAATGACTATATAAAGCAATTTCACTATTCATTTTACCATTCCATAGTTACCATTTGCATTTTGGAGCTCTGAACCTGATTTTGCCCCCGAACTTCAGTCGTTGATTACGGTCGTTTCTGTGGACGGATTTCATTGCCGTCTGATCCAGGTTAGTGATAAAAACCTCCTCTTTCTTTCAGTAGTCATTTCATTTCCATTCTTTACAAATTTTTAGGGTTTTGAGGCCCCTAGGGTAAATTTTTCCCAGAATGAGGGCAACGCACCCTTGTACATCGAAACCTGCGTTGCATAGTAGGTACAGTGAAGGGTACCTGAATATGCAACGCACTGTCTCAGCCTAGGGAGTGTGTTGGGTGCAGTTTAAGTTTTTGATTTTCAAGATGTGCTCAAAATTTGCCTAGTTTTCTGTAATGAAAGGTATCTAATGGATCTTGTGGTTGATTTTCAGGTTTCCATTGGATAATAATGACGATTACATGGAGAGAAAGAGAACATGAAGAACAATATATGATTGCCTTGAATGATCTGGGTATTGTAAGAGCTTTAAGGAATTGCGGGCTGCTTAAGTACTTTAAATTGTCGGGAATGAGGTAACAGATAGAACTCTTGGAGTTCCTTGTTCGAGCATGGGATCCAGCGATAGAGGCATTTCACATAAAAAATCAAGTGCTGTCCATAATAGTTGAGGATGTGTATTTTCTCATAGGTTTGTCGAGGAGAGGTTTGCCCATTGCACTCACAGGATCTACCATTGGAGGAGAAACAGTGAGGGATTATGTTATGCAGTATTTCTATTCGGGGTCAGAACCTAGCAAAGATGGAAAAATAAACATCCGTGATGTCAGGGATTTGCCTCTGAGAACCATCCTATTCATGATTTCTAAACTAGCTAGCACCATTACACTCCATGTGGCAAACAGATCATATATGCAGTATGCATTGGAATGCTTAGAGCCAACAACTTTCAACTGGTCTGAAGCTGTTCTATCTCAGATAAAGGAACAACTGAATAAAGCAAAGGGAGGAAGGAAGAAAAATTTCAGTTATGGTTCTATCCTTATCTCCTTTTCTTTGGAACAGATTCTACTGTTGTAGCCACAACATGTAACATTGGATATATCTAGTCCTAGAGATCCTCGAATGCAGAGATGGGTAGAACTCATGGGTCGGCATTCAGGCCAATCTACTATCGTGTTCTCAACTGCATTCTTCACCTGGTTCAGGCGACAGATCATCACCATCAATGAGTATGCATATGCAGGTGTAGACTTTCGAGGAGATCCTGATCTAGTTTTACTAGAAGGCGCTCAGTGGGGTGCAATAGGTAAGATTGATTTGACCATGTTTTTTGATTTTTATAAGGTTTATACAAATGTTTTTTGTGTTTTGATTTCTTTCCAAGACTAATTTTTTTTTTTAATGTAATGCAGATATTGGTCGTGTTCAACTAGTAGAGGAACCAGAGCGCGAAGCGGATGCGCCAGCAGAGAGGGCTGTCAGGAGAGCAGTCCTTCAAGACCTTGATATGGCTGAGACTCTTGCTGAGCTCCAACATCACATAGAGGGGTTGGCCTTCAGGATTCCGGATTGCCAGATCGAATAGCTTCCCATGCGACTGCAGTGACACACAATTGGGGTTCCTAATCGTTGGGTGCAATTGTTCCGTAGGATTGCTAGATCTATAGCGTGCTATCATGAACACCACTAGTTTAATTATGAATTTTTGCATACATTTTGAGGTCAGGTGACCAATGTGTCTTGGGCACAAATTTTGTAAAAAATCCTATAACTATCTATCTATATGTTTTCATAGTTTTTCCTATGTTTAATACGCAATCCTATTCAATGATGTGAATGTTTTCTTTACCTATGTGGAAAATTTCTATCTAAAACTTGATTAGCTAATGAATCAATTAAAGTGTTCAGATTTCTGGAAATGTGTTGATATTGAATGAAATCAAAATGTCTCTCCAAAAGTTGAACTCTTAGGAACAATCTAAGAAGTGTTGGATTTCTAACAGTATAAACACTAGTAAGTTGTAGTACCACAAGTTGTGAGTCTAACCTGATGATTATGCGGTTAATACCAAATTAAATGGCATCAGAGAAAATTTCGATCAACGCGCTATACTCAGCAATATTTTTCATCGATCTACCAATACAAATCCCTTGAAAACTCACTAACTTGCCGTTCGGAGTGAAAATGGCCCACGTTGCAGAGGATAGATTCTGCGTACTACGACTAGCACCATCAGCATATCCAACAAATGGTTCCGAAGATTCATAAATCTTCCATATGATGTAAAGCGGATCACTAACGTCAAGAAAACTCTAAAAAACAAATTAAGATAGTGAATGAAAATCAACAACATATAAACAATATAATACAAAAAATTACTACGCTCATGATTAAGCATAGTAACGTTTAAGATACAACCCATTTCTAGGTTGCGGCAATGGAATCCCATCGTAATCAACTCACTCATAGGCACCTTTAGCAAGAAATATTTTGAAAATGTAGGGGCCATGCCATAATGGCTCGAATTTCCCTGTACCCAATTTATCAGCTTCCTGGTTGTAAAGAAGGACCAAGTCGCCCTCTGAATAGATGTGAGGCTGGAAATTTTTTTCAAATTGCACCTTTATACATCTCTTATGCGCTTCGTTGGCCAATTGGGCTTCATGACGCATTTCATCTAGATGGATGAGGTTAAGGAGACATGCTTCTTCTTCAGAGGTGTCAGGTAACAAGTCTATCGTGAGTTTTAACAATGATATTTTGCATTGGATTGGTAAGATAGCTTCCAGAACATAGACCAATTGAAAAGGAGTAAATCCGGTAGTGTTTCTCACCGAGGTTCGATACGTCCACAAGGCAGAGTATAGGATCAAGTGCCAGTTCCTTTTATAGACTCCTATCATTCGCTGAAGCATTCGTTTAAGAATTTTGTTAATAGCCTCAACTTGTCCATTCGATTGTGGATAATAAGGAGTATAATTATCATGTGACAATTCTAACTTGGCTGTCAATTTAGACATCATATGGTTGCAAAAATTCTTCCCATGATCCATAACTATAGCCTATGGGACCCCAAACTGTGCAATAACATGGTTGAAGAAAAACAATGCAACTGTTTGTCCTGTGTTGTTGAATGTAGGCATCGCTTCGGACCATTTGGTAAAATATTCGACTGCGACAATAATATAACCATGCCCCCCAGACGAAGGAGGGTTACAGGTCATGAAATAGATACCCCCTTTCATAAATGGTCCAGCAAAGACAACAGGATGCATTGGCACTGGCGGTTTGTGGATTTTACGATCATAAATCTGACATGCATGACAACTTCTGACTGCGAGGATACAATCTCGAAAAATAGCAGGCCAAAAGTAACTGGCGCGGAGTATCTTCTGCGCAATAGCATAACCAGATAAATTTCCACCACAAGCCCCAGCATGACAATCATTTAACACTTTTTCGGCCTCCTCATGAGTGAGGCATGTCCTTAAAATGGTATCGACACCACGACGATAAAGTGTATCACCGACGATCAGATAATATTTTGCTTGGTATTGAATACGTCGCTGATCAGAGCAAGAGGCATTAGGTTAAAAAGTTTGGGTTTAGAGATAAATGATGAAATACCCATACCAAGGATCAGATGATTTGATCAGAAACAAAGACTCGTCTGGAATAGATGGTTCCAACGTAGTTGCAGTACTATCACAGGGAAGGTCACAGAGAAGCTCAGCCAAAACTAAAGAGTTATTTGACTTGGATTTGATGAATTCCAAATCAAATTCCTGCAAAATGATGATCCATTTTGAATATTTTCCCCCCAGCAATTAAAGTGATAAGATGTAAGTCATGGGGTTGCAATCCAAAACTATTGTTTTTTTTCGGAGCAGGATATAATGGTGAAATCTTTGGATAGCTTGAACAACTGCCAAGGCAAGATTTTCTACGTAAAAGTACTTAACTTCTGTATCATTGAGATTATGAATCAAATAATAGATCGGATGTTCAATTCCATCTTCTACTTGGACCAAAACCATAGCGATGGTCATTTCAGCCGCGACGATATATAGGAAATAATCATTCTGATAATTTGGAGGATACATTAATGACGCTCAGACAAGATGGTCCTTGACAACATCAAAAGAAGCTTGCACAAATTGGTCCCAATGGAAGGGAACCCCCTTTTTCAATAATCGAGTAAATCCTTTAGCCATTTCGGCATATTTTGGAATGAAACTTCTCAGGAAGTTAGCCTTTCCTTGAAGTTTCTGTATCTTAAGTAAGTTTGAGGGCGCAGGAAAATCAAGAATGGCCTAAACATTCAGTGGGTCTATTCAAATTCCTTCTTTTGAGATGATGAATCCAAGCAATCGACCAGAAGCGACAAAAAACGCACATTTGCGTGAATTGAGGCATATCTTGTATTGTCGGCAGCGTAAGAAAATGGCTCTCAAATGCATCGGGTGATCAGTCCATTTTTGTGAATGCACTGGTAAATCATCTAGATATGGTTGAACAATGTGCTTGATGTCATTGAAAGCATAATCCATTGCTCTCTTAAAAGTTGCCCCAACGTTCTTTAAATCAAACGGAAGTTTCCGATATGCGAATGTGACCCAGGGATAGATGAATGTTGTCTTATGTTGGTCATCTGGGCGAATATTGATTTGATTGTAGCCGAAAAATCCATTCATGAAAGAAAATATTTCGCATCCAACACAATCGTCAATAATCTGGTCGATAAAGGGTGTAGGATAGTTGTCTTTTGGACAAGCCTGATTAACATCCCGATAATCCACACACACTCTAATGGTTCCTTGTTTTTTCATAACAGGAACGATATTGGAAACCCACTCAGTTAGCGGAAGAGGGTAAATGAAACCAGCACGCAAAAGCTTTTCAACTTCTGTTTTGATGGCAGCGGATTTCTTCAGATGAATAGGATGAAGCCGTTGATGCACTGGTTTGACATCAGGATACATATTAATAGTGTGTTCAACTATACTAGTATCTATGCCTGGAATTTCCTCGTAAGACCAAGCGAATACGTCACAAAATTCATGAAAAAGAGAGCGATATGAATCAAGTTCTTATGGAGAACAAGATACACCGACATGAATATTTTCTACAACGCCAGGTTTAGTTGAAATATTGATAGAAATTGTTTCTTCAATATTTGATAAATTTCGCTCAGATTCAATTGCATTAATTGGAAAAGAATTCAAAAATAAATTTTGAATGGATGGGTGATATAGTTCATTAAGATTATTTTCTTCATAATCTGGAAGATGGGAACGAGGATGGTAATCTTCCCATGGTTCTCCTTCTGCCATCATAGCTTCCAAGATATTTTCATCTGTCAAAATTTTTGAGGAAAATGGATCAGATGGAGTACAAAAATCTAATGAACAATCAACCCAAACACTTGGCAACGCTGATTTCGGATTTGCTGCCCAAGCCAAATAGATTGATTGCTATTGAAGCTCAATAGGGTTGAGCAGTAAAACATCATCCAACATAGAAATATCAGAGTCACCCGTACTCTTCCTTAATCCAGATGGAGTGGAAGAGATCATGTAGCAGGTCTCTATGATTGCAATTTCTGTCGATGTCACGGGCGGTGGTAATGCAAAGGTTCCCATAAGAGTGGAATCCTTTAAGAGTCCTACACCAATGTTCTGGATTTCTAGTTGGGGTAAGTGAATATACGGAACACTTCCAGTTACCTGCGAAGTAGAGGAAAAAAAGGATAATTGATTAATGAATGTAATAGTACAAGGCAACCATTCTAAAATATGTAGAAACAATTGCAGTCATCGCATATACCCATGGTATTTCGAGAAAATATTATAGTCAAGGGGTCCGTCAACAACCTCAACACAAATAATTACTATTTTTCCCCCTAATTCAACTTGCAGGTTATTAATAATACCACAAGGTTTATATGTTCTTCCATCAAAAGGCTTCAACATCGTTGATGATTGCGATAATCGTGGCGAGCCAAGTGACTTCCAACAGTTTAGAGACATAATGCACATAGATGCTCCCTCATCAATAATAGTGCGATGAAAAAGGTGATTGAGAAAATTTACTTGGATGGAGAATGCCAATTCTGCTGGTAGCTGTGGCACATAGCCCCTATGATTAAAGACGACAAGATTAGAATCAGTCGGATCAATTCCACTAATGGCCGACAATAAAGAAAATTTTGTAATACCTCAAGAGCAGACATACCTCAAGGGGATTGTATGTCGATTTATGAATTACTCCCTTCGGTGGCTTAATCGTCAATTCAGGAATAACAAAAGGTGGTACTGATTCAGTAGATGGATTCATTGTCGAGGTAGTGGGTTGATCAGTTGGACTACCATAGTCTTTATTCCGCATCGACACCAAAATACCTTGTGAAGGTTTTGTACTGGATAACATTAATACTTGGGAACTAGGAGCTAGATCTGTAGCAACCAAATTTGCGTCTGGATTTGGAAATGGGTCTATCAACACAGATGATGCATTTGAAGTCTTGATGATTTTTGAGACTTCAGCACGGTGAGGATAATCCCTAACAAAGTGTTCCTTGTTACAGATTATGCATGTATAATGAGGTTTCCGTGGTCCTGACGGTTGATCAGATGATCGTTCTTGTGGGTTAGAAGTTTGTTTTTTCTTTGATTTCCCCTTTTTATTACTTCCTGGTTGCTTATCACTTCTGCCTTTGTCAAATGAGATGACGTTGATTTCAAAAGTAGGAGCAGGATCAGATGCAGTAGTGTTGTGTGTATTTACAGTGCCTATCAAGTCGTCTCCGGAATGAGAGTCCTTTATTTGAGGAGGAACATTGAAATTAGATCGCGGCGCATTTGGTATTTTCTCATAGAGCGTGCCAAACTGAGTATAAATCAAGTCTAAATACTGGGCACGAGGAATGAATTGATCTTATGTGACGATGCCACCTTTAGCCACATCCTCTGTTATAGATGGTAACAAGGATTTGATGAACCATTCAACAAGCAGCTGATTAGGAACAAATGTCTTAACCATTCGTCGATGGCGACACCACTCATGAATATGATCTGAAATGTGAGTAGCATTACTTTGTTTGAATTTGGTCAAGAGTTCCGTTCCAGTTTCATATACGGTCACTGGAAATGGGTCAAAAATACAGTAGCCAAGGCAATAAAATTGTCAAATGAAGCTCTAGGTAATTCAATGTACCATTTAGCTGTCGGACCTGTGAGCATTCTCTAGAAAAGATGTAATCAAACAGAATCATCATTTAAGGAATTTGATGAACACCATAAATGATAAGTCATAACATGAGTTTATGGGTCTTCTCCAGGGCTTCCATTGAATTTAGGAATTTTGGAGGGTAATTTATGTGGTATCGTTGGCCACCAAGGAGCATAATTGATAGGATCATTAGTTAACCAGTTTAAATCTGGTAATTCCAAGGTTGCAACAAAAGGCAATTGTCTATTAAGGTTAGGTTGAGCATAGCCAGGATAAGATGGAATTGCTTGGCCAACAGGTCTTTGAGCACCAGCATATGGGATTTGTTGCTGGTAACCAAAATAGGGATTGTTTTGAATGGAAAATGCTTGAGAGTGTTGTTGACCAAAACTTGGATATGTTACTTGTTGAAATGAAGTTTGTGGGATTTGCGCCTGTGGCTGCCAAGGGGTCTGTCCACCAAGATTATAACCCAAATTTGTATAAGTTGGATTCGATTGATATGTATAACCAGATTGTGTTTGTGACACCGCATAAAATGGTGGAACAACTTGTGAATAAATGATCCCTGATACAGGTTGTTGTAAATTAACCAAAGGATTTTGAGTTTTTGGACCCAACATTTTATGACATTGAGTTGAAGAACTCGCATGATAAGGTTGATGAACAAGATTTTGATGTTGTAACATGGGTATAGATGTATTAACAAGTGGTATTGAAGTGGGTGTAACAGGTTGAATTGGTTGATACGATTGGACAACCATTTGTGGTTGGATAGGCAGAGTGGGCTGCCATTGACAAACATTTAAATCAACATTAGTCTGACCAAAATGTGACTGAGTACTATCATATTGGGTAACCAAAGGTTTCCCCCCAGCATAAGGATGATAATAAGACGAAAAATATTGTTCACCGAATGCTGGGAGTCCAATTGATAAAGGAATTGACCCATAATTACTGGCTTGATATTGCCCTGATGATGGATTTAATGAATCAAGCCGTTCAATACTAAATATAGGACTACCAGTTAAAATACCAGATGATGACATTGGCAAAGATCATGAACGTGAAGGTGCACCAGAGAAAGTGCCAGATAATGATTTGTAACCTGTTGGGACCGAAGGGCCACCGTGCAAATATGACTCTGGTAATGTTGTGAACATCGACAGTGTAGCGAGGGTAGGAGCCGATGTAATAGGAATAACAGACCCAACCGAAGATGTTGGTTCAGACATGGTAGTTTGACCAAGTGTATACCCTCGAAAATCGACGGGTGATTAAATGGCAATAGGATCAACAAAAGCAGATGGAAACGATTGAGGAAATGACTAGTACAGGTAAAGGTCTCCCCCAAAGTGGGTTTGACTTAAAGGTGTATCAGGTTGAGGGATTTATTCAATTGCGATTAAACCAAGAGGAATAACTTCACCGTTAGGCACAAAATATATTTCAAATGGTTGACTGTGTGAAATAGGCGTTTCAGTGGTTACAAAACTTTGTGGGATGACCAAGGTAGGAACAACTTCCGGCTGTTCAGATTCAGGATTCAGATATTCTGGAAAAAAAGAGATAGAATCTGGATCAATATGTGATTGAACAACGTCAGGTCTAGGAGGTATGGTCTCAGTGACTGAATGGATCGTGACCACGGGTAACTGTGAAGGCTCCGTTTCGACAACAGTAAACGAACCGGGATGTATGGAAACAATTTGAGCTAACTCTGGATTAAAAGATGATGTTTCACTTGAGGTACGAATTGTACTTGATTCGACAGATCGTGATCACCTTCGCCTACTAGAAATAACTTCCGGTGGTAAAGGTGGTTTTAAAGCTAATATATGCGAACAAAAGGGGGGTAGGATTATGTTCTTCCATGATTACTGATTTATTTTATCCAAAAAAGAAAAAGAAAAAAGAGGGTAATGCTAGGAAAAAAGGTTTACCAGGAAAATGTGAACTCCAGAATACCTCTTGGCGGACTAAAAAGTACAGGTAGGTAATCTCCCCGAATGCTGTGTTCGGTGTATCACAATTTCAAGGCGGCTGACTCAGTTCACTATGGATGGATAGCACCTAAAATTTGTCCTCTCAAATATACCCGAAGGTATGTGGAGGCCCAAGTCCGTATTAGCGCTTTCTGATGCGAAACCGCACAGTGAGAGCACCCCTTTATACTTATTGTACTGTAACACTGCCCGATATACCCGAGAGTACGTGGACGAGCTAAGATATACTTACATACGTGGAGTGAGGTATCACACTCAGAATGTATCGCAGACAAGTTAATGACATCTGCTATGTTTTACAACGCCGGAACACGTCTCTAGCCTAGACCTCTAAATGTTCCAAAGTGTTGTTAAGTAACTTGAGATTTATTTTATGTTGATCTTGCTTAACAGTTTGCCTTTCAGGTTCACCACGATGATGTATATGAAAGTCCTAAAATGCAAGCTAAGAATGATAAACAAACTTTCACTTTCAACTTTTTCAATGAAAGACCTAGCTACTAAGGGAAGAGAGCATGTAATTTGAGAGCAAACAAATCAATGAATCTCAAACTAAATGCAGATTTCCTAATGTTCCTTTTGCAAAAGACACACAATCCTACATGCAAATGCAAGTTTTTCTTTTCAGTTTCCTTAATGTTATGAATGTAGAAAGGAAACTAGGTGCACTAGATCAATAATCGAAATGCTTTTTACTTTCGAGAAATGAAGAATACAAACAACAATTTCTCTTTTGAAGGAAAATCAAAGATTTCAACAAAAATTTCTCCTATCAAGGAAATGAAGACTTTACGACAATTTCCTATTTCGAAAGAAAACGATTCTTAATGCGACCATAAAAAGTACTTTGAAATCAACTTGCCAATGATAATGAAAAACTTTTTTAAAACAACATTGAACAAATTTTTGGTCAAAGGAGAAGAAATATATAGAGCTACTGGTCAAATAGAGCATTAAAATTTTCAGAACAAGTCAGCAAACATAACTAAAGCAAAATACAAAGTCAGATTCAAGGGGATTTGTTCCTTTCAGGAGCCAACGCAGTCTCAAAAGGGAGACAGTGCTCTGCAACGCAGGCTGACAAAGTAGACAATGCTCTGCAAATCACTGTGCCCTGACCAAGGGTGCGTTGGGCGCAGTAAACAAAGAAAAAGCTACCTTTTGGCTCACTAAATTTGCAAATTAAGCTATGAAAAAGACTAATCTTTATGTGAAATAGCTACTAGGTGGATTTAGAAAGCAGATCAGAGACTAAAACACGATTCAGAGTTCGATCCCAGGAGTGGGTTGCCCGGTTTGTTGGGCCATGTTGTAGCCGCTATGACACCCAGAATTTTTGGGGTATATTTAAAAATTTCGGGTTCCCCCCTCTTCTCGCCATGTGGGTCTTTCACCCGACGTGTAGTTAGTGACATCCCAGTGACCTATCCACAGACCCTCACGAGATAACTCACCATCTTGATCAGATGTTGTTGCTGCAATCGTGCCATGTGTTGAAGAGATCGCCATGCATACGTTCGAATGGGAATTTTGTGTATTTACAGTAAAATCTCTTGCACCATGGATTTTCTAGGCACTCGGTTTGGGAACTTCGCCAAGCTCATAATATGATTAATATTATAATGTTACATGCAGGTGATCCCACAGATGATATACCAAAAAATATTTCCATCGCATTGGGAGAAAGAAATTGGAACCCAAACTAACGAGAGCACAATAGTTAGGGGAATGGTCAATCGCGGTTAAGTCATGACCTTCCGGATATGCATATTCATTCTTAGAGGAGGGTTACCTGATTCAAACAGATATATATTTATTAAAGCAGGTGGTGATTGCAATGTGGTAGCTCTTCTTGCTGCATATGTGATAGTGGTGATCATGGTGATGTTGAATACAACGTTCTTATTAATATTGGCTGCGATCAATGTGTGGAAAGATTCCTTATCGGTAGTTTGGTATCCTATAACCATATCATCCACATTGCTCCTCCTTTGGGGGGGTCATTTTGCGAAAAATGTAGAGTATTTAAAAAAGAAAATTACATTAACAATCATCAGTGCATCGCTCAAAGACAAATAGAGTGATGTTTTCTAGTAAATGAGGGTTGACTGATTTGTGCATCGAAGGGCTTATAGCCTGAACTCATGTATCAAATTCGGTATAGTGAGGCTAAGAAGAAACACCAAATAAACTATCTTCCAAAGCCATGCAATTCGCATAGGAATCAAGGTAAAAGCTCTGGCGCATTCCAAAAGAGATGTATAAGTGACCAAGAAGGTGAAAATCACAATCTGGTTCAATATTTAAATGTACACGTTTCAAAAGGAAATATATTGTTCAGTGGAGGATCGCATTTTAAAGAGCGGTCACATACCTATCGAAGCCATCCATTCCAAAGCATCTTGAGAAGTCATGGGTTACCAAGGAATGGCTTTGCCTCTGTGAAGAGCACCCTATCAACCACTCAAAGGCCCACGCGACATGAAATCTAAAGCGATTCCCAGCATATACATATGTGTTATGGAAGCTTTTAATTAGGAGGGAAAGGGGCCCAATATAAAGACACATTCGAGCTTCTCGGAGGTAAAACCGAAGCGTACATCCCACACAAATGTATTTGAAACTGCATGCAGTTCATTTTCAATTGCAGGCTCATGGAGGAATGAGAAGCTCACTGCGGAAGCGGAATACCGATAATAGGTTCGCCAAAAGAGCATCAACAAAACACATGCCGACGTGGTATTGGCCTGCTAACCCACACATTTCGGGGTAAGGAATTTATTTGTTTTTAAGGTCACCGAAATGATTAAATATCCTCTGCAGCATACTACCTCAAGTGCAGTCCCACAGCTCATAAATCCATGACATTTTATTATTCGATTTCAATGCATGGGAGGAGCTACGAGTTAGTCGCACGAACTTTTACCAACAGAAAGCCAGAACTGGGTTATACCAGAACAAATAAGAAATATTTGCATAACCTCCTGCTATGGAATATAAAGAGAGTCGCGATTCGGAAATAGGCGTAAGCCTACATCCATTTCACACTATGTTAGTTTGAGTTTTCCTGAAAGCCTCCGTATTATCAGAGGCTCGCATAGCGTACGGCACATCAAAGAGATGCTAAGCTACCACAGTGTTGTTTCTCAGTCCAGGCACGATAATGAAATTAATCATCGCAAATGTGCACACCACGAATGCAACAGTGATTAACAGCCTGCGTTTCACGTTGACATAACAACTGAGAGGCATCAAAATCCGCACGCCCCTATATGGTCGAGAGGTTCATCCTCTGCTTCACAAACCATAATGAGAGACATTGTGCAACGTCGCAGCGCAATACAAAAATTTTCATTGCGTGCTATCAGAACAAGTTGACGCTCAATACAAAAGCCTGGGTCCTCCTAAATCGAGGTTTGGAGAGTGAGCACACTGCATAGGGAAACCTAGAGTTTGAACAGTGAAAATCAGAACTCTGGCGGCAGCTTAAGTAATAAGGGATGGTGCCTGCAGTTACGCAGCTCCCATTAATCACGTTCTCCTCTGTTAACTCGTCACTCAACCAGATTACAGGGGCCACAGCTCAACAAAATGGAGAAAGTTCCGCCTTTGGCCTTTTGCGACCAGTCGCCAGGTCGCAAAGCACTTGGAAATGATGACAAGCACGACCTACAGGGATGTGCGACTGTGCGACCACAGGGAGGTCGCAATCTTGTCTAAGTCGCCAAGTCGTGAACTACGCTAATGAACAAGGGGCGAAACCCACACAAGGTTGCGACCGTGCGACCATCGAGAAGTCGCATTATGACCTAAGTCACCAGGTCGCAGAAAAGGAAAAGCCATCTGAGGTGCGACCACCCGACCATGCGACTATGTGACCAGGTCGCCAAGTCACAGAAATTGGCTAGGTTGCGCAAAATAAAATGATATCCATCATCTTCCAAACTGGTTTGAAATGGTGTTGTGCATTCACACAAAACCTCTATAAAATATTCACGTGGAGCCTATGGATTTTCAAATGGCATATACATTAATATGGTGGACGGTATTTTATAATGGTGGTCTTTCAATATGCATTGGAAAACTTTTTTTATGGTGGCAATACAATTTTTTAAGACCGTAGTTAAAAATGGTGCTACTCTGCGTACATGGCAATAAAAAATTTACTTGGGAATCGGTCTTGGAAGAAGATCCCTTTTGTTTCTGTTGCACCATCAAAGAGATACAAGGTGTTTGAAGATGGGCATGTCATTCAAGACTATCGCTAAATTTATATGGTTTTCAACCCCTCATTTACTGGTATGTTTTAACACCTAAGTGAACTAGACGCAGCTGACCATGGGGAGAGCTAAGTGCTACCTTGCACCAAGCGTAGCTCCTGTTTAATAGAGTCTGAGAAAATGTTGGGGATAAAGCAAGTAATTGCATAAGCGCAAATAAAACCCACATGAGCCATTCTCCCTGATGACATAATGGCACTACATTTGACCACACAGGGGTCCAACTAATTTTGGCTTTGACAAAATTATCGCATTTCATATGTTGATTCCCTAACGTGTGTGTGTGTATATATATATATATATATATATATATATGGCTGATTTAAATTTTCTTATCTGTAGGTTATATGAGAAGATGTTGATTTACTCTTTTGTCTTGCAGGTAATACGAGGAAACAGTAATATCCGCCCAAATTAAGAGAACTGCTAGCTCTCTCCGGAGGATGCGAAGCTGGGTTTCAAATCAATCTCAGAACCTCGTGTTATGTGGATACTTAGTTTCTCACTCAAAACAGAAACTTTGCTTTCCCACTTATCAACTCACACAAATTCCTTTAGCATGCCCAGGGCATCACCAGCAGATAGGAGCTATTGCTTCACATAGCAAAATCTAAGGATGTCCTTCGGAGAGCGAGGCTCAGATATCTCTGAAAATAAATGCACCAAGGGTATGGCCAAGGTCACAAGTCACTGATCTGCCCAGGTCGCAGGTCGCATATATGGGCAAGTCGCCAGTCGCAGATTCGCTCAAGGTCACAGGTCGCATATTTGCTGAGGTCGCAGGTCGCACATTTGCTAAGGTCGCAGGTCGCAAATTTGCTGAGGTCGCAAGTCACAAATTTACCAAGGTCACAGGTCGCATATTTTCCAAGGTTGCAGGTCGCACATCTACTGAGGTCGCAGGTCGCATATCTGCCGAGGTTGCAGGTTGTGGATGGCCCAAGACTAGGTTGCAAGGAAGCCAACCGTCGGGAAGCTGAAAAGTCAGGGACCCCAGAGGGCAAGCTTTGCTCTATAAATACTTCCTTCGGGAACTTTTGAAGGATCTTTTGTTTGGGACTCGAGCTGAATATATTGTATTACCAGAGGACTATAAATTTAAGCATAAATACAAGCATTTTGAAAAATCCCTTTGTGGATCTGGTGTTGTCATGTGTGTGAGCACTATTGAGTATTATGTTTTCAGTTTCTGAATGTCCTTAGATTAAGGGAACTGTATCTTTAATTCATATCACAATTGCATAACATCTTGCTGAGTATGTTAATGGTGGTTGAGTTCATTTCACTTTCTTAATGAACGCTGATGGCTTTTTTTATTAGCATTTGTGTTACCATTTAAAACTTTTAGGAAGTGAAGGGTGTTCTTGCCATGAGGAATTGTTTCCTTTGTGGTCAGAACAATTTACAAGCATGACCCTAATGAAGTGTTGTTAACAACACTTCCTTCGGTCTTCATGCTTTATTATTTCCTCTTGCTACTCATAGTGTTATATGTACATTTAATGCATCAATCATATGTCTTGTATCATTTGATTAGGTGTGTATCCACTGTTTTATAGAGTTTAAGCAAGACCCAAAGAAAGGAGAAATCAGCGGTAGCCGGACCCACACCCCGGACGGGATCCCTATTCCAAACGGTTCAAGGTCTAATTGGGACCTTTTACCGGGGAGATCCTCTGTTGTTGGCACGATATCAAGTCCCATCAATAGGCGAATTACACTCTACGGATAAAATACGCTTCTCTAGACCGATTATGCAATCTGGGCTCTTAATTGAAAGGCGCACTACCCTTCTTCTAACTCCCGGAGAGCAGAGATATACGAGAGAGAATCCTGAATGCTTACTTATTTCAGTCACTTCCAAATGAGCTCCTTCTGTCACTTCCAATACGGCTGAACTTCAAGTGGTTTTAAGGAGAATGTAAACTACACGAGAAAGAGCACTGAAACAACAGAAGATACAATAATCTAGATATCTATTCAAGTTAATTAGCCAAATCAGTTAAGCATAAACTACATTCATCAACAAAGATTTTGCAACATGGAAAATCAAAGTAAACATGGATGCATGTAGGGAAAAACAAGAAGTACTCTTTATTGATGATAGAAGGAGAGGTTACAACCAAGTGACTAATTCATTGTGACCTTCCAGCAGATTTCCTTAGTCTCTTCATAACATAAGCCTCTCCACCAACAGCTCCACAAATCAAACTCTCTATTGAAAATTCTACATCATTTCTCTACTCAAAATCTTCCTCCTTGAACACTTAGCTTTGTGTTCAATTTATAGATGAAGTGTAGGTTGTTTTGCAATAAATTTCATTCCAAAAATAGGCAAGACATGTTTTCTAGTCATGTAGATGTCAATGGACACTTGGATCTGAAGCATGACACATGTGAACCCTTCTAGAAGACACTGGCCAAGTGGAGATTCTGGAACAATGAGAATTTCACTCCCAATCTGACCAACGCACCTTTGAATGTCGAGAAGTGCTTTGCAAAGTAGCCCAGAGTGGAGCTACCTGCATATGAAACGCACTTAGGCCCCTTAGAGCCTACGTTGGTGAGCTCCCACATGTTTAATAATAAGCTTCAAACCATGGAAAAGTCTTGCTTTGATGAAAATCTTGTTTGATTCATGAATGTTTCCTGTCTTAGAGCATATAAAAACTAATATTATAGGGAATGATAGACCCTTCTGATCATCGATCCTAGAGATGTTGCCCAGTTAACCAGGTCATTGGGAATGATGCCCAAATTTACCTATAACAATTTGGGAATTTCTCCAAAAGGGGGCACTCTTTATTATTGGCTTCATGGTCTACTTGGGGCCATGAGCAGTGATGATGTTGGAAATTACCTAGAATATTTTGTGGAGATGATGTATTCTTCATGGTGTACCCCATTGAGGCCCAACATCATACACCTTCTCCAAGAATGTGAGAAGAATGGGGTAGCAAACAAGTGGTGGGGGAAACACTTTTTGTATCATATTCTATGGCAGTTAGGAGAAATAATGCACTGGTTGCACTTGAGGGACCATTTCCCTTCCCCAGTACTACACATGGTAGCTAGCATGACTTTGATGTTGATCCCATATGTCGATGATGTTCTTATCTTTGTTGGGAATATGATTGGATGGAAGGCACATTGGTTGGATGTGTCCATTGGGAATGAAATTTCCCACACTTTTTATGCTTCATGCTTCAAGGGGAGTATGGGAGATGATATGGCCACTACAATAGATCACTTGTTTCTTTATGAGGTGAGACATATGACTGTATGGATCAATTGGGAGATGCCTCTCATGAACATGTGGAAGGAACTTTTCTATGAATTACCATGTTGGAAGGTGATTCATTTCATTTGGATGATAGCCTGGAGATGGGAGTCTCTCATTGGGACTGAGATCCCCTATTCTTGTCATCACTATTATCTTGAAGAGGCCATTGGACATCAAGAAGGTTTCCATATAGACCTTCCCTTTTCTCATGATGAGAGCTATTTGGTTTATCCACCAAAGGCCAACTTGCACATTTGGGAGGAACCATTGGGAGACAGAATTGTTGTAGAATATCTGAAGCAATGGTGGAGGCTATTTTATGAGGAGGCCACAAGAGGAGGAGGGGATAATTTTTCCTATCCCTTATAGTTTCTTGAGGACAAGAAACATTTTGGAGGGGAGGACTGTAATATTCCAAAAATTTAGCTTTCAGCTAAATGGAATATTATAGATTTTTTTGTCACTAGGTAGGTGAATAAGTGGGTAGGGAGGCCCATAAATCTCCTTAGAAACAATAAAAAAATTTGAGTGTGAAAGGAGACCATATAAGTAGCTAAATAAATCACCTTTGAGTGTGAACAAGGGATGGAGCATGTTGAATAGGTCAACTTTGACCAAATCAACAACGCTGTTATGGAGGAGTGGACATTTAATGAGGGACAACATAGTTTTGGAGGGAGATTGACTACATGGAGATAGTGACCTAATTGAGTGGGGCCAAGGGTGAGGAAGCTCATAAATTATATAAGGAAGAGGATGGAAGCCATATGGGGATGTTTTTTGGGATTATTATTTTTTATATGGTCTATTTAGACTTCTTGCATTCTTTAGCTGTTTAGCACAGGGTGTTCCCGAGCGGGAATCCCATGTAATATTCCCAATTAGCTTTTGCTAGTTGGAATATTATAATTGCTCCATTTTTGTAGTTAGAAGAATAAAAGGAAAATAACACAATCTCAATGTGGAAAGGGATCAGATTAGGAGGGAAAATAAAGCCACCTTAGTGTGAAAGAGGGCAATATAGGTGAACTAGAACCAGTTGACGAAGTCAATAGCGCTGCTATAAGAGAAGGGAAACCAACAAGGACGACGCAATTTTGAAGGAGGAATCTTTTCTAGGAAGTCACCTCATTAATGAGTGGGGTCAGGGGTGAGGAGGCTCAACAAGGATAAGAAGAAGGGGATAGCAGCAAGGAAGGCATTCAGTATTCATCTATATTTTTTCTTTTGACTACTTGCATGCTTTAGCTGTTTAGCTGTAGTTGCAGCACTATTTAGTGCAAGGGATTTTCATGCAGGAATTCCATCCTCTCCTTTGGATCAACTTGTTTAAGCGATCAAAATCGAAGTTTCTAACCTAATTTTCCATCATATGACTTGAGGTAATTCATCCATGAACATATACAATGTAGTCATTTCGAGTAATTGCGTCTTTTCTACAGGTGCAGTAGTAGCAGGGTTAAATCCCTTGATTTTGTGCTTGTGTTTGAGGAGGAGGTGTCTATTTCTCTCCAAGAAGTCTAATAAGGATGGCCTTGGGACATTTTCTATATTGATCAGCTATTTCATGTTTTATTCAGTCATGTTAAATATAGATTTGAAATAGAATGCGTTATTTTCTGCAGTACTGCATTTTATACATGTGTAATGATGGAAACCCTTGCCAGGTTGTCTTATTTCTTGTCTAAAAGAGGTTAAAAATCCATGTCTTGGCTATATGATTAATATAATCTCCAGATTAGTATTGATTCATAATTTTCTATAGAAACCCTCATGTAAATTATGCTATTGCAGTCTTCAGAAATTCTGTTGTTCAAAGTCATGGGATTGGGGTGTTCTTGAGCTGTTTTGAGCTGGGGAGATCTATTTAATGTAGCTAGAATGATTTTTTTCTGATTCCATTTGGTATGTAGGACATATAAAACATACATAAAAGGATCCAAGTCCTGTTCCATGTTTTTATAGCGTAATTTTTTTAATACAACGTTTTCACTGTCCAGAGTGCAGCAATTCCTAAAAGTGAATATTACAATAGTATCAGAGCTCTTCTCTTGGCTCAGACTGTGGGGATAATATATCTACAACATGGATGACGAATATATCTCAAAAATCCTACTTCAAACCATGCAGAACATTGCAAGGGACCTCAAGGAGATGAGGCATAAAGGGGACTCTATAGGGTTTTTCCATGAGGCAAGCACCAACACTTCATATGGCGTGGAGCATTCGGCTACACCACAATGCTCTACCATGCCTTCATTTATATCTAGAGAAGATAAGGAGGAAAACCTGGGAAAGTATTTTGAGGAATATGAATCCCAATATTAAAGGTTCAAAGAACACTTGAGCTTTCAGGAGTTTTGTCAGATCAAGGATGGGAGGAGAGTTAATCCTCATCAAAAGAAGGAGAATTTTATGCAAGGATTAGACCTATAGCACAATATGGGGAGTTTTTTCTTACCCACATATGATGGAACACATAATTTTACAACCAAGGCTTGGGTGGAGAAGTTGGACACTTACTTTCAGCCCAACAAGGTTTCTGAAATAGAAGCCATCGAGATAGTTGTGTTGCACTTAGAAGGGGAGGCTCATGAATGGTGGTTTCATGGATTAACCACACTTGGGCATCATCACATCATTTAATACTCAGTATTCACCAAAATACTAGTGTAAATATTTGATCCAATAGATCTGGAAGCCCATTTTGTCAAGTTAACCAAGCTCAAATAGGAGGGAGATCTTGAAGACTATATTGTTGAATACTTGCAGCTTTCAGTGATGGTATCCAACCTCACTATGAGAAGGAAGGTATGCATTTTTTTTGATGGGGTGGATGAACCATTACAGGGGTTGTTCAAATCCACCAAACCAACCACTCTCCTTGAAGCTATGGAGAAAGATAGAGACTTACAACACACCTTGCCGAGGGCAAGAACATTGTTGTAGCAGGAGACCTCTTCAAGGCCAAAGAAGACAATCCTTGTTCATGATTTGAAGGAAGAATGTGTTTTAGGTGAGGTGCATTATGTTAAGACCTTCTCCAAGGAAGGGGAAGAGGCCAACACTGTACCATCCATAGAAGACTTTGCTCCAAGAGGGGGAGCTATTGCAACGTTAAGAGAGGTCCCAAAATATCTGACCTTGAGGGTAAGAGGTACTATTATGGGGCAAAGAGTGTCTGTACTGATAGATAGTGGAGAAACTCATAATTTTATTTATGCATAGCTCGTACAAAGTAGAGGGATCCACATGGAGGAGTTTGAGGGATTCTCAGTCTTGGCCCAGGAGTTATGACCCTGCAGTGTGCCAAGTATGTTCCGGCACTAACCATTACCATGGGGACCTACACCTTGACAGACCACTTCTTTGTTGTAGATATTCTAGACACCAATATCATATTGGGAGTCCAATGGTTGATCACTCTTGGGAAAGTTACCAGTAATTGGAAAAATTTGGAGATGGAATGGACAGAAGGGAAGAGTGGTCAGTATCAGAAGATCAAGGGCATAAACACATACCCCCCTCAAGTTGTTTCAACACACAGGATGGAAGCAGATCTGCACAGAGGATATGTAGAATGGGTAGTGGAGCTGCATATATCAAAAGCAGGGGGCAAGGATTCACCAGTGCATCCTGATGTTCAGTCTCTTTTGGATCGGTATTCTACAGTATTTGGAGATATTCCACCAGGGAGATCCCCTGACCAAGGGTTTGAAAACACTATTGAGTCAGAGCAAGGGATCCAAGCAGTAATCACCACCCCTTATAGGCACCCCAAGGCTTATAGGGATGATATTGAGAGGGTCATCTAAGAGCTTCTAGCTCTAGGACACATCAGGCCTAGTACTAGTGCTTTTGCTTCTTCAGTGGTCTTGGTAAAGAAGAAGGATGGCACATTGAGGATGTGCATTGATTATAGAGCCTTGAGCAAGAATACCATGAAGAACAGGTACCACATACCCAGGATCGATGAACTAATGGAATATTTGAGGGGATCTAAATACTTCTCCAAGATTTATTTGAGATCCAGGTATCATCAAATTAAGGTGAGGGATCAAGATATCCCCAAGACAACGTTCAGATGCCACTATGGGCATTTTTAGTTTTTTGTGATGCCCTTTGGATTGACCAATGCCCCAGCAAATTTCCAATCCTGCATGAACCACATCTTCCATGGTCATTTGAGAAAGTTTGTATTGGTATTCTTTGATGATATTCTTATCTACAGCCGCACTTGGGAGGAGCACCTGCAACATATTGAGACAGTTCTACATATCCTCAAGGAGCAAAAATTCTATGCCAAGCTCTCAAAATGTGAATTTGGCCTCACACAGATGTTGTATTTGGGGCATATCATAGGAGTGGATGGAGTAAGGGTACATAAGGAGAAGATCCAGGCTATCAGAGATTGGCCTGAGCCCAGAAATGTCATAGAATTCTGGGGGTTTGTTGGCATATGCACTTATTACCGGAAGTTTGTGAAAGGGTTTTCACAACTAGCAGCACCACTCACAAACTTTACCAAGAAGGGAGCTTTCCATTGGACACCTACAACGCAGAGGGCTTTTGATAAGCTCAAAGAGGTAATGAGTAGTTGTCCTGTATTGGTTTTTCCTGATTTTTCTCAAGCTTTTGTTCTAGAATGTGATGCATCAGGTGAAGGAATTGGAGCAGTCTTGATGCAAGGAGGGCATCCTATAGCCTTTGAGAGCAGGAATTTTCTTCCTCACGAAAGGTTATACCCCATCTATGATAAAGAAATGCTAGCTATCATGCATGCATTAGCCAAGTTCTGACAGTACTTGGTGGGGAATAAGTTCAAGGTGAAGATTGATCATAACAGTCTTAGATTCTTCCTTGAGGAGAAGAAACTCCATGAGAGACAACAGAAGTGGGTGAGAAAAGTCCAAGCATATGAATTTGACATAGAGTATGTCAAGGGGAAGAGCAATGTGGTGGCTGATGCTCTATCTAGGAGGCCTACAGCGTTGTCTTTGAGGGCCATGGACGCAGATTGGAAGGCTCAAATTTTAGTTGAGTATTCCAAAGATGACTTTGCATGTGAGATACTTGATGGAGTGGTATCGGATGAGAGGTATAAGATGATGGATGAGGTCATCTATTACCGGGACCGATTCTTCTTGGCTAAGAATTCCAAGCTCAAGGAGAAGATCTTACTAGCATCACATGATTCCCCACTTGCCGAGCATCAAGGTTTCACAAAGACTTATAGGGCCATAAGAGTTACTATTGATACTGAAGGGTGCATAATTTGCAGCTAAACAAGAGAAAGCACACTCACCCCATCGTTATGGGTAAACCCCACTACCTATTCTAGATGGGAAGTGGGAAAGCACTGACATCATCACTACCGTTAGGTCCCTATATTACTAGTATAGTCCCTTATTGTTGTTAGTTTAACCCCCTTATTGTTATTATTGTACCCTTGTAACCCCCATTTTGTTATTATTGTGCCCTTAAATTATTATTGTTAGGTCGGCTAGGATTACATTGTTGCCCACTAGGATTACATTATGGCCCCATGGACTCCTATATATAGAAAGGAGGTTTTGTAAATTGTATCATCCAAGAATTGTTCATTTATGTAATGTATTGGAGGTTGCCCCTTCGAAGTGGCTCATTTCTAAGGCGTTGATATCTCTTTTCTTCTCTTTTTGGAGTTGGTTACACAACATTTTGTTGAAGAAAGATGCATTTTCATGGACTCCTCAAGCAACTAAGGCCTTTGAACATATTAAAGAGGGCAAATGCTTTCCAAGTATTGTTCCTACAGTTTGATTTCACAACAAATCCTTATCAGAATGTGATGTCAAGAAATGGAATGCACCAATGCAGAACACCCATTGCTTAAAGCTACCAACCAAAGGAAAGGACACAGAAACTACAGAGAATATTATTAGCACACGCATGCACTAAAGAAATGGCGAACTTACCTAATGGGAAGACACTTCAAGGTAAAAACTGATCATGATAGTCTTAAGCACTTTTTGGAACAAAGACTATCGTCAGAAGAGCAGCAAAAATGGGTCACAAAGATGTTGGGTTATGACTTTGAAATAATCTACAAAAAAGGAAAGCTTAATGTTGTTGCAGTTGCACTCTCAAGAAAGAATGAAGAGGTGGAAGCATTGCTTTGTGCCATTTCTATTATCCAACCAGATTGGATAACCGAAGCAAGAGATGAATGGAAGAAGGACAAAGATGTATGGACAATCATTCAAAATTTGCAGCAAGATCCTAGTACATCTGATACATTTAGTTGGAAAAATGATTCCTTATGGTACAAAGATCGCTTATATATTTGTAAGAATTCCCAACTAAAACAAAAGATTCTTCTGGAATTGCACACTTCTCCTTTAGGAGGACACTCAGGATTTTTAAAAACTTACCACAGGGTGAAGAAAGAATTTTTTTGGGATGGCCTTAAATCTGATATTCAAAATTTTGTGGCGGAATTTTTGGTGTGCCAGCAGAATAAAGTGGAGACAATTAAGACCCCGGGACTTCTACAACCTTTATCCATTCCAAGTCAACATTGGGAGGAGATTTCAATGGATTTTATCAGAGGTTTACCTAAGTCCGAAGGAAATAATGTCATCATGGTGGTAGTTGATAGACTTAATAAGTATGCACACTTTTGTGCATTATCTCATCCATTTAAAGCAAGCACAGTTGCTACTACATTTATGGACAGAATTCAAAAGCTACATGGAAGCCCAAGGGTTATTGTGAGCGACAGAGATCCCATTTTTACTCGAAATTTTTGGACGGAGTTATTTTCTTGTTTGGGTACTCAATTAGCTCATAGCTCATCTTATCATCCTCAATCTGATGGTCAAACTGAGATAGTAAATAAATGTTTGGAAGGATATCTTCGTTGTTTTGTATCCGATAAACAAACACAATAGGTCAAGTGGTTACCTCTTGCTGAATGGTGGTATAACACTTCCTTCCATACCGCAGCAAAAATGACCCCATTTATGGCACTTTATGGATATCATCCACCATCCATCACATCATATTTAAGAGAAAATTCGAAGGTTCAAGCAGTGGAAGATCACATCGAGCATCAAGAAGAAGTTCTCCAACTCTTAAAGGATAACCTGAATTTGGCACAAAATCGAATGAAACAACAGGCAGATCAACATCGCAGCGAGAGAAGTTTTGATGTAGGAGATTGGGTATTTTTACGGCTACAACCATACAAAGAAATGTCCCTCAAGCAAGCAAAGAAGGATAATAAATTATCGCCAAAGTACTATGGTCCTTACAAGGTGTTGCAAAATATTGGTACTATGGCATACAAATTGGAGCTTCCTGCTTCTTTGTGAGTACATCCAGTTTTCCATGTTTCATGCTTAAAGAAGGTTATAGGTGAAAATCTTCCAGTTCAAACAATATTGCCAGAACTTGATGAGGAAGGAAAAATCATATTGGAACCTGAAGCGGTCACGGAAGCAAGAACTCGACAACTACGGAATCGATCAATTTCAGAGTATCTCATCAAGTGGAAGAACTTACCCACTGAAGATTCTACATGGGAGGATGAGAATTGTATACAAAAGCACCCAGAGCTACTCAAGCGTTGAGGACAACACTTTTTTTGAAGGAGAGGGGCATGTTAGGTCCCTATATTACTAGTATAGTCCCTTATTGTTGTTAGTGTAACCCCCTTATTGTTATTATTGTACCCCTGTAACCCCCATTTTGTTATTATTGTGCCCTTAAATTATTATTGTTAGGTCGGCTAGGATTACATTGTGGCCCACTAGGATTACATTATGGCCCCATGGACTCCTATATATGAAAGGAGGTTTTGTAAATTGGATCATCCAAGAATTGTTCATTTATGTAATGTATTGGAGGTTGCCCCCTCGAAGTGGCTTATTTCTAAGGCATTTATATCTCTTTCCCTCTATTTTTTGAGCTGGTTACACAACACCGGCCTACGGACAAGACAGGGTAAGGATTGTATCTTTGTAATTGTTGATAGAATAACAAAGTACCTTCATTTCTTTGCCATTTCTACACATTATCCTACTTCACAGGTAGCTGAGCTTTTCTTCAGAGATGTATTTAGGCTCCATGGTCTCCCAAAGACCATAGTGAGTGATCAGGATAGCCACTTCATGGGTGGATTTTGGCAAGAAATTTTCAGGTTAATGGGGACTGATTTGACTCCAAGCACTAGCTACTACCCACAAACTGATGGACAGACTGAAATAGTGAACAAGTGGCTGGAAGGCTACTTTAGGAACTATGTTGCAGGGCAGCAGAGAGCTTGGATGCGTTGGCTCCACTTGGGAGAATATTGTTACAAAACTGAGTCACCATATGTCTATTGGTATGACTCCATTCCAGGCCTTATATGGGTATGAGGCACTCTCATTTGCTGATGTTATTATTGGGGCAAGTAAGGCTCCAAGAGCAAAGGAATGGATTCAAGAGAATCAGGACATACTTAGAGCCCTCAAAGACAACATTGATACTACCCAGAACCAGCAGAAGATATATGCAGACCATGGTCGGATAGAGAGATAGGTTGAGGTGGGAGATCTTGTATATCTGTGTCTTTAGCCTTATAAACAGTCCAAACTCAGGGAGAAGGGAGCTGAGAAGCTCAAACCATGTTTCTATGGGCCATACAAAGTGATCAATTGTATCGGTAAGGTAGCATATGAGCTGGAGCTTCCTAAGGGAAGTAAGATCCACAATATCTTCCATGTCTCTTGCCTCAAAAAGTCCATTGGGAGGAATGTAGCTGCCAACATGGATCTCCCCCCCATTGATGATGAGGGCCACCTAATTTTGCAGCCAGGAGCAATCTTAGACACAAGGGAGAGGCAGCTAAGAAACATAATTATCAAGGAATATTTGATTCGATGGAGGAATCTACCAGATGAGGATGCCACTTGTGAGGGAGAGAAGATCTTGCAGCATCATTCTTTACTGTTGCTTCCGGGAAATCAAATTTTGATCGGGGAGGACTGTAATATTACAAATTAGCTATTGCTAGTTGGAATATTATAATTGCTCCATTTTTGCAGTAAGAAGAATAAAAGGACAATAAAACAATCCAAATGTGAAAAGGGATAAGATTAGGAGAGAAAATTAAGCCACCTCAGTGTCAAAGGGGGAAATACAGGTGAACTATATTCAGTTGACCAAGTCAACAGTGCTGCTACAAGAGGAGGGAAACCAACAAGGACAACGCAGTTTTGAAGGAGGAACCTTTTCTAGGAAGTCACCTCATTAATGAGTGGGGTCAAGGGTGAGGAGGCTCACCAAGGATAAGAAGAAGGGGATAGAAGCAAGGAAAGGCATTCCATATTCATCTATCTTTGGTCTTTTGACTACTTGCATGCTTCATCTATTTAGCTGTAGTTACAGGACTATTTAGTGCAAGGGATTCTCATGCGGGGATTCCATCCTCTCCTTTGGATCAGCTTGTTTAAGGGATCAAAAGGGAAGGTTCTAAGCTAATTTTCCATCATCTGACTTGATTTCATTCAACCATCAACATCTATAGCACATTCAATTCTAGTAACTATGTCTTTTATGCAAGTGTAGCAGTAGCAGGGTTAAATCCCTTGATTTTCTGCTTGTGTTTGAGGAGGAGGTGTCTATTTCTCTCAAGGAGGTCTAATAAGGAGGGCCTTGGGAAATTTTATATATTTATCAGCCATTTCATGTTATATTCAGTCATGTAAAATATAGAGTTGCAGTAGACTACATTATTTTCTGCAGTGCTTTCTTTTATACATGTGTAATGCTGGAAACCCTTGCCGGGTTGTCTTATTTCTTGTGTAAAAGAGGTTAAACCTCCATTTCTTGGCTCCTTTCATCCCTGATATCGCGACACCCATATCGCATTGATTCATCGCAAATATATAAGCTCTCATGTAAATTACGCGAATATGTTTTCTAGAATTCTTGTTGAAAGTCATGGGATCGATGTTTTTAGATGTTTTGAGCTAGAGAGATCTATTTAATGTAGCTGTAATGAATTCTTCGAGATCCTTTGGTATGTAGGACATATAAAACATATATAAGAGGATCAAAAGTTCTCGTTTCATATTTTTATAATGTAATTTTGAATACAACGTTTTCATTGTCCAGAGTGCAACAATTCCTAAAGAGGAATATTACGTCCCACTCCTTCCCGAGGTAGCCTCTGGAGAAGTATTTGCATACATTTCCACACCAGATTATTTCAAGCTACAAATTTCTCATTAGCATAGTTTCTACGTAGCATTAGCCGTGGTTGGGTGCAAGATTGAAAAATTATGTATTGGGTGCCTTCAAAGCTATTTTTGTAGTGGAGGAAGGTTTCCATCCATTGGAAGGCCTGTAAAGAAGCCCCTTGGGCTTTATTGACATATTTTTCATCAGGCCAAGGTGTATTTATTCCCTACAGCGTAGTTTTAGTCCATATCTGCGTTATTTTAGGGAGGAGTTGCAAGGGTGGTTGTAGTGGTTGTTTTGGGAGGTGATTTCTTCAATGGAGGAGCCATTATTTCATTCAGAGGATCTATTGGAAAAGAGCTGTAGGTTTCTACATCAGCTTCAACTATATATTCTCTTTCTGTTGTTGCAACATACCTTCAGCCCTAGGGTTGCAGCTTACACTGGCACATTGTGTGCATTTTCCGGAAAACCCTCTTGGGTTATCTTGGAAAGCTGATCTAGTGTCGAGATTTATATGTGTAGTATCTATTATGGCCTATATCAGTATTTTTATATCACTGAATACTTCTCTGGCTGTAGTTGTGATAGTATTTTTCTCTCTGCGCTGTAGCAAATTCAAATTTGTATTGTAATAGCAACTCAGGCCCGTGAGTGATTTATTTTGGGAGGTGTTGTACCTTAAGAGACAATCCCTTAGCTGTGATAAGGAATCAGTGCGTAAGACATTTTATGATTATGTCACAAATTTTTATGTCTCTATTTTATTAACCCTCAAGTATTTATAATCAAACTCTTAAATGTCAAATATTATGAATGCTTCACAATGCTACCATCTGTTGATGTTGAATGAAGTGACTAGAAGAAAATGTAAGAAGAATTCCAAATTGATATGCTGCTTTATACAAAAAATACCATTCCAAACCCCAGAAGAAATATGTGAAGGAAATAGTTAAAACAAAGGAGCGCCAATTAAGGTTGTTTAACTCTTATACACAGAAATTAACATAAACATGTTGCTCATAACCTTGTTTTATTCATATATGGAAATACATAATGATAAGTGGAGTACACTTCAACATAAACAAAATTCCAGAAACTTGCTTACTCATTCATTAATCTTTGAATCTTTGAGTACAAAAATATTTGTCTGGAGGTCCAAAACTCGGAACCTCTTTTCCTCTTGAAAATTACATTAAATACAGTAAAAAATAGTTTGGAACTGTTGTAACCAATCCTAACTACCAAAACTATCAAGAGACTTCAAAAGGCTGTTTTACAGGTCAAAATACCTCCTCATCAGCTCAGAGGGGAAGACAAATATGGAAGAAGTACAAAGACCTAAATTAAACCTATTTCTGCCAGGGTAACGCATATATAGAACAGAACAAGGGCGTTATAACACAGGCAAGAAATATATTAGCCGCGTTAGTGACTAGGGCAACGCTCTGTTTACACTTGATGGTCGCGTTACCCATGTTTTAAGTTTGAATTGGGAAAAGAGCGCGGAGAAAGATTTGAATCTCTGACTTTCCCTCACGAAGGAGTCAGTGCACAAAGGAAACTGCAGAAGCACCAGTTCATTATTGGTCATTGCCATAGAAGACTGAACTCCAAGAGAGGCAAAATCATGGAGATCAAGGAAACATCTAAGCCTTTTCCATTCCAAACTAGTGGAAAGAGAAGGGCAACAATGGCCTTCTCCCTCTCCTATAAGAAGGAGCTGAAGGCTCTTAATTGAAGGTCGAAGGATTGCTCAAAAGTTCTTGTATACTTGTGGAATACAGAATAGTGTGACATTGTGAAGGCCAAGAGTCAAAGAGGCTCCTAGAGAGTTTGTTGGCTTGGACTTCTTCACTTGGTAGAGAAGAGAGATTGGGAGACTGAGGAGGGCTTGGTACAACCGATGGTTGTAATCCTCCTTCTTTCAAAATCAATAGAACTATGTTTGTTTTGTCCATTCGATGCTTAATGTTATATTGTTATTTCAATATTTGTTTAGTATGATATGAATGGCTCAGATGTGTATAATCTAGATGTTTATTGTTGATTTAATTGATAGAATACTTGTCATATTAGAAGTTACGCGGGTGCTTTGACTGATTGCAGATCTTAGATTTGGAGCCAGCGAGGAAGGACTCTTACTTTGCTGCTCGACGTTCTCCAAGAGATTCCAAAACCGTCAAAGAGGTAATTCTCTATTGTATTCTTTCAAGTTGCTTCAAGCTAATATGAACATGCTCATGCCATCTTTGTGAACAGCATAGCTAATCTGTTGTACGCACTCGGGCCTTGGCTTTGAGAGGATATGAAAACCAACCACCCAGCGGTTACCTATATCGCGGAGATTGGCGACTCCTTTGAGGAGTGTCCCCATGTAGTTTCGGACTATTTTCCCGCTTCTTTCTTCTCTCCCCTCACAATAGTGCTCCTTGAGCCATTTTGATGCCGGTAGACACACAAACGCTTGCGAGGAGTTCAATCCTGTACTGTACAGCCAAGCGAAGATTTTTCACAGTTACTTATGACCTATACGGTATATCCCATTGCGTTATAACGCAGATCTGAGCTTAAATACGGTGCGTTATAACAGCAGCAGTACTACTCCTGAACGAGACGTTACCCGGCCAAAAACTCTGTTGTTCACTTACGCTAGTGATAATGCGGCTGGCATGGAGTTTTTGTACCGGTACCTTTCACCAGACCGTAGGAATCCTGTGCTTATACTTGCTAAAGCGCGTGATTATTTGTTTCTCTTATTTAGTTAATGTGCAAAGCATTTACTTTTTAAAGAGAATTTTTTTATTTATTTTTCTGCATTTAAGCTGAGTTTATTCTGAAATTTTGGTTCACAGACTGTTAAAAGAGGTAGATAGAAAGCTGAATCTTAAAATTTGAGCTATGTTATTTACATGTTGGTGCATGGATGATTGAAAAAAGAAACCTCTCCTTGTAGAAACATTGTTCATTGAAGTTAATATTTAGAGCATGTTTTGCATGGTTTATTGAGTCAAGAGTCTCACTATACTTCATACGTCCATTTCCCCTCCGCCAGACTAATAACAAAGTACACTAAAAACAAGCGATAATAAAATCAATCTAATAACTCTTTTTGAGCTCACACAAACAGTAGTTCAGGCTAGGATCTTGGGTTAGGAAAGTGAGAAAACTACCCAAGATCTCAAAACTTGAAAACTAGAGTCATTAACGAGTGAAATACTGCTGCACTCACATTATCGGGACCGTTCCTTTACCAGAGCTCACTGCGAGACAACACTTGGGTGCATTAGAAGGTAGCCCGCCTTCGACTGCATCCTGTGGGTGTGTTATATATTGGGGTTCCCTTCAGGGATGTCGAAACTAGATCGGGGATCTGGGTATTCTGCCCATATAGCACACTGTCCTTGACCGTGGACCCCCCTGATAGTGTCTGTGATTTGAGGTATCCTTAGTGGCCATACTTTTAGGGACTTACACAAGGTGACTGGGACGGGCTGTCCTGGTACCTGAAACAGATGGACCTACTCTGTCTTCAGTCTTTAGGAGGGTACTCGTCTTCACGAGAGTGCTTACACCTATTTCTGCCCATATAGCACATTGTCCTTGACCGTGGACCCCCCTGATAGTGTCTATGATTTGAGGTATCCTTAGTGGCTATACTTTTAGGGACTTACAGAAGGTGACTGGGACGGGCTGTCCTGGTACCTGAAACAGACGGACCTACTCTGTCTTCAGTCTTTAGGAGGGTAATCGTCTTCACGAGAGTGCTTACACCTATCGTCTGGGGTTCGGGCGAAGCTCTAGAGTAACCGTAACTGTACTTTCGACCAACCCTCTCTGTATGCTATTGTGAGACTGGATTTCATCACCAGTGAACGGTAGTACTCAGACAGGGCACCCTATACTGGCTGCTTGTTGATTTATTTTAGAGAGTCTTTTTTATTTTTAGTAAGTGTGTGGTTACTGTCACTTGAGACTTCATAAATATATCACATTTTAAATAAAATTTGTTAAAATTAAACCGGTCACCGTGGCATCCCCCGACCCACGCCGTCAGTCTAGACGACAGAAAGGTCTACTTCCTCTCACCTTAGAGGAAAGATTGAACCTTGGTGAACCCGGGCCTTCTATGGAAGAGCAGTCTCCTTTGACTAATCTGGATTATCACATAGACCCTTATCAGCCGGAACTCCCGGAGGACCCTTTCACTGAAGGCGTTGTACCTAATTACAATCCTCCGCTCACTGATCCGTTAGGACCGGTGATAATCCAAATCCCACCACGCCAAGATATGTCTGCGGCAACACCAACATCTATTTCTCCACCGGTATCCACAGGGTCGATACCAATGGCAACCATTCCTGGTTTGCCATCATCCTCCCCGCCGGTGGTCAGTTCTATGTCATTACTGGGTAACCCCAGTAGTCAACATATGCCTACTCCCAACCCTATGGTCAACACAACTGTCAGTAGTTTACCGAACCCTTCGGCATCTACTCCTACCGTGACCACGTTGGGGACCACGGTAGCTCCTCCCACGAGCACGACTACTTCGGTGCCCTTTAGCAACCCTTTCGGTTGGAACCCTCTGTTGAGTTCAAACCCCCTGGCCACTATACCAGGGGGCAGTGCTATTAGTACTCAGGTAGCAGTGAATATTTCTCTTCCTATGCAATCCTTAGGACAAATGGGACAACCCATTGTAAATACTATCCCCTTAAGTGGTTCAAACATAGGTGTAGGATCTATACCGTTGCCAAATTATGCAAATACTAGTATGCCTCTGGGAAACTGTATTGCATCCATTTGGACTAACCAACCCCAACCTCCGTCTGGAGTGGGAGGGCACTTTTACGCTGGGGGCAACCAACCATTTTCCCCTCAATACACTATGCCCTATGGACAGCAACCGTATGTTCCTACTCCTCCACCTATGGGAGGTTTTTATCAAAGTCCCACTTACCCTTCTGGTAACACGTGGATGGGGGGAACCTATGGTCCAAATAGTCAGCCCATACTGCCTTGGTTAGACTCGGGGGAAAATCCACAATTGCCTTTCTTGGCAGCTTTGGACATACCCGACATCCATAAGCTGACAAACGACCCCATCAACCACAACTCACTTTGGCCTCCTATACCGCATAAGATTCCTTCAGATATCCCGAAGTTCGACGGGAAGCATGGAGATGACCCGGCCGCACACATCACTACCTTCCATTTATGGTCCATATCCAATTCCATGGTAGATGATAGTGTCCGCCTTCGACTGTTTTCCCGCACCCTTACAGGCAATGCCGCCAAGTGGTACATTGAATTACCACGCACCACCATCAATACGTTTGGCGCTTTAGTGACGAAGTTCTTAAAGAACTTTCAACTACCAATTAGAGTGGAAACCGACACATAATTGTTAACATCACTGCGCCAAGACACCGCCACCCACATCTCCGACCATATTCATGAATGGAGACGTAGGAGGAGGCTTGTCAAAGCGCCAATACCGGACCACCTCTTAGCAAATTGGTTTTGCAAGTCTCTTTTACCCCATATCTCTAAAGACATTGGCCTTTCTGGTGCAGTGACAGAAGATCAATGTATTCGTCGTGCCCAGCACCTGGATTTGATCTATTCACAATCCGGCACGCTTTACGATCTACTCCCCCATGCCCCTGGTAACCCGAACCCTCCGGCTACTCAGAAAACCGGAGGGCATGCCGATGGTCTCGTTGGCGCAATCTCTGGTGTAGCCACCAATCAGTCTCGGGGGAAAACTTCCCAGCCATCCTCGGCTGCCACCGCCCCCCATTAAACGACTCCTCTCCCTTCCGCTGAGGTAAATTCGGTGCAAACCCCACAAAAACCCAACGGGAAAAATAGGAAGAATAAGAAGAAAACATCTTCTTCGGAAGAGCAGTCGAATAATCAGAATAACTCTAATCAGAAAAATGCTGCTAACGAAAAAGGAAAGGATAAACCCATGAGATTTCCTTGTAAAATCTGTGCGGAGGACCACTTGACATACAAATGTCCTCGCTTGCAGGAATGCACCGATTTTATTGCTAACAAGGATTCTGGGAGAACACCTGCCGTTCTTCACAATCCTTTCCCCAATCAACAGCAGCAACATCAACATATGGTTGACAACCCGCCACAACCCCATCAACGGGGCAAGGGTGGTTCGCATCCTTCCGGCGAAGGACCATCTGACATTTATGGCATCGAAAGTTATATTCTGCGTTATGGGCATACCGAACGTCAGTAAAAACTGCCATAGGCTTCACACCTTTCCAACTTGCTTTCGGCCTGGAGGCAGTACTTCCGATTGAGTGCGAAATTCCATCACTTAAACTAGCCGTTGAACTCCTGCCTGGCACCACCACCACAGAAGAGAACTTGCTCTCGCTCGATCACTTGGACGAAACTCGTCGAGATGCTACACTAGCACTCGAAGCTCACCAGCGCCGAGTTAAAGCTCAATACGACAAATCTTTCAAGCCTCGTTCTTTCCAAGAAGGTGATCTTGTTCTACTTTATGATAAAAAACACGACCTCTTGGGGGCAGGAACGCTCCAACCATTGTGGCTCGGTCCTTACATCGTTACTAAAGCCCTCTCAAAAGGAGCTTACGAACTACAGGACTATAATGGAATTCCACTCGAGGAGCCCCGCAACGGGCTCTATCTGAAGAAGTATTTTGCCTAGTTTCACACTAGGAATATGCTTTGTAATTTTATGTATATAAGTTTTGCCTATTTTTTATTTTTTATGCTTCTGGATTATTTTTTTGGTTCGAAGTTTTTTTCTCATGTAATCTTTTTCTTTCGCACAGATGTCATCACATTCGTTATCATACGTCGGGTATGCAGATGGTGCTAGTCGTCACACTAGACACATTGCTTCAGCTGCTTGGGTTCTCTATACGCCTGAGTCGGACCTTCTTGGTTCCGGGGGGATCTTCTTGGGTAACGCCACCAACAATGTGGCCGAGTACATGTCAGTGATCCAACTCCTCACGGAAGCGGTATCTCGTGACATCTCCGATTTAGTGGTCAGGTTAGATTCCCAACTCATCATTATGCAGCTAAACAATCATTACCGCGTCCGCCACCCTGTATTGTTGCGTTATTTTTTACGAGTGCGACTTTTAGAACGTCAATTTCAAACAATCACATTTGAGCACGTTCCTAGAGAATTTAATGCATTAGCTGATTCTTTGGAAAATTATGTGTTAGATTGGCATTTGTCACATTTATTGTAAAATATTTACTCATGACTACATATATTTTTATCACATCAAAAAATGCATAAAAATTTAAAAACACAAAATCACCAAAAAATATATATATATATAGATATATGTCGTGTCCAGTACATAGAAAACATCAAAAAGAAAAATCTCCCAAAACTCGGGGTGTTTTACAAAATTTGGCTCACTAAGCCATGCTCTGACACTAATACATCTACTCACAACAGCTAAGCCTGATGCTCATAATAGCATACAACTGCTCTAGCCATCCTCCTCAGAGGAACCAGGTATCTCTCTGGCACACCCACAGTATGCCGCTGCAGACGAACTGGAACCTCCCGCATAGGAAGCGGTGGTATACCCATACTCAGACCCTCCAAGTTCCTGGAGAGTTCATGTAAAATCTGGGTATCATCGTCGTCGCCGGCTTCCGCCTCCTCTACAGGTGCGCCAGCCGCGGGTAGCTGCAATCCTCGCCGTGCATAGCGAGGGGCCCCAGCTGGACGGACGGGTGCCACATCTGTGTCAAGCAAGCAAAAGTTTCATGTCAAAACTTAATTTTCACCCCTTTTCAAAAAAAAAAAAAAAAAAAAAAAAAAATTTACATAAACATTCAAAAGCTAAAAACAAAAACTTCTTTGAAAACAACTGATCATTTTTTCTTACCATCGGGCCCCCACTGGGTGCCAGGGGGCAGGACTAGCTCAGGATCGCCTGTGAAGTTCATCCCTGCATAGGGATAATCCTCAATCATGATGATCTGAGAGTCCAGCCAATCAAAAAATCCCTCATCGAAACAGTGACGGACAAGACCCTCTCCAGTCCGTGGAAGCAAAGTGGCCCACCGAGCCTACCTCGGCTCGCGTGGACCCAATGGCGCTGTTGGGATCCTGGGCCTCATCAGTGGTATCCGCTCCAGTATGAAAGAAACAATCAGTGTTCCGTACCCAAATTCTCTTTGAGTACGGGTCTTGCATGCAGTAAGCTCTGCTCGGACCCGACGGACTACACCGTCACACCAGTTGAAAACCTGAGGCTGCATACAATCCAAGGCTAGGAGCATCTGGGCCTTGGTAGCCACATGCTGACTCTTGGCACCTGCCAAGCGAACAATCATCCATAAAATAGACCGCAAGGGTCTCAAAGTCACCTGTGCGATAGGTATCCGGTTACTCACAGCCTGGGTGCCACGTATGCAGTGCGCATGGATCAAATCAGTAGTGGAACGAGGGTCAGCTCTGGACCCCGTCAATTTGGGCCTCCCCCCACGACATGACAAGCCGGTCAAAAAGTAAACATCATCTCTTTCGATGGCGAGCTCATTGCCACCAATTCGAAAGACATGATGCCGTTCATCCCACTGCTGGATCAGCCACCTCAGGAGGTCCTCATGACCCCTCATCAGTTCTAAACGGGCATACTTAAGCAATCCGCACCTCCAGAGAGCCATTAAACTTGCCGCATCCGTCGCCATCTCTCGTTCTTCCCGCTCATGCTCTCTCTCTCGCCAGATACTCATGATTAACAGCTGAACACCTGCAAATGAAACATTTCCAACCGATTAAAATTTGCCTGGATCACTTCAAAAATGAAAAAATTGAGTTGCTAGAAAGCATGTTGCACCTAACGCGGTCACTAATACAAAACAGAGCGTTCTAACGCGTACATCCCTCACGGGTTGTGCGTTTAACGCGGATGTTGTACTCCTGACCCGCGTTAGGCGCAAATATTTTTCTAGGGCCTCAAAATTTCCTAATTTTGAACCAGTAAAAACGAAAAAATTGGCAATTAAATGATAACAGGAGGTTCTAGCTCTTAGCTGGATCTCGCAGAATAGAAAACTGTTGCCCGGATCGACCATAATCACCGGTTAAAGTTTTCACCCCTTTTCCACTCCAGAGCTTCTTCACAGCACTCGAAACAGTGAAAATGAATGTCTTCTGACCTTCTTATAGCTAATTCTGGGGCATGACTCTCTTAAGTCAGTCGGCAAAGTCGTGATTCCTCGCTGTACACATGTCGCAACTCTTGAGATTTGGTACTGATGATTCTAATAAGGGATCAAGATTTATGAGCAGACACACTCATGTTTTATCGAGCGTTCTTTTCATGGTATTTTTCTTGCTCGTTAATCCGAAAAACCTCGAGTTCTCTTCTTCGGACTCGTTAAACTCACACGAAGTTGGCATCGAGCGTTCTTTTTTGGTCTTTTCTTGCTCGTTAATCCAAAAAACCTAGAGTTTTCTTCTTCAGACTCGTTAAAACCATGAAGAAGCTCTGAGCATTCTTTTTAGGAATCTTTTTCTCGCTCATAAAACCGAAAAATCCTGAGTCACCTTTGTCAGGCTCGTTAAACTATTGAGACAAAGAACAATGGAGCCATTCTTTTCCTCTTTTTCAAGGCTCTTTAAAACAGAAAAAGTGAATCGAGTTTTCTCCGCGTGACTCATTAAAATTTCACAGAGGTATCGAGTTTTCTCCGCGTGACTCGTTAAAATTTCACGGAGGTACCGAGTTTTCTTTGGTGGACTCGTTAAAATTTCACAAAGAAGATTGAGTTTACTTCGTCTCCTCGTACTCATAACAAAATGAGGTAGACGTCCATTGAACATAGATTTCTCACTTTTCTGGATTCGATGGACTAACTTACGGAAAATGAACTGTTTCGGGCTTACTATTACCCCTTTGCCGTGCCCAGTTATCAAGACATGACAAAGGTACCCCAATGGAGCCGTCTTTTATGACATTTTTCAGACTCCCTAAACATGAAAAATTCACCGAGTTTTCTCATCTGGACTCGTTAAACCTAATCAGATGGGGCACAGAGTTGTCTTTCCTGACATTTTTCAGACTTTCTAAACATCAAAAATTCACCGAGTTTACTCGTCTGGACTCGTTAAACTTAATCAGACGGGGAAAAATTTGGACAAGATGGATATTACCTCTGTTACATTTTCAAAAAGGTCGATTTGGCAGCAAAATTCTTGAACATGGCACTTCCCAGAAAACTCTTTCGCAGTTAGCCGAACCCTACCATATATGAGTATTAGCCTTCATTTCCCAGTGTCCCCGCACCGGTAAAATCCTAACACACTCTTTGGTGTTCAACACGCTTCAGCTGCCTAGTACCCTGCTAGAGTGCCTTCTATTGTTCAAGCAGATCTCGCTATCTACTGCTCCTATTATCAACCAAACCGTTCATTATGCCAGAAATTATTTTTCGTCTGACGTTCCCATTCACTCTTCCTTATCTCAAATCATAAACAAAATCAGTTGGTTTCCGTTTCGTGTTGACTGATGTAGGACGCCTCAGTGCCTACCTTTCAACAGATCACTTCCTATCGACTTCAACACCTTATCTAGGAAGTTGATCCAGAAACACATCAGTACCCAGATACTTGCAGACATCAGTGGCAGGTAGAATTGTGTTTGATCAAGGGTCTTCATCATTGGCTCTTGGTCGAATGATTCTACGAGTGTTCAACTTCAACTCCTTTTATTCACACTCGCTAGATTGTACTGGGCATCTTAGGGACCATCATCATTATCGGTGGCCACCTTCGCGTCTGTTAACAGTTTTCATTATTGACTGGTAATCAGACGATTTCTCACATGTTCGACGACAACTCCCTCATTCACATGTTGAAGAAATATGCAAGTTAAGTGAATCGACGGTCAAGACCTTGGGGCAAAGGCTACACCATTAAAGTTGTGTTCCCTTCCCCAAGCTCTGATATTGTTTATGGAGACAGCTTCTTCAGCCTGATCCTGTTATGACAGACACTTCCACATTGTGCCTATTGGTGGATAGATTCTTCATATCTCTATTCTAGAGAAATCATGTTGTTTAAAGCTACTGAGCATGGGACATGCCCGACTCTTGGCAAATACTATATTTTCTGACATATGTTGTTGTTTCAGGTTTTCCTCAGTCTTTCAATCTCTCTCTCTCTACAAATTATAAAGTATTTCGGCCATCGTCTTCGTCTCTGACCTCACACTTTAGGGGCATCTGTTACAGGTCAAAATACCTCCTCATCAGCTCAGAGGGGAAGACAAATATGGAAGAAGTACAAAGACCTAAATTAAACCTATTTCTGCCAGGGTAACGCATATATAGAACAGAACAAGAGCGTTATAACGCAGACAATCAGTACATTGGCCGCGTTAGTGGCTAGGGAAACGCTCTGTTTACACTGGAGGGACGCGTTACCCGTGTTTTAAGTTTGAATTGGGAAAAGAGCGCGGAGAAAGATTTGAATCTTCGACTTTCCCTCACAAAGGAGTCAGTTCACAAAGGAAACTGCAGAAGCACCAGTTCATTATTGGTCATTGCCATGGAAGACTGAACTCCAAGAGAGGAAAAAGCATGGAGATCAAGGAAACATCTAAGCCTTTTCCATTCCAAACTAGTGGAAAGAGAAGGGCAACAATGGCTTTCTCCCTCTCCTATAAGAAGGAGCTGAAGGCTCTTAATTGAAGGTCGAAGGATTGCTCAAAAGTTCTTGTATACTTGTGGAATAGAGAATAGTGTGACATTGTGAAGGCCAAGAGTTAAAGAGGCTCCTAGAGAGCTTGTTGGCTTGGACTTCTTCACTTGGTAGAGAAGAGAGATTGGGAGACTGAGGAGGGCTTGGTACAACCGATGGTTGTAATCCTCCTTCTTTCAAAATCAATAGAACTATGTTCGTTTTGTCCATTCGATGCTTAATGTTATATTGTTATTTCAATATTTGTTAGTATGATATGAATGGCTCAGATGTGTATAATCTAGATGTTTATTGTTGATTTAATTGATAGAATACTTGTTATATCAGAAGTTACGCGGGGGCTTTGACTGATTGCAGGATTCAGATTTGGAGCCGGTGAAGAAGGACTCTTGCTTTGCTGCGTAGCACTCTCCAAAGGATTCTAAAGTTGTCAAAGAGGTAATTCTCTATTGTATTCCTTCAAGTTATTTCAAGGTACTATGAACATGCTCATGCCATCTTTGTGAACAGCATAGCTAATCTGACTGTCTGCCTCGGGCACCGGAAAGCCCTGAGAGGGATATACGAAAACCAACCACCCAAGCAGTTTACCCTATAGCAGAATTGGCGACTCCACTGGGGAGTGTCCCCTTAGTTTCCGGACTATTTTTCCCTTTTCATTTCTTCTCTCCTCTGTTCAGTATCCTTCCGACCATTTTTTGATGCCCAGTAGACATACCAAACGCTTGCAGAGTTCAATCCTGTGCCTGTCTGGCCAACTGAAGAGCTTTTCCCTGGTTAACGCGACCTATGCAGTATATCCAGTGCGTTATAACGCAGTTTAGGCTTAAATACAGTGCGTTATAACGCTGTATTTTCTCACAGACAGAGCGTTACCCAGCCAAAAACCCTGTTGTTCACTTCTGTGACTGTGTTTTAGCTGTGGAGTTTTTTGGCCACCAGTACCTTTCACAGACCGAATCCCTGTACTTGTCTGCTAAACTGGAATTGATTATTTGTTTCTCTTATTTAGTTAGTGTGCAAAGCATTTACTTTTTTAAAGAGAAATTTTTTATTTTATTTTATTTTTCTACATTTAAGCTGAGTTTTTCTGAAACTTTGGTTCACAGACTGTTAAAAGAGGTAGATAGAAGTCTGAATCTTAAAAGTTGAGCTGTGTTATTTACCTGTTGGTGCATGGATGACTGAAAAAGAAACCTCTCTTTGTAGAAACATTGTTCATTGAAGTTAATATTTAGAGCATGTTTTGCATGGTTTATTGAGTCAAGAGTCTCACTATACTTCATACGTCCATTTCCCCTCCGCCAGACTAATAACAAAGTACACTAAAAACAAGCGATAATAAAATCAATCTAATAACTCTTTTTGAGCTCACACAAACAGTAGTTCAGGCTAGGATCTTGGGTTAGGAAAGTGAGAAAACTACCCAAGATCTCAAAACTTGAAAACTAGAGTCATTAACGAGTGAAATCCTGCTACACTCACATTATCGGGACCGTTCCTTTACCGGAGCTCAGCGCGAGACAACACTTGGGCGCACTAGAAAGTAGCCCGCCTTCGACTGCATCCTGTGGGTGTGTTATATATTGGGGTTCCCTTCGGGGATGTCGAAACTAGATCGGGGATCTAGGTATTCTGCCCATATAGCACACTGTCCTTGACCGTGGACCCCCCTGATAGTGTCTGTGATTTGAGGTATCCTTAGTGGCTATAATTTTAGGGACTTACACAAGGTGACTGGGACGGGCTGTCTTGGTACCTGAAACAGACGGACCTACTCTGTCTTCAGTCTTTAGGAGGGTACTCGTCTTCACGAGAGTGCTTACACCTATCGTCTGGGGTTCGGGCGAAGCTCTAGAGTAACCGTAATTGTACTTTCGACCAACCCTCTCTGTATGCTATTGTGAGACTAGATTTCATCACCAGTGAACGGTAGTACTCAGACAGGGCACCCTATACTGGCTGCTTGTTGATTGATTTTAGAGAGTCTTTTTTCTTTTTAGTAAGTGTGTGGTTACTGTCACTTGAGACTTCATAATATATCACATTTTAAATAAAATTTGTTAAAATTAAACCGGTCACCGTGGCATCCCCTGACCCACGCCGTCTGTCTCGACGACAACAAGGTCTACCTCCTCTCACCCTAGAGGAAAGATTGAACCTTGGTGAACCCGGGCCTTCTACGGAAGAGCAGTCTCCTCTGACTAATCTGGATTATCACATAGACCCTTATCAGCCGGAACTCCCGGAGGACCCTTTCACTGAAGGCGTTGTACCTAACTACAATCCTCCACTCACTGATCCGTTAGGACCTGTGATAGTCCAGATCCCACCACGCCAAGATATGTCTGCGGCAACACCAACATCTATTTCTCCACCGACATCCACAGGGATGATGCCAATGGCAACCATCCTTGGTTCGCCACCATCCTCCCCGCCAGTGGTCAGTTCCATGCCATTACTGGGTAACCCCAGTAGTCAACATATGCCTACCCCCAACCCTATGGTCAACACAACTGTCAGTATTTTACCGAACCCTTCGGTATCTACTCCTACCGTGACCACGTTGGGGACCACGGTAGCTCCTCCCACGAGCACAACTACTTCGGTGCCCTTTAGCAACCCTTTCGGTTGGAACCCTCTGTTGAGTTCAAACCCCCTGGCCACTATACCAGGGGGCAGTGTTATCAGTACACAGGTAGCAGGGAATATTTCTCTTCCTATGCAATCCTTGGGACAAATGGGACAACCCATTGTAAATACTGTCCCCTTAAGTGGTTCAAACATAGGCGTAGGATCTATACCGTTGCCAAATTATGCAAATACTAGTATGCCTCCGGGAAACTCTATTGCATCCATTTGGACTAACCAACCCCAACCTCCGTATGGAGTGGGAGGGCACTTTTACGCTGGGGGCAACCAACCATTTGCCCCTCAATACGCTATGCCCTATGGACAACAACCGTATATTCCTACTCCTCCACCTATGGGAGGTTTTTATCAAAGTCCCACTTACCCTTCTCGTAACACGTGGATGGGGGGACCCTATGGTCCAAATAGTCAGCCCATACTGCCTTGGTTAGACTCGGGGGCAAATCCACAATTTCCTTTCTTGGCAGCTTTGGACATACCCGACATCCATAAGCTGACAAACGACCCCATCAATCACAACTCGCTTTGGCCTCCTATACCGCATAAGATTCCTTCAGATATCCCGAAGTTCAACGGGAAGCATGGAGATGACCCGGCTGCACACATCACTACCTTCCATTTGTGGTCCATATCCAATTCCATGGTAGATGATAGTGTCCACCTTCGACTGTTTTCCTGCACCCTTACAGGCAATGCCGCCAAGTGGTACATTGAATTACCACGCGCCACCATCAATACGTTTGGCGCTTTAGCGACGGAGTTCTTAAAGAACTTTCAACTACCAATTAGAGTGGAAACCGGCACAGAATTGTTAACATCACTGCGCCAAGACACCGCCACCCACATCTCCGACCATATTCATGAATGAAGACGTAGGAGGAGGCTTGTCAAAGCGCCAATACCGGACCATCTCTTGGCAAATTGGTTTTGCAAGTCTCTTTTACCCCATATCTCTAAAGACATTGGCCTTTCTGGTGCAGTGATAGAAGATCAATGTATTCGTCGTGCCCAGCACCTGGATTTGATCTATTCACAATCCGGCACGCTTTACGATCTGCTCCCCCATGCCCCTGGTAACCCGAACCCTCCGGCTACTCAGAAAACCGGAGCGCATGCCGATGGTCTCGTTGGCGCGATCTCTGGTGTAGCCACCAATCAGTCTCGGGGGCAAACCTCCCAGCCATCCTCGGCTGCCACCGCCCCCCATCAAATGACTCCTCTCCCTTCCGCTGAGGTAAATTCGATGCAAACCTCACAAAAACCCAACGGGAAAAATAGGAAGAATAAGAAGAAAACATCTTCTTCGGAAGAGCAGTCGAATAATCAGAATAACTCTAATCAGAAAAATGCTGCTAATGAAAAAGGAAAAGATAAACCCATGAGATTTCCTTGTAAAATCTGTGCGGAGGACCACTTGACATACAAATGTCCTCGGTTGCAGGAATGCACTGATTTTATTGCTAACAAGGATTCTGGGAGAACACCTGCCGTTCTTCACAATCCTTTCCCCAATCAACAACAGCAACATCAACATATGGTTGGACAGCCAGCCCTGACATCAAACCCAGAGCCAATGAAATTGGATTCCGAATCCTTGAAGGACCCTTACGCCATTTATGGCATCGAGAGTATCGACTTAACCCGAGCTCATGCGACTTTGGAACCCCCTACCATAGATGCCGGGAACTGGGAGCTGGGTTCAAATCATAACCTTAGCCACTTGATTTGAACTCAGAAAGGGGAAGCCTCTTTCTTTAGACACAGCAGTCGTCTACGAGGACACTTAAGCACTGCGACTCATAACAATACCTCTCTGCACGTGCAGCCCAAAACTACAATATTGTAGAAGATTTGGCGCAGAGCCGTTAGCCATGTACGCACTTAGTATTACCAAAAAACTGTCCGGCACAAAAGGAAAGCCTTGCTTTTCGGCCATTGGCGGAATAGATCCCCGAGGATTCCATGCTAACGGTCTTTGATATGGAAAAAGGCTAAACCTCGCCTCTCACATCGACTCGCATTCAGGAGGTGCGAGGTGGTGTCGAAGGAGACCCATCCATCATGCTTGTCATAGGCAGAGGTGTAGGCTACGCGTTATGTCACAAACTTAACTTCTGGGTTTGGTTCTCTACTCTAACCCCGCCCATGGAGCTCCCACTGAAAGCTTTGATGGCCACACGTTCCTACCCCGAAGGATGCCTTGCTAGCTTTCACAATGTCACTCTTGGTGTTTGGGAAAATGGTAGCTTTGATGAACGTTGAAGTCGTAGAGTGTCATCTCGACTATAATCTATTGCTCGGTCGTAGTTGGTCTTATGCTATGGCCCCGCCATCGTGTCTTCGGTCTTGGAGCTCATCTCTTCCATTGGATGCAGGAAAATAGTCACGAATGATCATTATCATACGCACCTGATTATTCCACTTTACCAAGTAGCTCTGTACCCTTAATAGGAGGCGTCACGACTCTTACGTCGATATCGGTACCGGTCTTCCCCGAAGGCATCTTCCCTCTTGGGTTGTTTTCTCTTCCGCTAGCCTCAGATCCCAAACAGTTGCAATGATATCCACCTCTTCGGATGGCTCTATCGACCCATGGTTCATTCCGGCACCAACCCGAGAAATTGATTCCTATGGAGATGGAATCTTGGATTTTAAGCCGGTTGAGTTGAAGCACCCAAGCCATCCAAGTACGCATCTGAACCACGCGATATGGTTTCGTGACCACAATTTACACCCCTCCTCCATAGCAGTTTCTCTGAGGATCTCCTCAATGAAATTCGGCCTACGAAGACGAAGCTATTCGAGAGATCATGTCATTAGAGAAAGATGACCTTAGGAGAGTTCCACCATCGCGCCGACGATTGATTCGGAGGGCGATAAGCTGAAATCCCGTTCTTTGACCAACGCTGGTCGTTCCTCCTCTTATATTGTCCACTCTCGATTCGAAGGGAACATGGTAATCTTTCAAGACACACTGCTCATTGATATCTAAACAAAAAGGCCAATTTTATCATGGAAAATATTCCATGTGCTTTCAAATATCATACCTTTTGACTTACTTTGAGCTGGAGGCCACTTACACAGGTCAGTGCAAATCCGCTAGCCCAAACTAGCTAGTTGAACTCACACTGGCACCACACCTAAGCCCACGAGAAGCTTGCTCTACGCGATCCGCCTGGGCCAAGCGTCAGATGCTACACTAGCACTCAGCTCACCCGGCCAGGAGTTAAAGCTCGATATGACAAATCATCGAAGCCTTGTTAACCAAGAGGGCGATCTTGTTCTACTTTATGATCAAAAAACACGACCTCTTGGGGGCGAGGGCTACTCCAATAGCAGCATGGCTCGGTTGCCCATGGGTTACTAAAGCCCTCTCAAAAGGAGCTTACGAATTCTGAGGGACTATAATGGAATTCACTTTCAGGGCCACATAGCGGGCTCTATCTGAAAGAGTATTTTTCCCTAGTTTCACACTAGGCATGTGTAAATTTTATGTATTACAAGTTTTGCATATTTTATTTTGATGCTTTTGGATTCCTTGTTTGGTTTAAAGTGTTTTTCTCATATAATCTTTTTCTTTCGCACGAGATGTCATCACACTCGTTGCCTCTCGGGCTGGGGTATCACGGTGGTCTGAAATCATCACACTAGACACATTGCTTCAGGCTTTGCTTAGGTTCTCTATACTCCGAGTCGGACCTCCTTGGTTCGGGGGATCACTGAGTACGCAACCAAAAATGTTTAGAGTACATGTCGATCCAACTCCTCCATCGGCAGCATCTCGTGACATCTCGATTTAGTGGTCGGGGTTAAGATTCCCAACTCATCATTATGCGGCTAAGCGATCATTACGCGTCGCCACCATTTGTATTGTTGCGTTATTTTTACGAGTGCGACTTTTAGAACGTCCAATTTCAAACAATCACATTTAGGCATGTTCTAGAGAATTTAATGCATTAGGCGATTCTTTGGCAAATTATGTGTTAGATTGGCATTTATACATTTGTGTAAGAGATTTACTCATTAGTACATATATTTTTATCACATCAATGCATATAAAAACATAAAATCATAAAAATATATATATATAGATACATAATGTCCGAGTGCATAAGAAAACATCAAAAAAGAAATCCCAAACTTGGGTGTATGAAAAATTTGGCTCATTAAGCCATGCTCGACACTAATATACATCTAAGTAGCTAAGCGATGCTCACATAATAGCATACAAGCATACAGCGCTATCCTCCTCGGAAGGAACCCGGTATCTCTACGGCACACCCATGTATTCGGCGAAGGCATTTGGAACCTCCAGCATGCAGGAGCGGTATACCCATACTCCGAGACCCTCGGGTTCTGGAGAGTTCATGTAAAATGCGGTGTCATCGTCGTGCGCCCGGCTTCCGCCTCCTGCATGGGTCGCCCGGCGCCCGGGCCAAGAACACGATCCTCGTCGTGCATGGCGGGGCCCCGGTGCCGGATGGGCCCGGGTGCCACATACGTCGAAACAGAAGCAAACGTTTCATGTCAAAACTGGTACTCACCTTTTTCAACAAATTACATAAACATTCAAAAGCTAAAAACAAAAACTTTAAGAAAACAACATTTTATTTCTTACCATCGGGCCTCAGGTGCCGAGCGGGATTAGCTTCGAGGATCGCTGTGAAGTTCATCTGCATAAGGATAATCCTGATCATGATGATGCGCTTGAGTCCAGCCAATCGAAAAATCCCTCATCAAAACGGTGACGGACGGGACCCTCTCCGGTAGTGGAGACGAAGTGGCCCATGCGAGGCACACTCATTCGCGTGGACAATAGTGTTGGGATCTGAGCCTCATGGTGGTATGTCCGCTCCAATATGAAAGAAACAATCGGTGTTCCATACCCAAATTCTCTTTGAGTACGGGTCTTACATGCGATAAGCTACGCTTGGACCGACGGACTACTGCCGTCACACCGGTCGAAAACATACGATCCAAGGCTGAGCATCGGGCCTTGGTCGCCTATCTTGACTCTTGGCACCATCCAAGCGGACGATCATCCATAGAATAGACCTCGGGGCCTCGAAGTCACTGTGCGTCGGTATCGGTTACTCATGGCACAGGTGTCACGTATGCGTGCGCACGAGATCAAATCCCGGCTTGTGATGGAACGAGATTCGGCTGCGGACCTGTCAAATTGGAGCCTCGCGCCACGACATGACAAGCCGGTCAAAAAGTAAACATCATCCTTTTCGATGGCGAGCTCGTTGCCACCAATCGAAGACATGATGTCTCTCATCCCAACTATTTGGATCGGCCACCTCGGGGAGGTCCTCTTGACCCCTCATCGAGTTCTAAACGGGCATACTGGAGAGCCATTAAAGTTGCCGCATCCATCACCATTTTCTCGTTAACTTCGCTCATGCTCTCTTTCTCGCCGGATACTCATGTTTAACGGCTGAACACTGAAGATAAGAGGAAACATTTCCAACCAATTAAAATTTGCGGAACCACTTCAAGAATGAAAAATTTGAATTCTTAGAAAGCATGTTGCACCTAACGCGAGGACATTAGTACACCATGAAGCGTTCCTAGCGCGTTGTTCCCTCACCGGAGTTATGCGTTGCCTTGGTAATTATACTCTTCGCATTAGAGGCGCAAATATTTTTCTAGGGCCTCAAATTTTTCTAATTTTGAACAATGAAAAACTAAAAAATTGGCAATTAAATAATAGCAAGGGAGGTTCAGGATCTTGCCTGGATCTCACGGAATAGAAAAGCTGTTGCCGGATGTTACCGCAATCACCCGGTGAAGTTTTCACCCCTTTTGCTCAGACGCTTCTTCACGGCACTCGAACGATTGAAAATGAATGTCTCACGACCTTCTGCTGTAATTTGCGGGGCATGACTCTCTCGAGTAGACAAAAGTCGTGATTCCTCAACTGTACACATGTCGCAACTCTTGAGATTTGAGTGCGATGATTCTAATAAGGGATCAAGATTTATGAAGCGAGACACACTCTCATGTTTTATCGAGCATTCTTTTTTACGAATTATTTTTCTTGCTCGTTAATCCGAAAAAACCTCGATTTCTCTTCTTCGGACTCGTTAAACTTTACACAAGTTAGCATCTGAGAGCGTTCTTTTTATAGTCTTTTCTTGCTCGTTAATGTCCAGAAAAACTAGATTTTCTTCTTCGGACTCGTCAAAACCGAAGAAGCTCGAACTTCTTTTTTACGGAATCTCTCGCTCTGGAAATCCCGAAAAATTCCCAAGAGTCATCTTTGTGACCTCGTTAAACTACGAGACCAAAGAACAAGAGCCATTCTTTCACTCTTTTTCAGCTCTTTAAGCAGAAAAGAAGTGTATCGGTTTTCTCCAGTGACTCGTTAAGGCTAGGGTATCGAGTTTTCTCAAGCGTGACTCATTAAAATTTCACGGAGGTATCGAGTTTTCTCGCGTATTTCGTTTAAAATTTCACGAGTCTGAGTTTTTGTTAGTTTCATTAAAATTTCTGAAAGACTGAGTTTACTTCGTCTCCTCGTACTCATAACAAAATGAGGAGTAGGCGTCCATTGAACATAAGATTTCTCACTTTTCGGTTGATGGACTAGCTAAGGAAAATGAGCTGTTTGGGCTTACTATTGCCCCTTTGACGTACTTCGGTTATCAGAGACATGACAAAGGTACCCCAATGGAGCGTGCTAAGGTGTTTTTGGACTCTACAAACATGAAAAATTCACTTAGGGTTTACTCAGTTTGGACTCATTCATTTCAATCGGGCAGGACATGGGTTGTCTTTGACATTTTTCGGACTCTCTCTAACATGAAAAATTCACCGAAGGTTTTCTCATCTGGACTCGTTAAACCTAATCGGATGGGGCACGAGAGTTGTCTTTCGACATTTTTTCGGACTCTCTAAACATGAAAAATTCATAGAGTTTGCAAGTGGACTCGTTAAACTTAATCGGACGGGAAAAATTTGGAAAAAATGGATATTACCTACGTGACATTTTTTCAAAGTCGATTTGTGGCGAAATTCTTGGTATGCCACTTCCCGAAGAAAACTCTTTGCGGGTTAAGCTAGAGACCCTACCATCTATGAGTATTAGCCTTCATTTCCCGGTGTCCACACTTGCCAGGTAAAATCCTAACACACTCTTTGGTGTTCAACACGCTTCATTTTGTACCCTGCTTAAGTGCCTTCCTATTGATCGCGGCGGATCTCGCTATCTCTTGCTCTGTTATCAACCAAACCGTTCATTATGCCGGGGAAATTATTTGTCGTCGACGTTCCCATTTACTCTTCCTTATCTCAAATCATAAACAAAATGGGTTGGTTTTCCCGTTACGTGTTCGACGATGTAGGACGCCTCGGTGCCTACCTCTCAGCGAGATCACTTCCTATCGACTTCAACACCTTATCTAGGAAGTTGATCCAGCTGGCATCGGTACCCCGGATGCCACGGACATGGTGGTAGAGACGTCTGTGTTTGATCCAAGGGTCTTCATCATTGGCTCTTGATCGAATGATTCCCGAGTGTTCGACTTGACTCTTTTATTCTAGCTAGATTGTCTTGGGCATCTTAGGGACCATCATCATTATCGGTGGCCACCTTCGCGTACGATTAATAGTTTTCATTATTGGTAATCGAGACGATTTCTCACATGTTCGACAACAACTCCTTCATTCACATGTTGAGGAATATACGGTTTAAGTGATCCGTGGTGAGACCCTTAGAGGCTTGAAAGGAGCACCATTAAAGTTGTGTTCCCTTCCCCAAGCTGCGATATTGTTTATGGAGATAGCTTTTTCGGCGATCATTGTAATGGACCTTCCACATTATTGCCTGTTGGTGGATAGATTCCTTCATATCTTTTTATTCTAGAGAAATCATTGTGTTTAAAGCTATGAGCATGGGACATGCCCGACTCTTGGAAAATACTATGTTTTCGACATATGTTGTTGTTTTCGAGTTTTCCTCGGTCTTTAATCTCTCTCTCTCTACAAATTATAAAGTATTTCGGCCATGCGTCTTCATCTCTAACCTCACACTTTAGGGGGCATACATTACGGGTCAAAATACCTCCTCATCGAGCTCGGAGAGAGAAAAAAATATGGAAGAAGTACAAAGACCTAAATTAAACCTATTTACGCGGGGTAACGCATACATAGAGACGGAGACAAAGGCGTTATACTTGCGGTCAAAAAGGAATACATTAGCCGCGTTAGTAATAGGGCAATGCTCTACATTTTTACACTAAAAGGTCGCGTTACTGTGTTTTAAGTGGGAAAGAGCGGAGAAAGGTGAATCTCCGACTTTTCCCTCACGAAGGAGTTAGTGGACGGAGAAGCTGCGAAGCACCGGTTCATTATTGGGCATTGCCATAGAGGCGAACTCGAAGAGGCAAAAGCATGGAGATCCGGAAACATCTAGAAGCATTTTCCATTTGACTAGTGGAAGAGAAGGGCAACTATGGCTTTCTCCCTCCTATAAAAGAGGCTGAAGGCTCTTAATTGGAGGTCGAAGGATTGCTCAAAAAGCTCTTGCATACTTGTGGAATAGAGAATAGTGTGACATTGTGAGCCAAGAGTCAAAGAGGCTCCTAGAGCTTGTTGGCTTGGACTTCTTCATGGTAGAGAAGAGAGATTAGGAAGTAAGGGAGGGCTTAGTGCAATAGATGGTTGTAATCCTCCTTCTTTCAAAATCAATAGAACTATGTTCGTTTTGTCCATTCGATGCTTAATGCTATATTGTTATTTCAATATTTGTTTATTATGATATGAATGGCTGAGATGTGTATGTCCCCAGATGTTTATTGATTTGAAGTTGATAGAATACTTATTATATGATTACACGTGTGCTTTAGTAGGTGCGAGGTCTCGGATTTGGAGCTGACGAAGGACTCTTACTTTCTTAACTACTTCTCGAGATCACGAAAGCTAGTCAAAGAGGTAATTCACTTATTGTATTCTTTCAGTTACTTCGGTCCAATATGAACATGCTCATGCCATCTTTATTGAGAACTGACATAAGCTAATCGGCATGCGCCTCGAGACACCGGAAAGCCCTGAGAGAGATCCACGAAAACTAACCACCCAAGCAGTTTACCCTAAAGCAAATATACAGTTGCAGAAGGCTTTTATCAGACATGAGATTCATCATGTGTTCTCATATGTGTTTGTATTATTTATTTATTTGATGTTTATTTTGTTAATTTATTTGTATTCACTTGGAATTCATGTTTAATCATTCTCCAATTTTCTATATGCATATGGTTTACTGTTCTAGTTGTGTTTTCATGAGAATACACACATGCCTCAGCTTCCATGTTAGATTTTTTTCATGTAATTGAGTTCCCTTTGAATCCATGCCCAATTGTATATATTTATTCACATCCTTCACCTGCATAAAAAAGCATTCAAAACACACTCAAAGCTAGCCATATGTGTTCCTAAAATTGTTTATTTAATATAATACATTACCTTGAGAGAGCCCTCTCAGGTTGGAAAGGCTAAGTTCCAACAAAAATTGGTTTGAAACAGTTACTATGAATTGACTGTTGAAACACCCCATCAGCCTCAATTTGGTGATAACACATCTAATCCATTTACTTGGCGGTAGTTGGATGTGGAGTGTCCTAGCTTGATATGGTTTTTATAAAAAAATTCCACCATTTTCTTTGATTTAAAAGCTGCAGCATTTTCAGTGATAATTTTGTAGGGACACCCGAACCTAAACATAATGTTACCCTCTAGAAATTGGATAATGACAGAATTTGTGGCTCCTCTAGATTGGATTGCTTCAATCCATTTTGTAAAGTAATCGGCATTTGTTTAAGATCCACTTATGTTGGCCTAAGAAGGTTGGATGAATTTCACCTATGAAATCTAGACCCTAGTGTTGGAAAGGGACTTCAACTGGAATAGGATTTAATGGCAAAGGTAGAAGCTTTTTCTTGCCTTCAAAAATTTGACATTGGTGGAAAAAGGTGACTTTATTATGCACACCTATAAACAAGTTAGGTCAATAAAATCCAGCTCTTAAAATTTTATTGGTTGTGGTTTTCAAATATAAGTATCCTCCACAGTCTACTTCATGGAATTCTTGTACGAATTTATATGTTTCATCTTTCAAAAAATAGTTTATAAAAATACCTCCAACATCTTTCCAATATAACCTTTGATCTAAAATACAAAATTTCATGGCTTTCATTTTAAGCAATTTAGCTTTAGCCTTTTTTAAACTAGCATGAGCTTGTAAATTTTGTAGTACAAAAATTATGTTTACATACCATGGTGAGGTAGAAAAGGCTTCAAATACTTGTGGAGTCATCAGCTCTTCTTATGCATTAAGTGCACCAAAAAAATTTATATCAAGGGCATGAGAATTTGATTCGACTATTAGTCTGTCCAATCCTAGACCCTTAACGAGCTTCGATGGTCTTATCTATATGTCATACTCCAAGATAATATGAATCCATTTACCTCTCCTACCATTTGAGTCAGTTTGTGTGAGAATATAATTTACAACGACACTTGGGACAAATGAAATGATATGAGAATGTAATATGTAAACCCTAAAGTATTTTAATGATTTCACTAAAGAAAAGGCTTGCTTCTCCATGATGTTGTAATTTAGTGATGCATATCTCAAAGCTTTATTGAAGAATTATATGGGTTGTTCATGTCCCTCACTGTTTTTCTATAATAAGGTAGCTGAAATAGTATGCTCAGATGAAAAATAAAAAAAACATAAAATCCTTAGCAAAGTTAGGGCTTATCAAAACATGAGCAATGTTAAAGCTAATTTGACTTCACTAAAAGATTTATTGGCTTTAGTATTCCACTTAATCTCAGTCTCTCTTTCCAACATGTTTTTAATTGATCTTAATATTTCAGCCAAGTTAGGGATAAATCGCCTAAGAAATATTATTCTAACAATGAAGGATTGAACTTGTCTCTTATTTCTAGGAGGACCAATTTTGAGTATGGCTTCAACTCTATTGGGATAAGTTCTAATTCCTTCTATGGAAATAATATGACCTAGAACTTTTCCTTCTTCTAAACCAACTAGAGTTTCCTTAGGGTTCAAAGAGATACCAAAATTCCTGCATTTTTCAAAAACTTTTCTCAAATGTAGCAAGTGTTCTTCATCTGTTTTTGAGAATACAATAATAGCATCTAGGTAGATTACAATGAACCTGTCAATTTCATCGACAAAGGCTATTTCCATTGCTCTTTGGAATGTTTCCTAGCATTCATGAGGCCAAAAGGAATGTTCACATACATAAAAGTACCCCATGGGGTAGTAAATGTTGTCTTTTATTGGTCATCAGGATGAAATAGAACCTGGATGTAACCCAAAATTCCATCTAACAAGGAGATTCTACTAGAACCAACCACCTTTTGTAATATGTGATCCATTTTAGGCATTGGATAGTTATATTTTAGTGAGATTTTGTTCAATTTCCTAATGTGCACACAGAGTCTAATTTCTCTTGTTTTCTTCCCAGCTGGTACTAGGTTGGAAACCCATTTTGAGAACCTCAATGGTATTATGATTTTAACATGATATAGTTTCTTCACTTATTTCTGAATCAAAGGCAACAATACTAGATTTACTCTTCTTAGTTTTATACTTAATGGATTTTGGTATTATTTGATGGGGATGGTGTGCCTAATAGTAGAAGTATCATAAGATTTTAAGTCCTCATAACTCCATGAAAACACATCAGAGAATTCCTTAATAAGTTCTATGTATTTCTTCTTTTCTTTAGGAGGTAAGGATTTAGGAAATTTTACAATTTTGGGACTTTATTGCATTCCAATGTTACAGTCTTCTAAATTATCACCCACAGGATAATTTTTTTGTTTTTTGGCTACATCATTGAAATCAAAAAAGTCTTCCAAAGGTACCAATCCTATTAGAGTGACGTCCCCGAGGGCGAATTTTGATAAATTTATTTTATATAGTTTGGGTATGCACATGGCACGAAAGAGTCAAAGGGGCTTTGGGGTAGGTCAAAGTCCCTCTTTTGTGTAAAAGGGTTTTAAAGAAAACTGTGGGCCTCAAACCATGGTTTGAGACCATAGTATTTGTGCACTAGATGGATATGCATATAGATAGATCGAGTCTAGTAAGGAATTCCATTAATTAATAATTTCATTCTTATATGATAAAAATTTTTAAGGTTTCCATTCTAAGCCTTGGTTGGGTAGAAACGCTCCTGCTGGTTGTGTGCGCCGAGACCTAGTCCTAGCTATGTGCAGACTACGTTGGCTATGTGCGCACAAGGCTAATTGTAAGGGACGTTTGAATGTATTGAATTGTTAGATCATTAATACAAATAATGTTTTGGGTGAATCAAATGTGTTATGTGATTGACATGTTATCTCTCTGATTACTGTGAATTGGTTTTATTATTGCTTTGGATCAGAATTGGGTCTGTGAATGTGTTATACTTTTATTTATGACCAAATGCATCTGTGCAAGTAAATATTATATTTTATGCATGAATGTCTATTGATGGTTAATTATATGTGCTATAGGGTAATATCCTTGGGTGGTGGTTATTGGGTATCCCTCTCAGGGATTTCCGGTGCCTGAGCTAGAGATTAGCTGTAAAGTTCCATAGGTACTGCATACATGTTCATACTAATATATAATAGACAAGGCGATATTTGGAATGATTACCTCTTTGTGAATGATAGATCCTATGGAAAGAACTAAGCGGCAGGGTAGGAGTCCTTCCTCACCCGCTCCAAATCTAGATCTTACAACCAATCAAAGCACCTCTATAATCTTCACAACAATATAGCTTTCTAACAATTAAAATAGAATTAAAATATGTAGATCTAAGCCATTCCTATCATGCTACATAGAAAAATGAACAAAAAATGTGACACGGATGTATCAAATGGAAAAAATAGATACAATTATATTAATTTATGTAAAGGATGATTACAACCGTCAGTTTCACCAAGCCCTCCTCGGCCTTCCAATTCCTCTCTCTCTTTCTCTATCTCTGAGTGTGATGATACTAAAGGAAAAATGTCTTCAATGAACTTCATTTATATTCAAGCCTCACACTACAACAATGAATTTATGTTCCCCATATAATCAAACCTTCGACCATAGACCAAGAGCCCACATATCCAATTTATAGGAAATGGAGAGGAAAAACCTTTCCAACTCTTTCAACTAGTTCAAATTAGGAAAGATCTAGATGTGTCCTCCCTTTTATTTGCTTTTTCCTTCCATAGGAGTTCATTTGTGTTTGACAATGTCTAATAAAAGGTTTGTGCCATTAGTTTCTATTTTTGAACTAACTCTTTCTGAGAAAAAGCTGGACATGCTAGTCATTTTTCCGCAAGATATTTCCCTTTTCAAATTCAAACACAGATAAAAATGCCCCTTGGGCAAGTCAGAGCATTACCCTAGGCATTAACACTCCCTTTTCATGTCTAGGGTGCGTTATAACTCTGCCTAGTTGTTTCTGGGGTGCATTACGTTGGCCAAAATGGGTCTTGTCTAGGTCATTTTCTTCCTTCCATGTTACCTTCTCCTCTGAGCTGATGAGGAGGTCATTTTTCCTGTAACAGATGCCCCCTAAAGTGTGAGGTTAGAGGTGAATACAATGGCCAAAATAATTTATAACAAGTGTAGTAGAATGAGAGGAATTAGAGGACCAAGAAAAACCTGAAACAAAAACATATGTCAAAAAATATAGTATCTATCTTGAGTCCGGAATTCCCATGCTCAGTAGCTATATCAAAATGATTTCTCTAATATAGAGATATGAATAGTGTGTCCACCGATAAGCACAATGTGGAAGCTTCTATCATGACAGTATCAAATTGATAAGCTATCTTCGAAAACAATATCGCAACTTGGGAGATGAAAAACAACTGAAATTATATAAGCCTCAACCCAAGGTCTTGGCCGCTCCTTCAATAAACTGCATATTTCCACACATTTGAATGAAGGAGTTGTAGTCAAACATGTGGGAAATTTTTTTATTACCATTCAATAACAACAACTGTCAACAGACACGAGGGTGGCCACCGATAAGGATGATGGTCCCCAAGATGCATAGTACAATCTAGTGAGTGTGAATAAAAGGAGTTGATTTCGAACACTCATAGAACCATTCGGTCAGGAGCCAATAATGAGAACCTCCAAAAAAACACAAGGTGACCTGCCACTGATGTCTGTAAGTACCCAGGTACTGATGTGTTTCTGGATCAACTTCCTAGATAAGGTGTTGAAGTCGATAGGAAGAGATCTGTTGAAAGGTAGGCACTGAGGCTTCCTACATCAGTCGACACAAAATGGGAAAAGATTATTTTGTTTTGGGAAATATTCAAGAGAAAATGGGAATAACTGATGAAAAATAATTTCTAGTATATGATGGCTTGCCTGATATAAGGAGCAGTAGATATCGGGATCCTCTTGAACAATAGAAGGCATTGTAATAGGGTACTAGGCAGCTTAGGCTTAATGAACACCAAAGAGTGTCAGGATTCACCAATGTAAGAACATTGGCATATGAAGGCTAAACTCATAGATGGTAGGGTTCAACTAAATGTGAGTGAGTTTCCTAGGAAGTGCCATGTTCAAGATTTTGTGCTGCTAAATCAACCTTTAAAATATAACAGAATAAGTATCCACTTTGTCCAAAAATTTTCCCCTCTGATTAAGTTTAATGAGTCCATATGGGTAAAATTGGTGATCTTTTCATATTTAGAGAGTCTAAAAAACATCGTAAAAGAAAACTCTGGGGGTGCCTTTGTCATGTTTGAGAACCGAGCATGACGAAGGAAGAATAGTAACCCCGAAATAGTTCATTTTCCATGAGTTAGTCCATTGAATCTTGATAAAGTGAGAAACCTATGTTCAATGGGCATCCACCTCATTTTGTTATGAGTTCGAGGAGATGGAGTAAACTCAATGTTCTTCATGAAATTTTAACGAGTTTGACGAAGAAAAAATCGATGCTCTCCATGAATTTGTAAAGAAACCAATGGAGAAAAACTCGGTTACTTTTTCAGTTTTTTAATGATCTAGAAAAAGATGGAAAGGAATGGCTCATATTTCTTCGTCATAGTAGTATAACGAGCCCGATGAACATAACTTGGGGTTTTTTCAATTTTACAAGCTAGAAAAAAGTCCCAAAAAATAAATCTTGTAACCGGGTCGAACATGGTCAAATATTCACATGAGCAATAACAACTCATCAGAGCACCGATAACATTTTTTAAAAACCAATAGTTGTGACAAAATATAGCAGGAATTTACTAATTTTAACAAACTAGATGAGTGATTCAGACCTCGAGAATGGCTATAAGAAGGAAACTAAACTTCATTTTCACTGTTTTGAGTGCTGTGATAGAGATCTAGAGTGAAAAAGAGGCGAAACTTAAGCGGTTGATTGTGGACGAACTGGGCAATGGTTTTTAATTCCACGAGATCCAGGTAAGAGCTTGAACCTTCACCAAGATTACCATTGTCATTTTAGTTATTTTTTCTATTTGAAAATGTGATTTTTAGTAGGCCCTAAATTTTTTTAGCTACTAACACGGGTGCCCAATGTCTGGGCTACATTAAACGCACTGCCCGTTAAGGGACAATGCGTTAGCATGCACTGATTTTCACTAGGACCCGCATTAGCTGGCAGAAACGTTTTTCAAACTTGTTTTTCTTAATCCTAGAGTGTTCCAACCTAAAACTAATCTTTTGGAAATGCTGCTTGTGCAGGTGTGAAGCAATTTACCATGCTCTTTTGGCATGAAAGAGAGCATGAACGAGAAGAACGCGAAATGGTTACCGATGATGATACTTTGATGGTTCTCCACAGATTACTAAAGTATGACCATTTAGAGTTGATGAGAGGGCATGAAGACCATATGAGATGGATCATCCAGTAGTGGGATGACCAGTAACATGTCTTTAACATTGGGGGTAATAAACTCTCAATCGAGAAAGATGACATATACTACTTGATTGGCCTGTCATGCAAAAGACCGAGGCCCAATCTGATAGGTTCCAGGGATGATCCACTACTATGTATTTGATCCAAAATCAATACATAAAAAATATTTTGGTAGTAAGTAAACAGGTGCCAATTTCACAGGTGGCATCGAGACCGATGAGGTCTCTCTTATGGATGATAGTTCTCTTGGCAGGAGCCAGGAGTCAACACATGGCCAACAAGGCCCAGGTATTTTTGGCGCTAGATTGCATGCAGCCTTAGGTTTTCAACTAGTGTTAAGGTGTTGTCTTGCCGAGTTCGTGAAGCACTGACGACATGTAAGACCTGGAACCAAAGAGAGTTTGGTTATGGCACACTGATCGTGTCCTTCATACTAGATAAGGTGCTTGTAATGAGGCCAAGGATGATCATAGATGCATTGGGACCACGGGAGCCAAGATAGGGTCATTGGTCAATTTTTATACCAAAGACTGGAGAGGGTCCAATCCATCAATGTTTTTATGATTCATTCTTCGAGTGGCTAGAGGACCAGATCCTAATGATCAAAGATTATCCCTATGCAGGGATAAAATACATAGGTGATCTGGAATTGATACTGCCACTAGGCACTCAGTGGGATCCATATGATAAGAAGTAACATGATCAGTGTTGAAGTATTTTTTATCTTTTGAATGTTTATGCAACTTTTGTGTTTAATGGGTGAAAATGTTTTGACATGAAGCTTTTTTCTTAACATAGATGTGGCACTTACTTGTCCAGCCATAGCCCCTCGCTATGCAAGGCGAGGACTGTAGCTACCTGGGGCTGGTGTAGTAGCAGAGGCTACAACATTCGCCAAACAGGGTGATGATGCATGTAGTTTGCATGAGCTTGCTGGGAACCTTGAGGGTCTAAGTATGGGTGTGTCACCTCTTCCCATGAGGGAGATCCTATTTCACCTACAACAACACACAGTGGGTGTGCTGGAGAGGTTTTTGGTGCCTCGTAGGAGGTTAGACAGAGTAGTTTTCTGCTATCATGAGTAGTAGGCTCAAGAGGAATAGTGGATAGATGTGTAAATGTCAGAGCAATGCTTAGCACAACCAATTTTTTGTAAAACACCCAAGTTTTGGGAAGTTTTTTTATGTAACTTGACTGGACGTGACATATATATATATATATATATATATATATACATATACATATTTTTGCGATTTTGATGCTTGTGTTTTTAATTTGTAAGTATTTTTATGGTGAAAAATATTCCGTCATGTATGACTCTTTACAAATGCAAATCTAACACATAATTTTCCAATGAATCAGCTAACGTATTAAATTCCTTAGGAATGTGCTCAAACGCGATGGTTTTAAATTGAAGTTCTAGAAGTCGTACCCTCAGATAATAATGTAATAATACTAGATGTCGGATGCGATAAAAATTGTTTAAATGCATAATGACAAGCTAGAAATATAACCTAGCCACCAGATTGGATATGCCACGAGATTGATCTGAATGTAATGTTTTAGTTTTTCTGTACTAAGTATCCAAACAAGAATTAAAATGTGTTCATAAGGTTCTTTGAAGTTTGTAGGTGAAACAAATTTCTTTAACTTAGTTAAACAGATTTATGTGTGAGGTTATAGCATGTAAATTGCTTATAAAATGTTGTACAATAGTAAATATTATATAATTAAACATCACATGTGAATGTACTCAGCAAATTTGATGAAGCATTTCACCCCTCCTGGGCTACATCTGCTGGTCCAACTCCCAATGGCATGTCCCTCATATGTTATTGCTCAAAAATAGTAAATACATGTGAAATAAAGCCTCAAATAGTTGTGCTCTCTGTAAAATCAGCTTTAGAATTCTTGAATTATTCAGGAATGACTATTCATTTTCAGAAAATAGTGAATGGATGCTGAATACACTGAAAACACCCATGTGGCCTTGGTGGCTCCTTGATCTTTCCCGCAGCTAAACCTACACAATATGACCTGTGATGGCTCTGAAACCCATGCTAATGTGTTAAAAATGTTGAGAATACCAAAAATTGACTATCCATGCATCCAAACTGGTCAAAAATCCAAGGAGTTATGGCCAAAACAAGAATTTTCCCAATGTCCCTTAAAAAAATCCTCCAAAACTGGAGGAACTCCACTTAACTCGACCAGATTAGCAATTTGCGCTGGAATTGGTGGCATGTTCCAGATTTATCTAGGCGATTAGTGTCAGCAATAAATTTCAGGTTTATGGAGCGGTCACATGACCCATCTGAAGACGCTGGAATAGTCGTTGTCGTAACTGTTGTGATAAATATTGCAATGGTCGTGGTCACATATCCTACGTAAACTATGCGGATAAGGTTAAATGCTGGGGTTTTGAACCTAGTCATGGAGGGATGTCACATTATGTGGGGGATGGACCTTAGGGGCTTGCCCCCTTGCCACCAGCAAAGAAAACAATTAACATTTAAATTTGGATTACCGCCCTTTGTAATCAAGTTTCGTGGCATAGCCTGACCGGTTAGGTGCCCCTGCACGTGTTGTCGGGTCTCGGGTTTGATCCCCATAGACTGAAACATTTTACCTATGCCTTCAACCTCTATCCTGGCACTACGTGGCATCCTCCAGGTAGGCCACGTGGCACCCTCTGATAGGCTGATTAAACCTTAATATAAAAATTAAATTTTGCATTTTTTTTTTTTAACAAAATTTTTATGTAAAGTCAAACTGAGTGAAAGGTCCAGTTTTTGGAGTTTACAAGGCTTTTCAAACCTTCATAACTTCTGCATACGACCTCTATTTTACAAACCGTTTATGGGGCTAGAATTGTAGCGACAAGGCCTTTCCAGTGGCTAAGGTTGCAACTTCTTCTAAGAACTTTCATTTTTTAGCATTTTTGAACTATGGACATGATCTCTTGATCACACCTACCCATTGGGAAGCTTTTGGACCCCAAAAGATCTCTAGACTACTAAACATGAAGACAAGGAGACTATGTCCCCACTCTTCCAATATTAATCCACTGAAATTTCCCTGATTTTATTAATTGGAGCTTTTCTTGAAACGACAATTTTTTCCTTGATTCTATTGACTAACCATTGTTCACTTTGACCTTGTCATGTTGCACATTTTCAAAACTTGCAGAACGAAAACTTAAATTTGCAATAAGATTATTGTTTCTACATTGGTATATAATCAAAGGAAACTAAAAATTACTTTCACCTTGCATCCTATCCTTATGGCGATTTTTTGCTGAATTAGCCTTGTACTTGTGTCGATTCCTGACCAAGTTTCTTCGCCATTGTACCATGCCTTTCTGAAACCAGAAATGATCATTGCTGAACATTGCACCTTCTTTGATATGTTGCTTTGCCCTCTCTTGGACATTTTCAACTTCTTGCACTGACACTTTGTTTTCAGCACCGTTTGACAACAAAGATGATTGCTGCAACTACTTGTCATCTTCTTTCAAAGAAAACCCGCTTTCAAACAGAAACAAATCATTATTTACATCAGAATTTACATGAAAAGTATTATGTAAAACTTCTCTTTACTTAATCATCATCAATGTAAAATTTTGACTTGCATTGACGAGCTTCTTCATCTGCCCTGCATTCACTAAAGAAGAGTCTATTTTTTTGCGATGAGCTCTCACAATGTACTCCTTTCCATCTTTGAATAGATGATACTTGTTATCATGGAGATGGAAGATAGATTTCCTATCATAAAAGTAAGGAATTCCCAACACCATACATGTAATATCAAGTGGAACAACATCTAATTCAACAATGTCAATAAAATGTATTGTTATTGCAAAGCACAACATGCACTTCTTTGAAACCTATAAATTTGCATCCTTACAAATCCAACCAAGAGGATATGGTTTCAGATGTGAAATGGTCTCAAGATTTAGTTTCTTGACTAAGTCTTCAAAAATAAGGTTCGCTTTCAACCCACTGTTAAATAGTGAGTGAACCTTGGTATGTTTTGAAATGACCCTCACATGAAACAGTTCAATTCTCTTCTCTTCACCTGGAGCTTCTATCTGACAGTTAGAAATACTAGAATTGGGCGTAGTTTCATTCTCTTTCCCCTTCAAGTTCTTTAGCTCCATAGCTATGATTTTTGTTTCATCTCCTGAATGTGACCCTAGGTCCTTTTCAGCTATTGCAACTGTCTTTCCTTTCTCCTTGTCTTTATCTTTGGCTTTAAAACTTTTTGGTTTCATCTCTTGATGAAGTTTCCGACAATGGTCCTCATCATGGCTTGTTTTAGAATAGTGTTTGTAGAAATTTTTTCCCTTCTCTTTTCTAGATTTTTCATTTCTATTTTTTTTCCATTTTCCTTTAAACTCACTTTCCTCATTCCTATCTAAGTTTTGTTTTCCCGTTTCCTCTAAATGTGTGGCTTGAACACAAACATCATCTAGGCTTGTAGGGTTAAACATGAGAATGGTATGTCTTAGGTAAGTATGTAAACCTCCTATATACTTGAGTAAAGTGTCTTGGCTATGAAAATATATTCCTAGTAAAAGAGCTCTTCTTCTAAATTCTTCGGTATAAACTTGAACATTTTTTCCTTTCAATTGTTTAAATTTTTTCCAGTCCATTATGGCTTCATGCACGTGAGATAATGGATAAAACTATTGTTTTATTGCAGAAATGAAATTATCCCATGATAAAACAATCTTACCATGTTTCTCGATCTCCTCCTTTGTTTGGCTTCCCACCAGACAAGAGTTGCACCTTCCATTCTCAATGAAGCTAGTTGGATTTTGGTGTCATCATCATGAAAATTTTGAATTCTCAAATAGATCTATAATTGCCTAATCTAATTATGTATATTTTCTGCATTAACATCACTATCAAACATTGGTAATTAAAACTTAACATCAAGTTTAAGAAAAGGACTTTTACCCATTTTCTTGAGTTTTTGATAATGATGTATTGAAGATGATGTAGAGGTTGGTGAAGATGAAGATTAGGATAATGATAGTGACTTTCCACTGTCTCCATTTCCTCCCTTACCATTGGATTTCTCTTCATCATAATGGCCTCCTAACAATCCATCTCCTTCCTTCTGAATTTTGGATCCTTCTCCTTCTAGTCTTTCATTTCTTTCTTGATAAATAATCTCACCATTTCAGTCAAGTCAATGAATGCTTTTCTAAATACTATTTCTTCCTCCTTTGGATCAACTTCTTCATGGATTTCTCCTTATCTTGAATTCATGATTATGGCTTCTTCTGCTTCTCTTTGAGGTGAAATTGAAGGTGTAGATAATGGCACTCTTTCCCTCTGTTCACGGGAAAATATGTCTGGCCAACAGTAGGGGATATCCCCGGTAGAAATTCCCAATTAGACCTTGAACCGTTTGGGGTAGGGATCTCGTCCGGGGTGTGGGTCCGGCTACCGCTTAAGACGCCTTCCCTTCGGTCTCAAAAGAACCTGATTGAACCTACGAACACACACTTATTCACATGATACAAAATACATGATTGATGCATTAAACACGAATAAAACACTATGCATAGCGAGGCAATAAATAAAGCATGTACGCCTAAGGAGGTGTCGTTAGCAACACATCTTTGGGTTACTGCTTGTAAGGTAATCTGAACACAAAAGAAATAGTTCTTTATGGCGAGATGTCCCTTTACTTTCTGAAAGATAAAATGAAATGCTAACAAAATAGTTCATTAACATTCATTAATAAAGCAAATGGTAAACTGAACATCATCAACACAAACACAGATAGCCATGATGCATAAATGATGCTATAAAGAGGGCAGCTTCATTAATCAAAAGATGTTTTGAAATTGTATAAGAAAATACACATAGTGTTCGCACAGCAAAACACATCATCCAACAAAGGGGTTTTAACAAGTATCTATATTCATATACACAAGAGTATAATATTTCAATACAATGCTATGTAGCTCTTGAGTCTCCAAAAGAAAAAGCCCTTTACATTTTCCCCGGAGGGGTTTTCATAGATCAAAATGCCCTTTGGGCTCCCTGACTCTTCGCCTGCTTGCCGGTTGAGTTGCCCTGTGACCTGGGAGACAAATGCGACCTGCAAACTGGCCAGTGAGTGCGACTTGCGACCTATTTTGTAGTGCGACCTGTGACCTAGGGAGGAGTGCGACCTATGACCTATTGAACCGTGCGACCTATGACCTAGTGATACTGAGTCATGGAGGTGGGCATGCAATAGAGAGATCAGGAGCATCAATCTGCTTTCCTTTGAGGAAGTCTCACCAGGTCTGGTATTCTGTTGCTATGGGAGAGACTAGAGGGACCTCCTCTTTCAACCGACGCATAAATTCCAGAGCATTTGGGATTAGAGTTTCTTTCTTTTGGGAGATCTGGTTCGAAAGGGAGGCGAGCTTGGTGTAAATTCGTACTGGCGTGACAAGCAAATGACCCATATTTTCTTGTGATGCTGTGACTTCCGGGGCGGCAGCAGCTTGCTTGATAGGTTGCAGGAATGACTGGATTTCTTGATCTACTTGTTCCCAGGTCTTACTTTCGTCCAATGCCCCTAGCGAAGGAATGTGGTGCAGAGTGTGCATTGAGTCTATGCTACTGATCAGGTGGTCGTATGAAGACATTACTTTGTCCAAATCTTTGGATAACTTATCCTTGGATTGCATCTTCATCTGGATTTGGACTTTGGCATCTTGTGTATGAATCCAATCCTTCTTAGGCAAATGCTCAGGAACTTGAGGGTATTGCACTGTCCAGTTCATCATTTTATCAAAAGCAACTGAGGATTCCTTGAGCTGCTCATGCTTCTGCTTAGTTTTTTCTCGTGCTCTTACCAATGGGGTGACTGTTTGCTTTATGGTGAGCATTTCTCCATACACCTGCCTCATGGTCGTCTCTAATACATCGCATTCTTTCATAATGGCGAGTGGAACTTTATTGACTAGGGGAGCCTTGTTTTGGAGTTGTTGCATCTCTTTTTCCAACACTGACCTCTCCTGTTCTACCTTCTTTTCCCGCTGCTCCGCTGCTCTTAGTCTGTTTTGTAGAGAAATGATTTCTCTACTCATTTTGGTGACATTCTCTTCCGTGGTCGCTGAGAAAGCAGTGCCTGCTGATGCTATCATCACGGGGTTAGTCCTGGTATCGAGGACTATGTCCTTTTTAGTTGCAACCGTGGATGTGATGGAAGGGATTTCTGCCATGGACCTTCTCTTCTCTTGCTAGATTTTGAAAGAGAATTGGTCAAATGTGAGCCTGGTTAGGTCGAAGACCTCCTCCTCCTGCCTTTGGGGAGAATCAACATTGGAGAGAATGGTTCCTGTATCGCCTAGAGGAACCTCGGGGGGAGACATGTCGATGTCTTCTATCAATTCATCCTCCTCATCTTTCTTCTTATTTTCCTCCTCTTCTTTCTTCTTCCTTAGCTCTTCTTCCCTTTGTTGGCGCTCAGCTTCTGCCTTGTCATGCTCTTCCTTCCTTCTGTGTTCTGTTTCTGCCGCTGCTTCTATTTCGGTTTTCTTCTTTTGTTCGGCTACAGCAGCTTGGTCTGCTTTCTTTTGGCGTTCAACTTCAGCTTTTTCAAGTTCTTCCTTGAGTGCCCGTTCTGCTGCAGATTGCGCTTCCTTTTCCTGCTTTTCCTTTCTGGCCTCATCGGCCTGCTTCTTCTTCTGTCCTACCTTTGAATTCTTCTTGTGTTTCTCTTCGTCCTCTTTTATCTTCTTTTTTTTCTCCTGCTAGGCCTTGGCCTCTGCTTCTCTCTGTTGGGAAGAAGTATCAGGCCCTGTGCTGCTCCGGGGCTTTTTAGCTAGAGAGGAAGAAGAACCTCCTAACTTATGGCTCCTATCTTCCAAGATTTGGTCATCCTGGTCCTCCTAGCCAGAGTCCGCCCTCGGAGCGAGTTGTCTATCTGCATTGTACCAGTTTCTTCTCTCATCTTCTTCGGTGTTCTATATGCTGGTAGTTCCATTTGAATTTGGCCTTTTTGCAGTGTTCGGGAACTATCCTTTCTGGGTCGTATGTTCGGTACTCCAAAGTCCTTAGGTGATAACTTTTAATCTCTTCTCCTTCAGCCCCTACCTCTCTGAAGTATTTAACCGTATAGGCACCGATAGTAAGGGGTAGAGCGGGCCAAGGCTTCTTCTTCCATTTGGACAGGACACTGGAGAAACTTGAGGTCATTTGGTAGCATATCTCTTGCATGAGTACCTTGTCTGTAACAAAGTGAGGCAAAGCATGTGGTGGCTTGAATGTGCCGAAGACTCGGATGATAGTATATTCAGCGAACGGAAACCAATGCGCCACTTGGCCTAGCGTCTCCCTGGCTCGCCAAGACATGCAAGGGGCATCTTGGTCAAATAATTTCCTGAGAAGAGCGGGGATGAATATCTGAGATATTGGTTCTATATCCTATTTGTACCTAGATTCCCAGAACACTTTGGTTTGCAGATGAATTGCACTAGTCTGCGTGGGATCCCAGTTATGTGCCCATCCTTCAAAATGTAACTGCGCATAGATGGAATCCAACAGATAAGAGGCCATATAGAACTCTGAAGGCATTCCTTCCTCTGGGGCCAATGCCGAAGACAAGTTTTTCTGTATTGAGGTAATCAATATATTAGCCCAGTTGAAACGAGTGCAGTGCACTGTTATATTTTCCATGATAGTAGCCCATGTGCCGTTGAAGGTAGTGGCGTCCGAGCGCCCGTATAATCTGCAGAGCATGGCGGCTACTAACTTATATACTTTTCTCAGGCTGGCCACCGGATATTCTTGGTCCTTCTTGACTTTGAATTTGTCGGGTTCCGCCCACCATTGCCTGATGGTGTCTACTACAGGGACTGCATGGGGAAGAGCCCATCCTGGGGTAAATTTTTCTTCCGGTTGAGGCAACGAGTAATACACGTGAGTGTCCGAGCCTACGAGCATTGAGAAAGCCTTGCCTTCGCTATCTTGGATCACAAACCTTTTGGGATCTGTTTTCTGAATGATCCAGTCTATCATTTTGGGACACGGGAATATGGCTGGATGCGCCCCTGCGAGATGCAGTTTGGACCTTTTGAATTTTAAGTATATTTCCCGGTCTGGGAGATCTTCTGGAAATTTCGCTTTTGGTATGGTGAACTCATGATACACTTGGTACCATCGCATGCTGTCCCCTTTTGAAAAGGTGCAAAGGGTATCTCTGTATATCGGCGGTGGGGACATTTCCATGTCTGTGTCTATATCTTCTATTACTACTTGCTTGTCCTTCTTCTGGGACACTAGGGGTGCCATGTCACTAGAATTCGAGAGAACAGGTATACACTCTGCGTCTGCTTCAAGTTTACCTGTCATATTCATGAAGGAATCCCATCATAAGAATGACATGATGATAAACCAATTATAGTTTGTCAAAGCTGGGGCACAAACAAAATTGAATAACTGGTTTGCAGGGTCGCAGGGTCACGGATCACGCAAAAAGATGAAAATGCGACCTTGCAACCTTTCGACTAGGTCGCTGGGTCGCTGAGTCGCGAATCTAAGAAAAATCAGGACATGCGACTTTGCGACCTTGCGACTAGGTCGCGAGGTAACGGGGTCGCAAATCTTGGAAAAATGAAGAGATGAGACCTTGCGACCTTGCGACTAGGTCGCTAGGTCGCGGGGTCGCATATCAAGAAAACCGAAAAAATGCGACCTTGCGACCTCGCGACTAGGTCGCTAGGTCACAGGTCGCGCTCGGGCTTGCCGGGGGTTTTGGGCACGCCCGGCGTGAAGGTTTTCTCCCTCTAACTGGAAACATATAAGCTAAAAAGGGTCTAGGCAGAGTTGAGGGATGGCTTTGGGAGCAGGGAACAAGGCCATGAGAAGCTGGACAAGAAATGTGGTGAGCTTGGGCAGTTGTGTTGAAGGCAAGATTAAACAAACCACCCTAATCCTGAAAATAACATAATAGTTCATGCAGAGGGAAATTTAAATGTCTAAGAAGACATGGGTTTGGCAAGAAATTCTGAAATTTAAAGCGGGGAGAGGAAGCGACAACACACAATCAGCGATCGACTGCCGAACGTTTCTTTCTTTTCTAGAGATGAAAATGCGACCTAGTGGCCTAAACGCTATAGGAATTCGCCGTCGCGGGCATTTAGTGAGGTTGAAAGTGGCAATTTGAGTGGTTTGAAGGATATGACCTCTGACCTTGCATTTTGGCGACACGAGTGAAATTCGCAAAGTCGCTGGTCTTAGTTTTCATTAAAGTTGAGCCGTAACCCGGCGACCTTGCTTGGTCCTTGAGTCGTCGTCATGATTTTAGAAAAACAATGTAAGCGCGACTCTGCGACCTTACGACCCTTAGGTCGCGGGACATTTGGCCAATTCGCGAGTGTGATTTTGCTAAAAAGAAGATTTTGACTTTGGAAGCAATATGGTTCTTCTTGGTTTTCCTCTAGCTTCAAGGGGCTCCAAAAATTTGAAATGGTGGTCTTTTTTTTTGGAGGGTGTTGTAGGGGCTACAACAAATGGCGATTCACTGGACGAAATCAGAGTCTCTGCCGATGGTTAGTCTTGGCGGGGGGAGGGAGGGAGTCACTGGCAGGCGTGCCTATTTTACCTTCTTGATTGACATTTCTTGACCTTTTTGGCACCTTCTTTAGATTGCTCAATTTATTGGCAGTGCTGATTTAACAGAATTCATTCCTTGAGGTCTTGATTTCCGGAAGGGTTGGAGAAACTCGGTGGCTACGAGGTCAGTATATTATTTGTCTCAACCGTGTTGCTCCTTCTGACGAGCCTCTCGATCCCGTAGTGCTACCTAGGGGGAATCGTGAACGTTGCTCACATTGCCCGACGAAGCTTGGTCGGTACCCGTAGGGAGTCGTTACATCACCCCTACTGCTGAGAATCCGCCCTGCCTCCAATCCTTTACCCTTTATTAGTGTGCTATTGCACTTATTTTGAATGTGCCTGAGGCACTTATTTAGATGTGCTCGTGACACTTATTTGAGATGGAAATTTAGCCTGGGCGGATGAGGGATCCCGAATTATTTTTCTTGCAGAGAGGTTGTTCCTGGTCTAGTATGAGGACTTTGGTTTTTCCCAGATACCCTATCATAGCATAGAGTACCTCTTTTCCCTTTTGATCTGGTTACCACTACATCGTATTTTCTTTTGAAGACACCCTCTCAGACTGGCGAGGTAGGCTTCCCGCTTAATGACTTGAACTAGGTCATATGCTACCTTCAGGTGCAGAGAACAAGCAAGATTTTCCCGCCTTTGATTCTGTCGGAAAATGCCTTCCATCAGCATAGAACCTGTTGCAGTGTGCCAATTGCGCGGCTCTAACAGATCCTTCCTTTATTTTTTTCTTTTTTTCTTTTTTTCTTTTTTTAAACAAAGGCGAGAAAAGAAACTATGGTACAAGGATAAGATAGCCCTCTAAGGGTTGCTAAGTGAAATAGTGTTTGAGTTCATGCCCTTTTACCGAGAGGACCTCGACTCATCCCTCAAGGGTTTGCAATATAAATGCATGGGATCCTAACTTCTCCTTAATTTGGAAAGGGCATGTCCATAGTGCTTGGAACTTGGAATGCTTCCCCTTTTCCTCATGAGCTTTGTCCCACATTAGGACCAGGTCTCCTACCTCAAGATTTTTATTCCCTGTGGATTTTCTATCAAACCATCTCTTGATTCAGCTCTGGTGGATGGCGAACTTTTCCCGGGCTTTTTGCCTTTCTTCCTCCAAATTCAGCAAGGTGTCGATTCGAGTCTGCAAGGTAGGGCATGGGGTACCATGAAATTCTTGGGATAGCTGAAGGGCAGGGAGAGATAGATGGGGAGGAAGAATAGATTCTTTTGCATACACGAGAAAATATGGAGAGGTGCCTAGGGAGGACTTGGGATTGATACGGTCAGCCCAAAGTGCATTGTGGAGGGCAATGTGCCAGTTGCGCTGGTGGGACAGCAGGGTCTTATTAATGATACAGATAAGATTCTTATTAGTTGACTCAGCTAATCCATTCCCTTGGGGATAGTAATTTTCAGAATGTTTTAGAACAATACCATTTTCCAGTGCAAAATCATATAATTTAAAATATGAAAAGTAAGTTGCATTATCGAAAACCAGGGAAGTTGGAACGCCAAACCTGGTGATGATGGAATGCGTGACGAATTCTGTTACCTCCTGATCATTGATTCGGCGTAAAGGTGTTGCTTCGACCCACCTGGTGAAATAATCAGTAGTTGTAAGGAAATACCGGTGTTGTTTGGAAGAGTGAGGTGTGATTTCGCCAATTACATCCAAACCCCACTGTTGGAAAGGCTCCTCCACTGCTACTGAGAGTAAGGGGGCAGCTGGCCGTGCTTCTCAGTTTGCGAACTTCTGGCACTGGATGCATTTCCAGACATATGCATGCGCATCTCTGAAAAGAGTAGGCCAATAGTATCCTGTGTGCATTATCTTATGGGCGGTAGTATCTCCGGCAAAATGACCTCCAGCTGGTCCGTCATGCAGCTCGGTCAAGATTTTTTGCGCTTCGTCATGTTCCAAGCAGCGTAACAGGACCCCATCGTAATGTTTCTTGAACAACTTCCCTCAGATCAGTTGGTGAGATGCAGCTTTGAGTCTTATCGCGCGTTTCTGCAAGGAAGTTAGAGCATGGCCCAGGGTGCCTTGAGCTAAATATCTTGAAATGTCGGAATACCAAGAAAAGCTGCTTTTCTGGGGCACATGGTTGCTCTGGTACATGTCGATTTCTTGTTCCCAACATTCTTCTTCAATTCCATGGGAACTTGCAGCTTCTGTGGCCATTTGGCATAAGCCCTGTCCTTTAACGGTGTCTGCCGGTTTAAACTCTAAATCGTATTCTTGCAAGCACACCACCCAGTTGCCTCGCCTCTCGCCTAGCTCCTTCTACACGAAAAGTGAGCGGACAGCTGGGTGTGGAACAAAAACCGTGACATGATTTTTCAAGATGTAGGGCCTAAAATGCTTGACCGCTTTTTAGATCGCATAGGCTTTCTTTTCGATTTCTGGGTAGTTCAACTCAGCTCCTTGTAAACCGGTGCTCATGAAAGAAATGGGTCGTTCATCGTTGTTGCCATATTTCTGTGTAAGGACAGCCGTAAGTGAGGAATCTGAAGCAAAAGTATACAGGATAAAGCCTTTGCCAAAATCTGGACTTTGGAGGGAAGGAGCTTCAGCTATAGCTTGTTTGATTTTGTCGAAGGACTCCCTTTTTGGCAGGTTCCATTGGAACATCGCATTCTTTTTTATCATTCCCTGTAGTGGCCTAACTATCTGGGCGAAATCCGAGATGAATTTACAGACAAAATTGATTTTCCCCAAGAAAGATTGCTTTGCTTTCTTGCTGCTCAGGGGAGGAATCTGAGCAATGGCTTTCGCCCGTTCTGGATCAACTACAATGACTTGCTTGGTTATAATGTGGGCTAGCAAGTTCCCTTCTGCCACAACGAAAACACTCTTTTTAGGGTTGAGTGAAATCCCGTAACTTCTGCACCTCTCGAATATTTTCTTGAGGTGGCGTAAATGATCGCCCCTGCATTTTGAAAACACAGTGACGTCTTCTAGATAGACCACCATGCTATGCCCTATCAAACCATGGAAAGCTATATCCATGGCTCGTTGGAAAGTTTCCCCAGCATTGATCAATCCAAAGGGCATGCGCCTGAAAGCAAAGGTTCCCCATTTGGTCCGGAAGGTGGTTTTCAATCTGTCCGGTTCAGCTACCAGCACCTGGTTATAACCAGAGAAGCCATCCAATAGGGAGAAAATTTCAGATCCAGACACAGCTTGCAATATCTGCTCCATGGGTGGCACCAGGTAGTTGTCTTTGTTTGAGGCCCGATTCAGATTACGGAAATCTACACACAAGCAGATCTCGCCAGACTTCTTTCGTACCGATACCAAATTTGACACACACGTGGAGTGACGAACTTTGAAAATAATGTGTGCATCCAAGAGCTTCTTAAGTTCTTTTAGAATCATTGTCTCCAAAGCTAGATGCACTTTTCTGAGTTTTTGTTGGAAGGGCTTAACACCTTCCTTCACGGGTATCATGTGCTGAATGATCCGAGTATCGTACGTACGTAAATCGTCATACGTCCAAGCAAATACGTCTCGATACTTCCGGAATAATTGGGTGAAGGCCCGTGTCTCCTCATCACTACAGTATTTGCCAAGGTTAACGAACTTTGGGTTCTCATCTGACCCCAAGTTCACTTGCCGATGTGCCAATATAAAACTTTGCACTTTGGTGTTTGGGGGAACGCGGAATCGGCTTTGCAGATCAAAGAGATTTTCTAATGACACCACCCTCTTCGGCATGGGGTTCTCTTTGTGTTCGTCATGCTCTTTCTGCAAGCATGATCATGCTCCACCTCGTCTATCACCGCGTCCTTGAATACTTCATCACTGAGCATAAAGTCCAAGATCTGTTGATCATCGTCAAAAACACGTAGATTAGTAATGTTATCTGGCACAGAGGGTCTATATATAACTTCAATAGAAAAAATGTCCCTCAAAGGGGTAAATCTTGCAGCAGCATTAGCCAGAGTATCAGCTGCTGCATTGTGCATTCTAAGAATAGATTTAATTCCAAATGCATCAAAAGCAGAAATCAATTTCCATACCTCTTGTTGATACGTCTTTAAATGTGGAGACAAACAGTGAATAGTGTTGCGTACCTGCCAAGTGATAATCTCAGAGTCTGCAATGACTTGTAGGCATTTTACCTTTAAATCCAGCGCCTTCTTAAGTCCGAGGATTAAAGCCTCGTATTCAGCAGTGTTGTTGGTGCACTGGAACTCTAGACGAAATGAGATTAAGAATTTGTTCTTCTGAGGGTCAAGAAAAATGCAGCCCGCACCAGCTCCGTTATGGGTCTTGGCCCTGTCATAGTACAAGGTCCACATGTCATTTTCCGGTTCCTTCGGGGTAGTAGGCTGTGAAGGGATTTCGGCTTGGTGTGGGACAGGGGTGGCTTGCTCCTCCGCGACAAGTGCTAGTTCAGATTGGACCTCAGGGCCTACTGAAGACTGAGGGGGTTGGTAACATCCAAATATGGCTTCCAGAAAACACATGCCAAGCTCCTCCTGGGCAAAGCTGATGGGTTCATTAGCGGCATCCAAATAAGTCACGGTGTGTTTCATATATGGTTCACTTTCGACCTTGATTTGGTTATTACGCCCCTTGTAAGGGAGCCACAAGTGGGACCAGTCAGTGGCGAAATAGCCTTGCAACTTGCTGGACCAGTCTCTGCTAAGCAATAGACTGTATGCTTCAGGGATGTCAACAACCACAATATCAATGCATTGATGGACCCTAGAATCTGACGACAGGTGGATGATGACATTATTCAATTCTCCTACGGCTGGCACCTGTGATCTGTCGAGTTGTATGATCTTTGCGTCAGTTTTCTCCGGGCGAATGTTCATCTTCTTACAGATAGATAGAGGCATGACGTTTGTAGAGGCACCAAAGTTGACTAGACAGTTGTGAACGTTGAAGTTAAAAATCTCGAGGGACAAAAGGAAAGGAGGGGTGGATCCTCTTGAGTTCGTATTGATGGTGTTTACTATAGACTGGACATCTGGGCCAGCTTGCGCAGACGTGTTGCTCACAGTCTTTGTAGCTGAAGTATTGGCGAAAGCTTTTAGAATGAGTTCTCTTTGGTTCGTAATGCGGGCAAGCTCGTAGAGAGAGATATTTGCTCTTGTTTTTTTCATATCCTCAACAATGTTATAGCTAGAATCCGGTTGAGGGCTAGGCTCGGTAGTGGTTTTTGGGGATTCTGTTGGGAGCTTTCCCTTTTGACTTGCTCGGGTAATGTTATTTGCGGGCTTCTCCGGAGCAGATTGTTTTCCGTTCCCTGGGGGCAGAATTTTCCTTAGGAAAGCCCTTTTCTTGTCTTCATAAGATTGCTCAGGAACAGGTCCTTTGCTCCTTAGACTATAATTCTGTATGGGCTGGTCTTTGGGACTGTCTGTCATGTTGATATCAATGGAGGTAAGGCTGTCCCCCCCTCGGATTATGTCAAAAGCTAAGACAGAGGACCCTGGTTCTTCGTTCGGGGGCGGATCTTCATCGTGATCAGAAACATCATCCTCTGTCACATCCCCCGGGGTTTGGTCATCTAAAAGCTGATTAACTACTGCTGTCATGCTGCCAATCCATTGAGGGCACATTTTTTCAGAGTGGGCAGCTTGGTGGAAAGAACATAAGTTATCTTTCCCTATTTCTTCCACATTTAGAGCAGTATTCGGGTTAGACGGAGGTCTGTTGGTGTTGGGATTGCTCTTTCTAAAAAAGGGTTTTGGTGGTTTAGTGCTAGTCATGGGTTCTATGCCCTTTCTCCTTAGGTCAGAGACTTCATTCGTTAAGAGCTTGAAGGTTTTTGCCATGCTTTTGAAATCAAACGCATCTTTATCCCTATCTGTGGGCTTAGGAGTGGAGGACTGACCCTTTTTCATGATTGGCATGTGATCATCTCTCCCTTCGTGATCGATGGCTCCTATCGAAAGCATGTCTTTCTCCACAGCGAGAGTAGCTGCATAATTAGCCGTAAGGGTAGCGCGGGCTTCATGTTTGATGAAAACGGCGATGTCCCTAGGGAGAGCCTTAGTATAGTAGTCAATGGTGATTAAGTCATCCAACGCTAGGTTTGGGGGAAATTTTTGCAGTATGGTAGCGAAGCGCTGGTTGAAGTCCTTAACCTTCTCTTTTTTATGACATTTGATGGTGCTCAATTCCGTGAGGAGCATGGAAGGAGTTTTATCTTCTGAAAACTTCCGCAGGAACACGCGACAGAATTGGTCACATGAAGTAATAGAGGCACTGGGGAGGGAGCGGTACCATGTGGCCACTTTGTTTTCAAGAGTTTGGGGAAACAGTCGACATGCGAAGTCATCGGACTGAACTCTCATGATTTTCAGAGACAAATAGAAGCTGCTTATATGATCTTCAGCTAAGGTGCCTTTCTCAGGATCAAACTTGGGGAGGTGTTTCTCCGAATGCTTAGGCAGATCGTGGAGTGGGCCCAAAATATTTAATGGGGACTGAGCCATCCAGGCTAGTGGTTGCACTCTCCTAGCCTGCTGGTGGTGCCTAAAATCAGGCTCAGATTCACCTCCCGAACCTGAGACCGATGGTTCTGACTCATGGCGAGAGTGTTTGTCTTGATGTCTCTCACGGTAAGGAAAGTCTCTAAGATATCCCAAGTTGTGGATAGGAGGCCTGTTTGGGTTTGGGTGACGGTTTTTGGCATGGTTTCCTTGGCCTCGGCCTCTATCTCCTCTACCTCCAGCCCCACGACCTCTATTTCCTTCACCTTCATTTCTACGAGCTCTATTTCTTTCACCTTCATTTCTGTGAGCTCTATTTCCCCCGCCTTCATTTCCTCGGCCTCTGTCTTCTTCACCCTCCCCAGGTGGGGGGTGTGCCTAGTTGTTTTTTTTCTGGGTCTGGTTAGGCTGGGAGTCAGGGAAAGGTTCGGTGTCACCAAATTCCTCGCCCTCTTAGGGAATCGGGTCGTTTTCCTCAACAGCAGTGTCGAGTTCTTCTAGCGTGAGATTCACGAGCTGGGGTATGGTACTCACCAGGGCACCATTACGAGTGATGTTCTCAGCAAGGGTCCTAGTGTGGGCTAGGAATTCCATGATTGGGGTAAATCATAAATCTCTGATAAGATTGCGGGCAGCTGGGCGCAAGGCTCTCAATTGCGCTCTGGTGATTTCAAAATATCGAGTCTCCCACCCTGGAATATCTTCCAGAGGAGGAGGGATAGGTTCATCATTTATGACCTCCCCATGGGGATTTTGTGATGGAAAGTTGGTTGTATGCTGGGAGGCTGCCATCAGGCCCTCCTTCTAGCGCCAATTATGTTGACAGGAAAATATGTCCAGCCAACAGTAGGGGATCTCCTCGGTAGAAAGTCCCAATTAGACCTTGAACCGTTTGGGGTAGGGATCTCGTCCAGGGTGTGGGTCCGGCTACCGCTTAAGACGCCTTCCCTTCGGTCTCAAAAGAACCTGATTGAACCTGCAGACACACACTTATTCACATGATACAGAATACATGATTGATGCATTAAACACGAATAAAACACTATGCGTAGTGAGGCAATAAATAAAGCATGTACGCCTAAGGAGGTGTCATTAGCAACACATCTTTGGGGTACTGCTTGTAAGGTAATCTGACCACAAACGAAATAGTTCTTTATGGCGAGATGTCCCTTTACTTTCTGAAAAATAAAACGAAATGCTAACAAAATAGTTCATTAACATTCATTAATAGAGAAAATGGTAAACTGAACATCATCAACACAAACACAGATAGCCATGATGCATAAATGATGCTATAAAGAGGGCAGCTTCATTAATCAAAAGATTTTTTGAAACTGTATAAGAAAATACACATAGTGTTCGCACAGCAAAACACATCATCCAACAAAGGGATTTTAACAAGTATTTGTATTCATATGCACAAGAGTATAATATTTCAATACAATGCTATGTAGCTCTTGACTCTCCAAAAGAAAAAGCCCCTTCCATTTTCCCCGGAGGGGTTTTTATAGGTCAAAATGCCCTTTGGGCTCCCTAACTCTTCGCCTGCCTACCGGTTGAGTTGCCCTGCGACCTGGCTAGTGAGTGTGACTTGCGACCTGTTTAGCAGTGCGACTTGTGACCTAGGGAGGAGTGCGACTTGCGACCTATTGAACCGTGCAACCTGCGACCTAGTGATAATGAGTCATGGAGGTGGGCGTGCAATAGAGAGATCAGGAGCATCAATCTGCTTTCCTTTGAGGAAGTATCGCCAGGTCTGGTATTCTGCTGCTATGGGAGAGACTAGAGGGACCTCCTCTTTCAACCGATGCATAAATTCCAGAGCATTCGGGATTAGAGTTTCTTTCTTTTGGGAGATCTGGTTCGAAAGGGAGGCGAGCTTGGTGTAAATCCGTACTGGCATGACAAGAAACTGACCCAGATTTTCTTGTGATGCTGCGACTTCCGGGGTGGTAGAAGCTTGCTTGATAGGTTACAGGAATGACTGGATTTCTTGATCTACTTGTTCCTAGGTCTTACTTTCGTCCAATGCCCCTAGCGAAGGAATGTGGTGCAGAGTGTGCATTGAGTCTATGCCGCTGATCAGGTGGTCGTATGAAGACATTACTTTGACCAAATATTTGGATAGCTTGTCCTTGGATTGCATCTTCATTCGGATTTGGACTTTGGCATCTTGTGTATGAATCCAATCCTTCTTAGGCAAATGCTCGGGAACTTGAGGGTATTGCACTGTCTAGTTCATAATTTTATCTAAAGCAACCGAGGCTTCCTTGAGCTTCTCATGCTTCTTCTTAGTTTCTGCTCGTGCTCTTACCAATGGGGCGACTGTTTTATTTATGGTGAGCATTTCTCCATACACCTGCCTCATGGTCATCCCTAATACATCACATTCTTTCATAATGGTGAGTGGAACTTCATCGACTGGGGGAGCCTTGTTTTGGAGTTGTTGCATCTCTTTTTCCAACACCGACCTCTCCTATTCTGCCTTCTTTTCCCGCTGCTCCACTGCTCTTAGTCTGTTTTGTAGAGAAATTATTTATCTACTCATTCTAGTGACATTCTCTTCCGTGGTCGCGGCAAAAGCAGTTCCTGCCGATGCTATCATCACGGGGTTAGTCCTGGTATCGAGGACTATGTCCTTTTCAGTTGCAACCGTGGATCTGATAGAAGGGATTTCTGCCATGGACCTTCTCTTCTCTTGCCGGATTTTGAAAGAGAATTGGTCGAATGTGAGCCTGGTTAGGTCGAAGACCTCCTCCTCCTGCCTCTGGGGGGAATCAACATTGGAGAGAATGGTTCCTGTATCGCCTGGAAGAACCTCGAGGGGAGACATGTTGATGTCTTCTATCAATTCATCCTCCTCATATTTCTTCTTCTTTTCCTCCTCTTCTTTCTTCTTCCTTTCCTCTTCTTCCCTTTGTTGGCGCTCGGTTTCTGCCTTGTCATGCCCTTCCTTCCTTCTGCGTTATGTTTCTGTCGCTACTTCTATTTCGACTTTCTTCTTTCATTCGACTGCGGAAGCTTGTTCTTCTTTCTTTTGGCGTTCAAATTCAGCTTTGTCAAGTTCTTCCTTGAGTGCCCGTTCTGCTGCAGCTTGCGCTTCCTTTTCCTTCTTTTCCTTTCTGGCCTCATCAGCCTGCTTCTTCTTCTGTCCTGCCTTTGAATTCTTCTTGCGTTTCTCTTCTTCCTCTTTTATCTTCTTTTCTTTCTCCTGCTGGGGCTTGGCCTCTGCTTCTCTTTGTTGGGAAGAAGTATCAGGCCCTGTGCTGGTCCGGGGCTTTTTAGCTAGAGAGGAAGAAGTGCCTCCTAACTTATGGCTCCTATCTTCCAAGCTTTGGTCATCCTGGTCCTCCTAGCCAGAGTCCGCCCCCGGAGCAAGTTGTCTATCTGCATTGTACCAGTTTCTTCTCTCATCTTCTTCCGGGCATTCTGTATGCTGGTAGTTCCATTTGAATTTGGCCTTTTTGCAGTGTTTGGGAACTATCCTTTCTGGGTTGTATGTTCGGTACTCCAAAGTCCTTAGGTGATAACTTTTAATCTCTTCTCCTTCAGCCCCTACCTCTCTGAAGTCTTTAACCGTATAGGCACCAATAGTAAGGGGTAGAGCGGGCCAAGGCTTCTTCTTCCCTTTGGACAGGACACCGGAGAAACCCGAGGTCATTTGGTAGCATATCTCTTGCATGAGTACCTTGTCTGTAACAAAGTGAGGAAAAGTGTTACACCATTTTTTGGTCATCTAACCTTTCATCATTAGATGGACCCAAGTACACCATGTAAGACCAGTTTTACCATAAGTAAAACTACTTTCACTATGTTAAAATAGGAAACCCCAAAAGGAAATATTAAACAAACCTATATTTGTTTGATTTTCCTCATGGAATAATTAATTAAACCATAATTTAATTATTATTCCCAGTCATGTTTAACCCCAAAACAAAGAAATTAATGAGATAAACCCTTACTTATCTTATTATTTTCTAGGAATAATTATTTAAATCTTATTTAGATAATATTCCTTGTTAAATATGACCAAATCACCCACCATTAATCAAATAAATCATTATTTATTTGATTATCTCACAACCACTTCCTTAAAAAGATAAATAAATCATTTATTTATTTATTTTTCACTAATCAAGGGATTTGACCCAAGTCAAACACCCTTTCCCTCCAACAAATAATAATAAAATATTCCATAGAGGTGGACCTAGATTTGGTTAACATTATTTTAATCATGCACCAAGATCTAGAATGACCCAATATTTTGTTATAAATAGGAGGGTTTTCCCCATCATTCTTCACCTTTTGTTGCCTATTAGATCACTCTGGATCTATACACTTGGTCTCATTTCTACCATTTTTGCTCCCATTGAGCTCTACCTTCTACATTGGGTTTTCTACATCTACAAGAGAGAGAAAGCTTAGATCTGAAGTGCTGAGGACTACAAAGAACCCATCCCATTGAGGAGATCTGGATACACCTTCTTGTTTCCTCCCAGGTGCCCTGTAATATAAAAATTCATTCAAAAAAATCGTGTTCTTGTCTTGTCTGTTGGATGCATGGAGCAAACTCTTTACTTTACTGCTTAATGTCTTTCCATTTATAGATCTGTTTGTTGCAGCACTTTAACTACTAATTGCAGATCCGAAGATGTTTTGCAGCCTTTATTGTTGTTAGGGCTATTAGTTATGCGTAGCTAAAGTGGTTCTTTTTCGTACACTTCGACGAAGAATTCATACTAACAAATGGCGACTCCACACGGGTTTTAAATTACGACCGCTGTCGTTTTTCATTTTCCTACATATCCAGCTACTTCAGGCCCTAGGGCTTCTTTTCAACTGCTTAGTTTTCCTCTTTTATGTCATTTTTCTCACATAAAACCCTAAAACGTTAAAATTTCTAACTTCCGTGTGTTTCTGGCCCTATTGCGCAGGTAACCGACACCAGCCGCACCAGAGACGACAACTTTTCTGAAAATCGCCGCCGAGACAACCGAACGGGGGTCGCACTTTTTGGCCCATAACCTCGCGAATTCGGAGCTCCAGTCGCACTCCTCTTTCCGCCCATTTTCTCGCGACCCGCACCGAGCCTGTGTCGAAACTCGCGACTCCGCGCCTTTGATTTTTCTCGCAATTTTTCTCGGGTTCCGTCGCTTCTTCTCGCTTTGTCTTCAACAGTTCTCAAATTTCGCCTTTGACCCCCATCTGATCCTGCTTACTCTTCTGGGAACCCACTTCAATATAACCCTCCACTTTTGTGGAAGAGTTTTAGCCGTTTGCACCCGTCGGTTTCGTAGCGCTTCCACTTCTTTCCCGTATCCGTTACTCCTTTCAGATCCATTGAAATCAGCCTCCTTTCCTTTCAAATCACCTCTTGTCGTTTTGTTTGGACCTCCTTTGACGGCCTCCGCCTCGCCCCCTCCGGTTTTTGCTGATTTCCTTTCCTTTTCCAGCCACCTTGCCTCTGTCTCTTGGCTGTGATCTGCACCTCTTTCCTGCAGCTTTATCCTCCAGATCCCTGTCCCTTTCGACCCTAGATCTGTTGAGCTCCCTTTATGTGTGTTTTACATAGTTTTTCCCTTTCTTTTCAGCATAGTTTTGAGAGACCCACCTTCTTGGGTTAGATAGATGCACACGTAGCTGTTATTTTTCTGTTATTTCAACATTATATTCTGTTCTCTGTAGGTTTATTTTCAGCTACGCAGCACACTTTTTCTTGCTCTCAACAACGGAAAGGGTTTAAAAATTAAAATTAACGCACGCCACACACTGACCCTAAGTGAAGAAGCGCCCGGTTAACACCGCCCGGCAAAGACTCTAAAATCAATTGTCACTACACCTTCCGCTCTCGTGACCTCACTTCTTGATTTTCGCGCTGTCCCTCCTCGCCTCCTCGTCGCTCCATGATTCCCGTCATCGCGCCACCATGGCACCTTTCCCGAGACTTCTGGCCTTCACCTCGCTTTCCGGGCCGACACTGCCTTCTCTGCCCCACCGTCAGTTTCTTTCGAGAGTCAGCCCTTCTCTCGATTCTTGCTTTTCCTTCTGGTTCTCCCCCCTGTCACCTCCACTATGTCTGGTCCAGGGCCTAACACTAGCGGGAATCCCGGCCCTAATGTCGGGACTACTACTAGCGGAACCACCATAGGAACTACCTCGGCTTCACCCGTGCTCCCCTTCTTGGCAGGCCTCAGCCTCCCCGATTTGGACCGGTTGATAAACGACCCTATACATCATGACGCTAGTTGGCCCGCTATGCCGACAAAGCTCCCTTCCGACATCCCAAAGTTTGAAGGTCGTGCTGGAGAAGATCCTTCAAATCATGTTCGATCTTTCCCCATGTGGTGTTCATCTACCTCCATTATCGATGACTCTGTTCGTCTTAGACTGTTCCAATGCACGCTTACAGGCGAAGCTTCTAAGTGGTATGTTGACCAACCCACTTCCTCTCATACCACCTTTGCAACTCTTGCCCGGGCTTTTTTATCTTACTTCCAGCTTCCCCTTCGTTATGACACTGGTATCGAACTCTTGACTTCCTTCAAGCAAACCTCTTCAACCCGCCTTTCTACCCATGTCCAGGAATGGCGAAGACGACGGAGCTTATGCCAATCTCCTCCCTTCGAAGACCGTGTCTACATGGACTGGTTCCTTAGATCTCTTTTGTCCCCTATCGGGAAAGATGTCGCATCCCATTTTCCTCAAACCGAAGAAGATGCCCTCCAAATGGCATTAAAGTATGACCTGATCTACGCTCAGACAGGTTATGATCCTACTGTCCTACCTGATCTTCCCACACCCAATGATGCCCATACACCGGGGGCACCTCATGCCGCCAATAGTATCATTGGACCCATCTCTCATCCATCCGCTCAACCTCACATGAGCTATGGTTTTCCTGGGGGAGGGGGCACCACTTCCTGCACTTCTCCCCCTCCCAGTAGCATGCATCCAGGATACGGCATGCCTCATCCTTTTGCCCAACCTCCTGCTTACCTCAATGTTGCCCAACCTAACCATTACCCTTATCCACAGCTTGGTGCGCCAACTCCTCCAGCATATGCACTTTCGCCTCCCTTGCCTTCTCAACCCCTGAAACAGCGCTCCCCGCCCCCTCAAGCGCAGGTGGATGCACAGCAGGGATTCATGGCTACCCAACCACCCGACAGACAGGTGGCCACTCCACCTTCCCCTTCTGGTTCCTCCAATTACCAGATCCTCATGATGAACTCTGATCCGCCTCTAACCGTCGACCTAAACCTTCAAACTCGGTCTCGCCAGTACCCCAAGCCTCCCGCCGCGCCCGCTTCCCCTCAAGTCCCCTTTCTCTCTCGGTTCTGCGCGCAGGCTCTTTCACCCAATGGTCTCTTTACATATCCCTCAACCAAAATTTGAGGTTCATACCAAGATTCCTAAAGGACCATTACGCCGAAATGCTGCTTCTGGTCGAGCTGCTCATTCGTATAGCATAGTAGATGATTTGGCGCAATCTCCTGCTGCCATTTCCACATTGGAACTCCTCCAATCGTGCCCTTCCCAAAAGAAGGAAGGCTCGCTATCCGCCCCCGGGTGCCGATCCTGCTGATGACCAAATGATTGTTTTCGATGCCACTCCATCGGACCATCCTCCTCTTCCTCCTTCTGTCGCCTTCCAAATCCCAGTCAAAATCCGGAATGCCAACGTTTCCCGGTGTGTAATTGATGAGGGGGCATCCACCTGCGTGATGTCCTCTTCGGTTTGGAAGCAACTCGGATCCCCTGAGCTGGCCCCTTCCACGATCACCCTTCGAGCATGGGACGGCCACGCCTCACAGCCCATTGGCCTCTTCCGTAATTGTCCTATTACCCTTGCCGGAAGATATGCTTGTGTTGACGTCGGTGTTTTTATACTTATTCGCTATAGACTACAACATCCCCATCGCTGGCCATGTTATGTCCGGGATGTCCCATCCGTGGGGTTTTCCCCGCAAGATGTCTTTCCTCATATGGAAAGATAGTCACTCATTGACCAGCCTGATACCATGAGCCAAAGCTCGTACCACCCGAGACGACCACTTTCCGCGAGCCAACAAGCAAACCATTGATTCCTTGACCAGTGTCTCCCTCGGTGTTTACAAATATTCCTCCCTGCTTGGAACTTTCCCTAACCTTCCCCCCCCTCCTGTCACCGATCCCAGCTCATCGAATGTTTGCATGATGCAATCGTCTCAGGCTGCCCATAAGCGGCCTGCCTCGGCTAGTCAGCAACCTCCCCCTTGCCCTCCGCAACCCGCCTTCGCTTCCTCCTAGCCCTTCACCTGCAGTTGGTAGTCATGAGCCCCTTTATCCCCCTGGCACGGTTCCTCCAGGCCTTAGCCATTTAGGAGTCGTCCCACCTGGCCATTACCCCTCTGGTCAGATACCGTTCCTAGCTCCCCTACCAGGAGTGTACACGGTACCAGTCATGGCCACCCTCTCCCTTCCTAACTTGACCCTTGGGATTCCCGTTTGGTACCTTGATCCTCCAGCCCCCACCTTGCCTGGTCAGCCTAAACCTTATATCGCTTTGACCCCGGTTCCACCGGTCCCCATGACTTCTCCCGCTGCATCAGTGCCTCAGTCACCTCAACAGGCACCCCCTCCTGTTGTGACCGCTTCGGGTAAGAAGGGAAAAGCTCGCAAGGGGGCATCAAAGGACAAGGCTGCCCCGACAAACTCTGCTCCTCTCGCCAAAAAAGCATACCATCCGTGGTGGGACAGGTGATGCTTGTTTGGCCACGCTCCCATACTCCGCCTTCCCGAATTATCATATCTCATGCCCATGGTTAATGTCACGTTCCCTGAGTCCGCGGTTCCAGAAGCCTCTGTTCCTTCTGCGACTGCGGCCAAGAACCCCAAGAATATTCACACCAACCACTCCTATGCTTTGGGTGATCTCCATGGCCATTACACCCATATTTGTCCTCGCCTCGAGGACTTCCGCACCTCTATCGCCGCGGTCCACCAATTCGAGGCCAAGCGCAATGAGTCCACCTCTCCCCTATTTGCACATTCTGCTTCAGCAGAACTACCAGATATGACTACTCCCATTGACATTCCCCCTCCTGATGTCGAGATGACGGAGCCTTCGTCCAGAATTTTTTACCTATGATCATCCATGAGACCCTCGGGGAACATTCCATCTGAATCCTCCCCTGTTGTTTCGCTTGACCTTCCTTCAGCGGTCATCTTGGGCTCAACATCGGTAGATCCTTTATCTACTTACTCTTCGGTCACCCATTGTGACGATGCGCATGTGAACCTCTCTTCTCATGATGATGATTCAGGCCACTTCACCATGTCAGGTGGTTCTTCTTCCACCAGTCACCCCATCTTCTATCCCGATGACGACATTATGGAAGAAATTCCCACCCCTGACTTTATCTATTCCCCCTTACATCGAACCCATGCGTTGACACTACATCCACCTTGTGGCCATTACATCAAAACCCAATGTTTGGGTAAGGGGGCACCCACATTTGAGAGACCAAGAGAAGCCATTCTCCACCACTCTCCTAGCGTATCTGGTCGTGTTGACTCTAGACCCAGTATTCTTCCACATTTAGAAGAACCTCTAGAGTCCCATACCACTTCAGATCACTCTCGGGACGATACCCCTTATCGTTCCCTCATCTTACATCAGCAACCCAGTCTCTTAGACATTATTGTTGACCAACCTATAGCTTTTCTACGAGAGCATCAGTTCATTATCTCCAAATCCTCCTTTTGGGATAGTGACACCAGGTATGCCAATTCGGAAACTTAAAGTCCATTTGATCCCTATATGCAATACCAAAAGAGATTGGTAATCCTCCATTTCCTTTCTCAAACTGCATAACCATAACCAGAACAAATGGCACACCACATCATTAAAATGTGTTTAGATTCCCATTTTTCTAAATACATTTTGGCATGACCACACCATGCTTGGGGGAACCTCTGCCCCCCAACCATAACCCTCCTCACCTCGTTTTTGGAGAGGAGGTTGTCTTACCAATCGAGTGTGAAATTCCTTCTCTACAACTAGCCGTTGAACTTCTCCCTGACACCCCACCGCTAGAACAATGACTTATCATGCTTGAGCGTGCCTCCGAAGACCGCCGTGTTGCCTTGCAAACCATGGAAGCGGCCAAACAACGCACCAAAGCTCAGTATGACCGAAAAGTCCAACCTCGCACTTTTCGCGAAGGCGACCTTGTTCTAGTATATGACCAGGCCCATGATGTCCTAGGTCATGGGAAGTTTGACTCATTATGGATAGGCCCTTACATCATTTGTAAGGATCTTGGCAAAAGGGGCATACCTCTTAGAGGATTTCGAAGGCCATCCCCTTCCTAACCCTCGCAATGCACTCTATCTTAAGACATATTACCCTTAGCATTTCCCCTCTGAAATGCATGTTTTATTTTCTTTTAGATAGCCCGCATCTATTTTTTCATTTTTCCTACTTCACCAGGACCCATTTCGTCCACGAGAAGTTACCTCACCTCCATTTAAAATCGAATTTCCTCACGCCACTTGTACTTGGGGCACCATATTGCCCCCTTACTTGTCCATGTTCGTGTCGATTTTCGTCATGAGTTCCCACCTTTAACTCATGCTTTCATGGTCCCCCATTGGGGCCTTTACTGTGTGGCAGCACCATCGAGTCGCCCTTGTTTAGAGCATCCAAGTTGAGTCATCCTTTCCTCCATGGAGTCTATACCATCTCCCTTTGTACACCATTATAGCTCTCCATCATTCATTGCTTGGTCCCTCTCTTGCGTCGCACACTATGACCTTCAGCCCCACTGTCCCCTATCCCTTCTGATATTGTGTCAGTCGCTGCCATGTCATTCATGCCCTTTATGCTCTAACAAGGGAAGTCGTCCATTCGCCACTCCATCCTTTCCATTTCACCATCATCATTAGTGTCAGTCTGTCCGTTGCTCTACTATTTTCTCTCGTGCCTTAGTTGAGGATCTCTCATTGCCTCACCTATGGCGGACCTCCTTCTGTCGACATCAGCTCCTTCATTCCAGAAGACAGGTCTAGAGGGCGGTGTACCTTGGTTCCAGCTTCCACTCTTGTTCGGTGCCTCGGATCAGGCAAAGGGATCTCTCATTCCCCTTTGACTTGATTGTTTCTCCAGCTCCTTTCAGCATGACCGAGATCCGTATACTTGATGGTTCAATGATACAGCAGTAGCTCTTGATGATTCCCAGGTGTGTGTGAGATGTCTCAACCCTCATGAGGGGGTGGCCCTGCAGGTAGCCCCCCACATGCCCGGATGACCTCTTCCTTGCAGCCTTCGATGCAACTCTAGATATTTGATGATGTTGGCCTTAGCCACTTGCAGCGCCTCTTTGATTTGCATGTATCAGTCAGATTTTGTGAGCCCTTCCCCATTTATAGGGGGCATTTGGGTTGTATTTGTATCTCATGTACTCAGATATTATTGTATAAGTCCTGGCTGTTATCCCAGGCACAACATGTATGTGGGATCCCTCATTGTATTTCAACCTGGCTCATGTTTATGCCAGTTGTACTTTATGGTTCGGTCCCTTGTTTACTGGACACATTATTATTTTGTACTTTGTCTCGCCGGGCATAGGTATGCCTCCCCCGCCGCCTTCACGCATTGTACCTCTCATAACGTAGACTTGTTGCACTCAAGTAGTCTGCCTCCTGTTCATTTTTAATTTGGTCATCTATCATTAGATGGACCCAAGTACACCATGTAAGACCAGTTTTACAATAAGTAAAACTACTTTCACTATGTTAAAATAGAAAACCCCAAAAGGAAATATTAAACAAACCTATATTTGTTTGATTTTCCTCATGGAATAATTAATTAAACCATAATTTAATTATTATTCCCAGTCATGTTTAACCCAAAAAAAAAGAAATTAATGAGATAAACCCTTACTTATCTTATTATTTTCTAGGAATAATTATTTAAATCTTATTTAGATAATATTCCTTGTTAAATATGACCAAATCACCCACCATTGATCAAATAAATCATTATTTATTTGATTATCTCCCAACCACTTCCTCAAAAAGATAAATAAATCATTTATTTATTTATTTTTTCACTAATCAAGGGATTTGACCCAAGTCAAACACCCTTTCCCTCCAACAAATATAATAAAATATTCCATAGAGGTGGATCTAGATTTGGTTAACATTATTTTAATCATGCACCAAGATCTAGAATGACCCAATATTTTGTTATAAATAGGAGTGTTTTCCCCTTCATTCTTCACCTTTTGTTGCATACTAGATCACTCTGGATCTATACACTCGGTCTCATTTTCTGCCATTGTTGCTCCCATTGAGCTCTACCTTCTACATTGGGTTTTCTACATCTACAAGAGAGAGAAAGCTTAGATCTGAAGTGCCGAGGACTACAAAGAACCCATCCCATTGAGGAGATCTGGATACATTGTTGGATATCCTGATACACCTTCTTTGCTTCCTCCTGTGTGCCCTGAGAATATAAAAATTCATTCAAAAATCGTGTCTTTGTCTTGTCCTGGATGCATAGAGCAGCAAACTCTCTTACTTTACTCAAGTAATGTCTTCCATTTATGATCTATTTGTTGCAAAGATTTTAATCCACACTGTGTGTAGATTCGAAGATGTTTGGCACTCACTAGTATTATTGTTGTTAGGGCTATTATTTATGCGTAGCTAAAGTGGTTCTTTTTCGTACACTTCGACGAAGAATTCATACTAACACAAAGCATGTGGTGGCTTGAACGTGCCGAAGACTCAGATGATAGTATATTCAGCGAACGGAAACCAATGCGCCGCTTGGCCTAGTGTCTCCCTGGCTCGCCAAGACATGCAAGGGGCATCTTGGTCAAATAATTTCCTGAAAAGAGCGGGGATGAATATCTGAGATATTGGTTCTATATCCTGTTTGTGCCTGGATTCCCAGAACACTTTGGTTTGCAGATGAATTGCACTAGTCCGCGTGGGATCCCAGTTATGTGCCCATCCTTCAAAATGTAACCGCGCACAGACGGCATCCAACAGATAAGAGGCCATATAGAACTCTGAAGGCATTCCTTCCTCTGGGGCCAATGCCGAAGACAATTTTGTCTGTATTGAGGTCATGAATATATTAGCCCAGTTGAAACGAGTGCCGTGCATTGTTACATGTTCCATGATAGTAGCCCATGTGCCGTTGAAGGTAGTGGCGTCCGGGCGCCCGTACAATCTGCAGAGCATGGCGACTACTAACTTATATACTTTTCTCAGGCTGGCCACGAGATATTGTTGGTCCTTCTTGACTTTGAATTTGTCGGGTTCCACCCACCACTGCCTGATGGTGTCTACTACAGGGACTGCATGGGCAAGAGCCCATCTTGGGGTAAATTTTTCTTCCGGTTGAGCCAACGAGTAATACACGTGAGCGTCCGAGCCTACGAGCATTCAGAAAGCCTTGCCTTCGCTGTCTCGGATCACAAACCTTTTGGGATCTATTTTCTGAATGATCTAGTCTATCATTTCGGGACACGGGAATATGGCCAGATGCACCCCTGCAAGATGTAGTTTGGACATTTTGACTTTTAAGTATATTTCCCAGTCTAGGAGATCTTTTGGAGATTTCGCTTCCAGTATGGCGAACTCATGATACACTTGGTACCATCGCATGCAGTCCCCTTTCGCAATGGTGCAAAGGGTATCTCTGTATATCGGCAGTGGGGACATTTCCATGTCTGTGTCTATATCTTCTATTACTACTTGCTTGTCCTTCTTCCGGGACACTGGGGGTGCCATGTCACTAGAATCTGAGAGAACAGGTATACACTCTGTGTCTGCTTCAAGTTCACCTGTCATATTCATGAAGGAATCCCATGATAAGAACGACATGATGATAAACCAATTACATTTTGTCAAATATGGGGCACAAAAAAAATTGAATAAATATTTTGCAGGGTCGTGGGGTCGCGGATCACGCAAAAAGATGAAAATGCGACCTTGCGACCTTTCAACTAGGTCATTGGGTTGCTAAGTCGCGAATCTAAGAAAAATCAGGACATGCGACTTTGCGACCTTGCGACTAGCTCGCAGGGTCGTGGGGTCGCAAATCTCGGAAAAATGAAGAGATGTGACCTTGCGAACTTGCGACTAGATCGCTGGGTCGCGGGGTCACATATCACGAAAACCGAAAGGAATGCGACCTTGCGACCTCGCGACTAGGTCGTTGGGTCGCAGGTCGTGCTCGGGCTTGCCGGGGGTTTTGGGCGCGCGCGACATGAAGGTTTTCTCCCTCTAACTGGAAACATATAAGCTAAAAAGGGTCCAGGCAGAGTTGAGGGATGGCTTTGGGAGCAAGGAACAAGGCCATGAGAAGCTGGACAAGAAATGTGGTGAGCTTGGGCAGTTGTGGTGAAGGCAAGATTAAACAAACCACCCTAATCCTAAAAAGAACATAATAGTTCATGCAGAGGGAAATTTAAAGGTCTAAGAAGGCATGGGTTTGGCAAGAAATGCCCACAAAGAAAAAAGTAGGAGGGAAACGGCAGCTTACCCGGGAAAATCGCGCCAGTCGACCTGTCAGAGCCGTTTCTTTCTATTCACCGAATGTGAAAAATGCGACCTAGCGACCTAGCTTATATAAATGGGTTGCACGTGCGGGAATTTAATGAGGTCACAAGGTCGTAATTTGACTGGTTTAGAGGATCCGCGACCCTGCGACCTTGTGACCTGGCGACCTGGGGGTCGCGGGGTCATAGTTTTCATTAAAAGTTGAGCTTCGCGACTTCGTGACCTTGCGGGGTCGCAAGGTCGCGGGGTCGCAGTTTTCATTAAAAGTTTAGCTTTGCGACTCTGCGACCTTGCGACCTTGCGACCCTTAGGTCGTGGGGTCGCAAGGTCGCAGGGTCGCAATTTTCTAAAAAAGGAGTTGTGTGACTTTGCGACTTGGCCTTATGGATTCTTTACTTGGTTTTTCTTTAAGTTCAAGGGGCTCCAAAAAAATTTTAAGTGGGGTTTTTTGGAGGGTGTTGTAGGGGCTACAACACCCTCCTTGGCTGTGGATTAATTAAAGTCTTCGCCAATGTACCTTCTCCTCTCTTAAGCTTCAACCTAGTAAGCATGAAAAACTCACAACAAATGGTGCCGCAAGATGGCTCTACACAACTTGTAAGGGTTGTTATGTAAAATTTTAAACAAATCCTTTTTCACAAATGTTAAATAGAGAAAATACTATAGCTTAACCTAATGCTAAACCTAAGCTGTAACACCAACTTTATCTGAATGGAATGTATTTGTTTTGTTGTGCTAAGTATCCAAATAGTAATTAAAATGTGTGCATAGGTTTCTCTGAAGTTTGCAGGTGAAACAAATGGTTTTAAGTTAGTTAAACAGATTTTTGTGTGAGGTTAAAGCCCGTAAATTGCTTATAAAAAACTCTACACCAGTAAATAACAGAGAATTAAACATCACATGTAATAGTACTCAACAAATTTGATGAAGCAGTTCACCCCTCCTGGGCTACATCTGTTGGTCCAACTCTCAATGGCATGTCCCTCATATATTATTTCTAAAAAATGGTAAATACATGTGAAATAAAGCCTCAAATGGTTGTGATCTTTGTGAAAATATCTTTTTAATGATTGAATTAGTCAGGAATGACTATTCATTTGTAGAAAATAGTGAATGGAAGATCAATACACTAAAAACACCCTAGTGGCCCTTGTGGCTCCTTGATCTTTCTCGAAGCTAAAACTACACAACATGATCTCTGATGGCTCTAAAACCTATGCCAATGTGTTCAAAAATTCAAGAATACCAAAAATTGACTATCCGTGCATCCAAATTGGTCAAAAATCCAAGGCGTTATGGCGAAAACAAGAATTTTCCCAATGTCCCTTAAAAAACTCCTCCAAAACTAGAGGAACTCCAGTTAACTCGACCTGATTAGAAATTTTCATTGGAATTGGTGGCACACTCCAAATTTAGCCAAGTGGTTAGTGTTAGCAGTAAATATCAATTTTATGGAGCGATCACATGACCCGACCGAAACTGTCGGAAGAGCCATTGTCGTAACTGTTGTGATAAATTTTGCAATGGTGGTGGTCACATAGCTTGCGTAAACCGTGCGGATAACGTTAACCACTGGGGATTTCACCTGGTCGTGATGGGAGGTCACCTTATGCAGGTGCTAGCCACCTTTCCACCAGTGCAAAAAATAATTAACATTTAAATTTGGATTACTGCCCTTTGTAATCAAGTTTCATGGCAGAGCCCGACCGTTTGGGTGCCCCTGCACGCATTGTCGGGACTCAGGTTCGATCCCAGTAGACTCAAAAATTTTACATGTACCTTCAACCTTTGGCCTAGGGCCATGTGGCAACCTCCGAGAAAGCCACGTGGTACCCTCTGATAGGCTGATTAAACCCTAATATAAAAATTAAATTTTGCAAAATATTTTTTTTTACAAATTTTTTCTGTAAATTCAAACTAAGTCAAAGGTCCAGTTTTTTGAGTTTACTTGCCTTTTCAAACCTTCATAACTTCTAAATATGACCTCTATTTTTCGAACCATTTACGACACCAGAATCTCAGTAGCGAGACCTTTCCAGTCACATGGGTTGCAACCACTTCTGAGCACTTACATTTTTGAGAATTTTTGAACTATGGACCTGATCTCCTAATCAGAGATGAAAATTCTGTGAGGAGTTGTATCACCGACATGTACTCAAAAATATTGTTGGTGGCATTTCCCAAGAAAATTCCCCTAGAATCAAGGAGCTCCAACTCAGGTGTGTAAAGGACCCAAGCAGCTGATGCAATGTGTCGAGTATGATGACTGGCACCATCCACGTATCCAATGTATGATAAGGATGATGAAGGCATCTATGTAAAAGAAAAAGTGTTTATGATAAAAACACTCAAAGGTCCAAAATATATAGACAGACCAAATAAAGAAAAAATTGATATACATGAAATTACACAGCATATTCCTAGTGGAACACAGTCCTGAAGTTCATAAGCTCCTTTTGAAAGGACTTTCGTGACGACATAAGGACCGAGCCATAATTGTTGAAGCATTCCTACCCCCAAGAGGTCATGTCTCTGATCATAGAGTAGAATGAGATTACCCTCTTGGAAAGAAAGAAGCTTGATAGATTTGTCATATTGAGATTTTACTCGGCGCTTGTGAGCTTCGAATACTAGTATGACATCTCAACAAGTTTCATCTAATTGATCAAGTGAGAGCAAGCACTCTTCTTTGGCAGTGGTGCTAGGTAGGAGTTCAATGACGATCTCGAGTGATGGAACCTCACACTCAATTGGAAGTACTACTTCCAAGCCCAATGCTAGTTGGAATGTCGTGAAGCCTGTGGCAGTTTTTACTAACATTCGATATGCCCATAATGCGGAATATAATTTCCAATCCCATGTTGTTTTATGGTTGCCGACTAACAGATGAATCATATTTTTTAGGACGCCATTTACGGCTTCGACTTGACCATTATCTTGCAGATAGTAGGATGAAGACTGATCTTGTCGAAAACCTAGCATGGAAGTAAATTCCATCATCATATGGTTCTAAAAATGTGACCCATGATCTGTGACAATCGAGAGGGGTACACTGAAACAACAGATGACCTAATTGAACAGGAACAGAGTGGTGGTTTCTCCATCAACCTTAAAAGTGGGAATGGATTCTGCTCATTTTGTGAAGTAGTCGACCACAACTACAATGTAGTTGTGTCCATCCATAGAAATGGGATCGCACATGACGAAGTTTATTCCCCATTTAGTGAAAGGACCAACAGAGACAAACAGTTGAATATGGGTGGGGTGGGCACGCATTTTCTTTATGAAAATATAACATGGATGGCACTTCTGTACCGCTACGATGCAGTCTTTAAACAAAGTGGGCCAGTAGTATCTTGCATGCAAGTTTTTCTACGAAGTAGCTATGCCTGAAAGATGACTGTCGCATGCCCCTGCATGACAGTCATTTAAAACATGTTTTGCCTTGTTAAGGGTGAGAAAACACTGAAGAATAGTATCGACACCACGATGATATAGATTATCGTTTAGCACGAGGTAGTCTTTTGCTTGGTGACAAATATGACGACAGTTGTCTGACGTGAGAGTTGGATGGAATCGTTGAGTTTGGAGGTAGACCAAAATTTCTCCATACCTAGGATTAGAAGATTCAACTAGGTAGGCAGATTCATCGGGAAATGGATCATGAGCTACATATTTTAGGTCAATTCTGGAAAATTCCAATAGTGATTCGGCAAAGACTAGATATTTCTTTTCTTTGGCAATAGTGAAAACCAAATCGAAATGTTAGAGGATTACAATCCATTTGGAATATTTTCCTCCAATAATTTTTCGAGAAAATATGTGTCGCATGGGATTATCCAAATAAATTACAGTAGTCTATTGCAACAATATATAGTGTCAAAGGCAGGTGACAGTGAAGACCACCGTGAGAGATATTTTATCCACATGTGAATATCTTAGGTCAGGTCCGATGAGACCTTTTCACAAAAAATATATCACATGCTCACTATCATCATTGTGAACTTGAACTAAAACCATTCCTAACGAGGATGGTGAGGCTTCCAAGTAGAGGAGAAAGTCGTGCGAATAGTTAGGGGCATTAAGAAGTGGGGCGGAAATGAGTTCTTGTTTCAAGGCATCAAACGACAGTTGAGCCTGGTCATCCCACATATATGGTATCCTTTTCTTAGGAAAGCACATAAAGCCTTTCATCATCTCGGCATAGTTTACTATGAAACGATGTAAGAAGTTTGGATTCCTTTGCAAACGTCGAAGTTGCAGAATGGATTGTGGTGAAGGTAATTCAATGATTGCCTTATTTGGATCAACCCTAATCCCGTTCTTGGAAATAATAAAGCCCAAAAGGCGTCCAAAATCGACAAAAAATATGCACTTATGTAGATTCATATGTATATTGTAGAACCTACACTGAGTGAGGATTTGTTTCAGATGAACAAGGTGATGGGTTAGCTTCCTAGAGTGAGCCTAAAGGTCTTCCAAGTAAGCTTGTATAATGTAACAAATATCGTGAAAGGCATAGTCCATAGCCCTTTGAAATTTTTCTCCCACATTCTTCAGACTGAATGGGAGTTTACGATATGCAAATGTGCCCCAAGGACAGATGAAGGCAATTTTATGATGGTCACCTTTTTTAATTGAAATTTGGTTATAGCCCGAGAAGCCATCCATAAAGGAGAAAGATTCACATCCGTCGTAATCGTCGATAATATGATCTATAAACGACGTAGGATAATTTTATTTTGGACAAGAAGTATTCAGATCATGATCAACATAGACCCGGATGGTGCATTGTTTTTTATCTACGGGAACCAAATTGGAAACACATTCTGTCAAAGGAATGGGATAGATGAAACCAATGTGTAAGAGGTTTTCAACTTCATTCTTAATGGCAGCTTCTTTGTGAGGGTGGAAAGGTCGCAGTATTTGCTGGACAGCCTTGGAATTGTCAGAAATCTTGATTTTGGGCTAAAAAATTGACAGATATATGCTGGGAATTTCATCATAAGACCAAGAAAACACATTGCAGAATTTACTAAAAAGGGATATGAAGCGTGCAATTTCCTATGGATTGCAATCTGCTCCAATCTGAATATTTTCCACGGTACCTGTTTTGACTAATATATCTATGAGCATAGACTTGGAAAGATTTCCCATGTTCCCTTCCTTATCAAGAGTTTGAATAGTGGTGTAAGGAGAGGGAACGATCTCAGGTGGGTCAAAATATGGGATTTGATTAGTGATCGCATCTGAATCAAACATTGAAGTGCGATGATGGAACTCTCCCAAAGGTTATTCTTCTAGAGACATGATCTCTTGAATAGCTTCATCTGTAGGAAGGACTTCATCGAGGATATCCTTAGAAGGAACCATGATGGGCGAGAGGGTGGTAACATTGGTCAAAACCAAAGTAATGGAGGGTTTAGATGCGATTTGGATGGCTTGATAAGCCAACTCGGTCGGTGATAGCAGCATCTGATCTCCGTAGGAATCAATATCTAAAGGTGTCGATAGGATTCATGGGTCGATAGAGCCATCATCAATGGTGGATATCATTACGATCATGTGTGGAACCTCAAGCAGCAGGAGAGGAAAGAAACTCATCAGGGAATATTCCTTCGTAAGACCAGTACCAACGCTGACGTATGAATCGAGAATGCCTCCTACTAAGGGTACAGTGCTACTTGGTAACATGGAATAATCGGGGGAGCAATAGGATAACTGCTCCAATATGACTATTTTCCCATCCAATCGAAAGAGAATGAGTCCGAAGAATGAAGAGAAAATGGAAGTCATTGCGTAAGACCAACTGCAACCCAATAACATATTATAGTCGAGATGACGATCTACGACCTTTATGTCCACCATTATCATTTTCCCACTAAGAGAAATGGGAAAGCTAGCAAGGTGGCCTTTTGGGAGGAATGTGTGGCCATCAAAAGCTTTAAGGGAATTCAAAGGTAGAGACAAAGTGGGAGAACCCAAAGTGAGCCAACTCACAATTGACATAACACAGGTCCAAGCACCTTCATCTATGACAATGTGATGGATTGGTATCCCTTTCGACACAACTTGCACCTGGAAAGCAACTTGGTGTGAGAGGTGAGGTTTATATTTCTCCATGTCGAAGATGGCTATCATAGAATCCTAGGGATCGATTCCACCAATGGACGAAATCAAACATTTCCTTTTCATTGGGTAGGTTTGCAATACTTTGAGTGCAGACATGGATGATGGTGCTTGCACCAAATCTTCTACAATATTGTAGTTTTGGGCAGCACGTACAAAGGTGTTATGAGTCGTGTGTCGAAGTGTTCCTTTTAGGGTACGAATCGTGGGGTCAGTAGCACGACTTTCGATATGAAAATTGTTGGGTAGCAGTGGATTCGAACTTATACCAAGTTACTAAGCCTCAAAGACTAGATTTCCATAGATTTTAGCTTCAGTTTAGAGTTTGACACTTTCTACGCGATAAATAGAGGATGATACTTCACCAGAAGGATGAGTACCACCATTTCCCCTTTGCGGGGGTTGTGGTGGGTTTGCAACCATGTGTTGTTGTTGTTGTTGTGGATTAGGGAAGAGATTATGAAGGACGACAGGTGTCCTCCCAGAGTCCTTTGTTGTGATAAAAAGTGTGCATTCGTGTAGCCGAGGACATTTGTATGTCAAGTGATCCTCCACATAGATTCTGTAAGGAACTTTCATGGGTTTCTCCTTTCCTTTTTTGTTCTTAGCAGCGTTTTTCTTATTGGGATTATTCTTATTACCAGACTACTCTTCAGAAGGAGAGGTATTTTTCTTGTTATTCTTGTTCTTGCTGCTAGGTTTTTGTGTAGACTACATAGAGTTAACATCAACGGTAGGAAGAGTGTTCGATTGGTTAGGAGCGGTGGTAGCCGAAGATGGTTGGGAGGTTTTCCCACTAAGTTTTTTTATGGCTATGCTTGAGATTGCACCAACAATTTCATCGGTGTGTGCTCTAGGTAATTGATTAGTGGGAGGATTTGGATTACCAGGGGTATGGGGGAGTAAATCATACAGCATGCTAGATTGTGAATATATCAGATCTAAATGTTTTGTATGATGAATGGATTGGTCTTCAGTGACCGCACCAGATAGGCAAACACCCTTATCTAGTGGTGGTAAGAGTGAATTACAAAACCAGTTGGATAAGAGATGATCCGGGACTCACGCTTTGGGGAGCCTCCACCTACGTCTCCATTCATGAATGTGATCGTAGATGTGGGTGGCAGTTTCTTGGAACATTGAGGTTAAGAGTTCCGTGCCAGTCTCATATCTAATAAGTAATTGGAAGTTCTTAAGAAATTCTGTAGCTAAGGCACCAAAAGTGTTGATGGCGCCACGTGGTAACTTAATGTAACATTTGGCAGTGTTACCTATGAGAGTGTGGGGGAAGAGTGGAAGCTAGATACTATCATCCACCATGGAGTTAGAAATAGACCATAGATGAAAGGTGGTGACGTGTGTAGCCAAATCATCCCCTTGTTTCTCGTAAAATTTAGGGATGTAAAATGAAATCTTATGTGGTACTGGAGGCCAGAGTGGGTAGTGGTTGATGGGATCATTGATTAGTTTGTAGAGGTTTGGGATGTCTAGAGCTACCAAGAATGGCAATTGAGTGTTTGCCCTTGGATCCAGCCAAGGAAGTATTGGCTTACCATTCAGACTGTAGGGTCTGGCCATCAATGCGTTACATGTTATCACAAAATTAGGCCTGATGGGCTACTCATCAAGTAAACATTCTGTAACTTTTCAAACCAATCTTTTAGTTGAGGCTTAGCCTCCTCAACCTGAGAGGGATCTCTCAAAAGCTTATGATTTTTTATAAATAAGTAGATGGCTAACTTTAAGGTAAAACATATATAAGATATAACTGGTTGTAAATCACACTAGCAAACATTCATTTTCTATGGAGTCAAGGTAACTTCAACAAAAACATCACAGTCTATCTAGCATGGAAGTCAAGGAATTTGGAGTTCAAATCAGGGAGTAAAACATATAGAACAGTGAAACACAATCAGTTTGTATTTGAAGGAAGTTAGAGAATTATGAATGAATTCTAAGTATCATAAACAAACACCACTGTAGATAGAAATATTGAAAAATTCTATTAGAACAATAATAGACAATCACTCCTCATGAAATCTTGAGTTGTCTAAACAGAACTCTGTATTAAGCTAAAAAACCATTACATACAAAACACAGTCTTTTCTAAAAATTTCCAACCTATTGGATTTCTATCTTATGCTCTTTATAGAACATTTACAAAATATGGTTCCTTCTTCTCCACTAGATACATTGAACTTATAGAGTTTGACCACTTTCTCTAATCATAAGCATGTAATTTATTACAAATTAACAACGATGATCCTATTGAAAAGTTCTATTTCTAATAGGACTATAACTCTTTAATACCCTCCTAACAACCTTATCTATTCTTTATTACATATTTTTCCACCTGCACTCCCATGAAGTCGAATTTGGATGATAATATTTAACTTGATGTAGCCATGTTGTTGATGGTAATGTTCTCCTAAAATTTAGGAGACATGTCTTCCTTTTTTTTAGGCCCATTGATTCATTTATTTGTTTTGAGCACTTTGACCATTAATGACTCATGTCTACATGTCTCTTGTTGAAAAATATTTACACCATACGTCTTCAATTCTCCCACTGTGCAGAATCTAAAATTTGGACAACACCAAAAAAGGTAAGAATAAACCTGCGCTATGAAAGCAGCACAGTTTCATAGAACTTTTTGTAGTGCAGTGTTTAGCTCCTTTTCAAATCTTCTTTTGATTTTTTTTCTTTAGGGAAGCCTTCATTTTCCATTAACACACTTCCACCAGCAATTTCAAGACAAAATTCACCAAAATTCCCTCAAAATTTGATATGAAAATATGATAAGGTTGCTTCATCAGTTTCGTAGCGCATTTCATCAGATTTGCACTATCTACGCTACGAAAATGTTGTGTAAGTATTTTTGTCAAAACTATCTTGAAAATTCATACTTTGGAGATACTTAAATTGTAAGGGTATTGATTTTATTTCAAAAAAACATCAATGTGACCTTTAAAACATAACCTTCATCAAAATTTACCTTCATTTTGATTAGAGATTGTATTGTGGATTTATCATTTTGTTTCACTGCCCCTCTAAATTTTCTTCAGACAGAGACCTTGTCAATTTTATCTCTAGATCTTCCACCTGTCTTTTTAACCTTCTATTGCTAGCTCTCAAATGAGTGTTTATCACTTTTACAAACTTTTCCTCCTTAATGGCTGGGACTATCCATGTGAAGAACTGTTCTTCACTGCTTGGTATTTCTAATTTGGAGACTATTTGACCTTCCCAAATAGCTTTCATCCTCTTAAATTTCATTTTCTCAATGACATGTTTTCTGGATATTTTCTTCAACTTAGAAATCTCATGGTTTGATAATCTTAACTTCTCCTCTGGGCTTTTATATTTGTTCATTTCTTCTTGTGCTATAATTACTCTTTTTTCTACATGCTCTGCCACAAGTGAGGAAAGATCAATATTTTTTCAAGAATAGTAGCTCCTTTATTGGTTCCTTCAACTTCAAAATTATGTTCCTTGAGCCTTTTGGAATGTCTAGTTACAGGCTTCCTAGCTTGGAAAGCAAACGTTGCATCTTCACCCTTAAACTCCAACTTCTTTGTTGATTTCACCTTTTTCTGTTTGTTTTCATTTATTCCTAGGAAATCAACCTGCACTATAGGTGATTCTTCTATGTATATTGCATGCAATATGTCATCCAAGTTTCCTTTCAATCCTGGACTGTCATTTGATCCTGAAGCTATTGTCTTTCCTTTTGATGTTGCATCTTGACTCCTTGTAATTCTCTGAACTACTTTCTTACCAGTTGTTTGTTTTTTTTAAGCTTCCTTAGTACTTTGTAATCCTTGTTTTGCAGGTGAAGGAATTTTTGTAACAATCATTGGTGTTCTTTCTACCTTATCTTTCACTTGTTTCCTTGGCTTCAATTTCACAAACCTTCTTGTCCTTATATCTGTTGTTTGACTAACTTATGTTGATGGTGATGGATTTTCCTTTGCCTTAGGGTTTTTAACTAGGGTTAGAGCTTCCATTTCAAATCCACTTATAAAAATAAACCCATGCTATGATAATAATGGATATGAATGGTTAATTACCTCGAATATGACCTCTAACTAACTCACCATGATGCTACCCCATCATTACTTAACGAATTTCTGAAAATTTCTGAGTTTTGACATGACTTGTTAAGAATCCACACTTTCGTAGTGCACATAGTGTATTTTTCACACTTTGCGCTTCGAGAGTAGTAGTGCTTTTGTAGTGAAAAACCCAAATTTTGAACTGACCGCGCTACAAAACTGCAGTTTTGTGGCTAATTTTAGGAATTTCATCCGAAACTTAATGATATGATTTCTAAATGAACGATAAGAATTTTTAATCATGGAATGAGACTTAAAAGGCTTTATTTGAAATTGAAAATTGACCTTTTGAGAATTCTAAATCTAAGATCTACCCTTTATCAAGACTAATTGAATCAAGACCTATTTGAAAACTATGACCAAAATAATGTAAACTTACAGAGTTTAAAAAAAAAAAAAATAGGGTGATAACAGTGGCTCTACTTGGGATAGTGTTCCCTTGGGTACACTAAGAACCAATAGCTCCAGTGCTACTATCCATTTTTTGACAAAAATAGAATTTTTTTTTAATTTCCAAGCTTCCTCCTAAAAATCTAAGGGCCTTCACCTTGGGCTCAAGCTTCCTGATTTTTCTTGTCATTATTAGCGGAAAAACTTGTAAAATGAAATATATACAATGATATGAATCATCCATCAGATTTGAGGAAGAATAATGCTTCAGAAACCTGCCATTGGTAGGTCCTCCAACATATGGTTTTCCATCTATCTCCTGCAGTATATAAGTATTGTTTCCATGGAAAGCAGCTACCTTGAAAGGACCTTTCCATAAGTTCTCAAAATTACCATGTTTTCCTTTCTCTACAATTCTAGCCTCCCATTTGAACAGTTCATCTTGAATTTGAAAATTTTCTTCCTTGATCTTATTATCAAATGTCCTGTTGATTATGTTTTGAGATTGTTGATTGTTGTCATAAACCTCTTTCCTTTTCTCTTGCAGGGCTATCAGCTGATTAATTCTTCTATGGATTGCATTTGGTTCTTCTTATAGCCCTTGAATCAGCTTCATAACAAGTACTCCTAGTGATGTAGGAAAAATATCCTCAGCGCCATATACTAATTAATATGGTCAAGTTCCAATTTACCTCTTTGTGCATATCCTATCAGCCCATAAGGCATACTTCACCTTCAAATGCCAAGTTTTATTATTCTCCTGCAATACCTTTTTAATAATCCTTACAATGCTCTTGTTAGAAGATTCAACAAGGTCGTTTCCTTGCGGATAGTATGTAGTAGAATGCCCAAGATTAATATGATATTGATGACAGAAATTGATCAGTTTCTTAGACTTGAATGCTTGTTCATTATGAGTTATAATCTTCATACGAAAACCAAATCTAGATAAGATATTGTTTTCTAAGAAAGATATAATCACATAATCATTATCTTGCCTATTTGGGATTGATTCAATCCATTTGGTGAAGTAATCAGTCACTAGAGGAATCCAACGATGTTGTCCTGAGGATTATGGATGAATCTCCCCAATAAAATCTAGTCCCCATTGCTGGAATGGCACTTCTACATAAATAAGCATCAGAGGTAAGGGTATAAGTTTCTTCTTACCCTAGAAAATCCGGCATTCATGGTAGGGAGCAACCTTCTTGTATACATCCTTAAACATTGTTGGCCAATAAAATCTTTCTCTCGGAATTTTATTCATTGTCGCCTTCCAATAATGATGACCTCCGTAATCCACTTTGTGAAACTCTTCAATAAATTTATCAGCCTCTTCTTCCAGTAAGAAATTTAACAAAATTCCACCAGTATCCTTCCAAAACAGATTTCTGTCAAATATAAAATATCTCAAAGATTTCAGCTTAACAAACCTTGCTTTTGACTTTGTTAAATCAGTAGGTGATTTATGGTGCTGTAGGACAAAAACAACTTCCTTGTACCAATTTGAGGTGATATATTTTTCTTCAATAGGAACTAGTTCCTCTTCTTCATCAAAAATTTATGATATTTCTGCTATCCAATTTATATTAAGACAGTCAAAGTTTGACCGTGCCATCAGCTTCGCCAAGCCTTGCCCTTTGAAAAATTTTGTCGGTTTAATCTCAATATCGTATTCTAGCAACTTGGAAATCCATTTCCCCCTCTTACCATCAGGGTCGGATTGAGTGAGGATGTCTTTCACAATAGTATTATGAACAAACGCCACAATATGAGAATGCAAAATACAAATTCTGAAATCTTTGACAGCCGTCACCAAAGCATAGCCTTGCTTTTCTAAGATATTATACTTCAATTTAGCATTGGCTAATGTCCTACTAAAGAAAAAAATCAGATGTTCAATACCTTGCTATCCCTTTTGTAGCAGAACTCCAACAATAGTATTCTCTGATGCAAAGGTAAACAACAAAAATTCCTTGTAAAAATCAGAACTAATCAATAATGGTGCCTGTGTGAGTGCTCTTTTGATCTCTTCAAATGAATTTCTTGCCTCTGCTGCCCACTTAATATCAACTCCCTTCTTCAGCATCCTTGTTATGTCCTTCACAATCTCGACAAAATTAGGAATAAAACGCCTTACAAAATTAACTTTTCCAAGGAAAGATTGAATCTCCTTTCTACTTCTTGGAAAATCCACCTTCTGAATTGCATTGACCCTGCATAGATCAATCTTAATTCCATATTTAGAAATGATATGTCCAATTAATTTACCTAAAGTTAAAGCAAAAATACTTTTGGTGGGATTTAGAGAGATACCAAACCTTCTAAATTTCAGTATAATTTTTTCCAAGTGTTTCAAATGATCTTCTTCCTTCCTTGAAAAGGCTGTTATGTCATCAAGATACACAACCACCATATTCTCCTTTTCTTCAGAAAATGCAATGTCCATTGCCCTTTGAAAGGTAGCTCCTGCATTCATGAGACCAAATGACATTTTGGAGTGCATAAAATTACCCCATGGTGTAGTAAAGGCTTTTTTTTCCTGATCATCAAGATGCAAAAGGATCTGATTATAACCTGAAAAACCATAAAGCATAGAGATTCTCTAAGAACTGACAATAGTCTGCAAAATTTGATCCATCTTTGGGAGAGGATAATTATATTTCAAGGAGGCTTTATTCAGATTTCTGAAATCAATGCATATTCTGATTTCCCCACTTTTCTTCCTAACTGGAACCAAATTCGCAAGCCATTTTGAAAATCTAATTGGGACTATGATTTTGGCATCAAAGAATTTTTTAACCTCCTTCTCAATCAAAGGCATAAGAAGTGGGTTGATTCTCCTTAACTTCTGCTTGAAAAGTATTTCATTTTCCTTTATGGGAATAGTATGCTGAATTATGGAGGGATCATATTCTTTCAAATCAACATAATTCCAAGCAAATACATCTATAGATATTTTCATCATTTCAACATATTTAAAATTCATATCAACTGAAATAAATTTTGTAAGTTTGATCATTTTGGGCATAGCTATAGTACCAAGGTTACAACTCTCAACTTATTCATCATCAGCTTGCATCTTTGGGGATTTAGAAACATCATTCTAATCAAAAAAAAAATCTAGAGTTATTAGTCCCTTTGCTATGGAATTATTCTTTAGTTGTAAAACTTCAGAATTCCCTTTAGATTCAGCTAACATTATCTGCTAATCTACTTGTATATTTTCAAAATCTTCTTTCAACTCAATAAAAAATTTCACCTACTGATCATCCTCAAAAACTTGCCAATGAATAATATTATCAGAAATGGCTAGTCTATGGCAAACTTGAACATCATACTTTTTAGTGGATTGCATAGGAATTATGAAAAGGCTTACAGAGATGGCAATAGAATCAACAATGGAGTTTTGTTCTCTAGTTTTGACTGTGAATAAATAGGCTTGAAATTTTTCTAACATGTCCAAAACCAAATTTCTATATGCTCTCATCCTTGTGTCCTTTGTTTGACTAACACCTTCAATTTCTTTTATGACTAATTCTGAATCTCCAAAAACAGAAATGTTTTGAGCCTTCATTCTTTTCAACACTTCCAGACCCAAAATCAAGGATTCATATTCAGCCATGTTATTTATGCAATCAAAGTTTAGTTTATAGGAAAATAACTTACTTTCATCACTTGGATTTCTAATCTAGACCCCTGCTCCCCCTCCTTCTTTGCCTGCTGATCCATCAAAATGTAATGTAATATCCCAAAATGGGAACTGCCAGCAAGGCATAACTAGAAAATGAATTTTCTAGGAATGGCTGCTACAGGATTTTAAACCAGCACTTGGATCCCTTATATCTAAGTATCTAAGTCATAAACCCAAAAGGATATCAAAATCAGATCCTCCTAGGTGGGTTAAGCAGATCTCCCACACCCAGTTTGCTTGAAAAATGCCCTAAAAGGGACAACATCAACAATAAACAATTCTGCTCAGAAAATAATGCAGTTCCATTGAAGAAAAGTAGTAGGCTAATATGGAGGTTCAAATATGAGATGTACATTACAGCCCATACATTGTACAAGAGAAATTATAAGAATATACAAGAAAAGTCCTAAAAAATGAGGTGCTACAACCACAAGAAAACTCTGCATAAACTAGATAGTGTTATTTTAATGGGTTGAAGTAGTAGTTTATTAAAACTCAGATCTAGATTAGTTCTGTACATAAAAATATAGATCTAATTCAGATCTATGTACAATAAAATATCATCTATACATTCCCCTTGGGGTTTTGTGCAAAGCATGAAGCAAAAAGAGTAGAACTGAGATCTAGAGTTGCAGATCTGCAAAGATATTCAAAAATTCCTAAATCATATAATAGGATAGCAGATAAGACATAAAACAAACATGGATTAGGTGGCCAATCCATGGATCACCACAGTGAGAGTAAGATTCCTAACACCATAGATCTCTCCTCCAAAATGTAGACAAAACACCTTGCAACTGCAAGCTTGAAAATAACGCAGTTCAGGGATAGAAAATATACTATAGGCTTTGAGAATGATTTGTCCTGATGCTAAGGTCTAGATCTAAAGCTATGATGATCTATGAAACTCTTCCCAATGGGATAGCAGACTTTCCCAGTGAAAAGAGAGGCTAGATATGCATAGATATGAGAAGATATATCTCCCACTTGTTGCAACTCACAAGGACAACCCAACCCTCAATAGGATCAATGTTGTAGGTGTAAGGTAAAGCTTGGCCCAAGCCCGATAGTGGAGAAGACAAGAAAAACTCCTCTAATAGTTGCTCTAGGAAGGAGGTGGGATTCCTGACCAGGAACACCCAAGTGCTAAGTAGCACTATTCTCAGCTAAACATCTAGAGAATGGGAAATGTCTAAGCAGACAAATTCCTCTAAAATAATATCTTCAACAACCCCTTCATGCTGCTCTCCTCTTCCTTTTATAAGATTGGAGTCTTGTCAAACCCTAAACCACTTCATTAGTTTAGCCCTTTTCACATGTAGAACCTCCATCTAGAACTGCACTATGCCTCAAGGAGGTACAATGCATCTAGACTGCGCTGTAGATATGGTCATGGTTGACTTGGTCAAGTGATCAACCTCTTTCGCATGCAAGTGTGTTTTATAAAATGGCCCAAATTTAGCCATGTTCACGTTGGCCATTGATTTATTTTGATATTTCTAGGATTTTTACATGTCCTCCTTTACATTTTATTCATCAACATGGAAATTAAAACAAGACAAAGCACAAATGAATATTACCATTAGCTTGGGCTAAGTGGGAATATTATAGTCCTCCCCTCCAAAATTTTGTTTGTCCTCAAGCAACTGATAAGGTGAGTGCTGCAAAATCTCCCCTCCTTCTCTTGTGGCCCCTCATCCAATAATCTACACCATTTCTTTATAATTTCTGCAAAAAATTCATCTCCCAATGGCTCCTCCCAAGTGTGCAAGTTGGCATTTGGAGAATAAACCCAAGGGCCTTCCTTATGAAAGAATGAAAGGTCTATCTGGAAACCTCCTTGCTGATCCATGGCATTTTCAAGATAGAAGTGATGACAATCATGGGGAATTTCATTATCAATGAAGGTCTCCCTCCTCCATTCTATCATCCAAATAAAATGAATCACCTTCCAGCTCGGTAATTCATAGAAAATATCCTCCAAATTTCTCATGAGAGGCATGCCCCAAGTGCTCCAACCAAACATATGGTCCACATCATAAAGAAACAAGTGGTATACAATAGTGTCCATATAGTTTTCCATGCTCCCCTTAGAACATGTAGTGAAGAAAATGTAGGGACTTTCTTCCCCCAAGGACACATCCAAAAAATGTGTCTCTCTTCCAACCATGTTCCCAAAAAATATAGGAACATCTTCAGCATATGGAATCAGAATTAGAGTCATGCTAGCTACCATATGAAATAATGGAGAAGGACAATGGTCCCCCAAGTGTAACCAGTGCAGTTTTACTCCTAACTGCCTTGAAAAATGAAATGACAAGTGTTATTCCCAACACTTGTTTGCTGCCCCATCCTTCTTGCATGCTTGGAGAAGGTGCATGATATTTGGTGTAAGGGAATTACACCATGAAGAGTATATCAGCTCTCCAAGATCCTCCAAGGAATGGCCATAATCACCATTGTTCATAGCCCTAAGTGCTCTATGAAACCCATCAGAATTAATGCTCCCTCTTGGAGAAAAGCCCTGCACATGAGTATTAGAGAAATAGAAGCATATAGTAAACACATCAGAATATTTAGAGATACAAGTTCCTCCATATAATCATCTTACATTAGTGGGGTAACTCATGGATGAGTTCCTCCACAGACTCAATGAATAAAGAAGTGTTGAGGTTGTCTTTTTCCAAGAGCTATGATCCTCCTCAACCAGAAAATGATCCATGCACATCCTCGTATGAGGGTGCATCTCCTTATTGAAATATTCCCACATGAATCCCTCCAATATAGTATGGCATGTTTTAATGAAGCTAGTGGGTTTAGAAATCAAGACCTCATAGGTTGCATGAAGTAGTTTGTCCTTGAGTTTGGAGTTCTTAGATAAATAGATCTAGCCATAGAAATAAATGACTCCATTAACTACCTTATACCTCCTATCTATAATTTTCTCATTAAGAACCTTACATGTGAAGAGGTCCTTGGAATACTCCATCAAAATTTGGGACTCCCAATAAGGATCTAGGCTCCCCAACATTGACAGCATTGTAGTAGTCTGAAATGAGACATCTTTCATATGATGGCTCTCCTCCTTGACATGCTTGATGTCAAAGTCACATGTAGGAGTATTTCCAACTTTCTTTTGCTTCCTTCCTTGCAGCTGATCTTTCTCAAGAAAATATTGAAGTTCAGGAGAGTCAAAGGTTCTTCTCCTCCAAAACTTCCAAAGTTTTGCTCCTGCATACAAGAATGGAAATGCCTTCTTGTCATATTCAGAAATTCTCATTATATATTGGAGTATCTTTTGCTGCTCCAAGGCTATTGAGTGGCCTTATAATACCATGCTCATGTCAACATATATTTTTGAATCTCTTCTTTCCAGTGCAAATATATGAGTGGAGGTTAGCAAAGTCAATTTCAGAAAATTGCTTAGATCCCCATCAATGATTCTCAGTGTTGTAGTAGCTCCTCTCAAGGCTTCCTCTTTAGATAGATATGCTACTTATGTGCATAGTTGAGAGAACACTTTAGCTTGATTCCAATTAGGGGGTCTCCCTGGTGGAATGCCTCCATGCAAAGATACATCAAGGCATAGAGCAAGATACATAGATGTATGGACTGACTTATCCTTGCTTTCATTGCATAGATCCTCATGCCTCATTTGTGCATCAAAATTATAAAACAAAGAGGGATATGTGCTCTTCATCATGTGATGCTTTCCCTCCTCTCTTCCTTCTTCTATCTTCAAGATCTCACCCTTTGAGGATGATGGAACATGCTACACATGGACTGTGCCACAATCTCCATATATGAGACTCCTTGGAACTTCTTGCAAGAGTGAAAGAGTTTATTTCCTTGGAGAAAATGCTCCATATCCCTCTTCATGAGGTCTTAGAAGTGCTCTTGTTATGACTACATTATCATCTACAACCCTCTCTTCCTTGATCTTGCAAGATCCTTGGAAGCTCAAGAGATTTTCTCTCTTTTACAATTCTCCTTCCTTCCTCTTCATGAAGAAGTTGTTGACAGAACATTTCAGATTTGATGATATGGTTGAGTGCTCATATCCATGAGATGATGACTTAGAACATTCCTCATGTATATATCTTGTAGATATTTTTGAGGGATCTTCCTATTTTTCCCTCCTCATTTTGTTGATGTCTTTTCTGATACCTTGCAGAGCTTGAGATAGAAGTTTTGTGAACCTCTTTTATCCAAACAAAAATGGTTTGCTCTAATTTATCTTGAAAATCTCATCCTCCCCTTGAGAAGACTCCATAATTCTTTAAGCTCATAGGATGAGCCAAGAAAGTTGCTTCGATACCACTGTATTATCCCAAAATGGGAACTGTCAGCAAGGCATGACAGGAAAATGCATTTTCCAGGAATGGCTGCTACAGGATTTGAAACTAGCACTTGGATCCCTTATATATCAATATCCAAGTCCAAAATACAAGAGGATATCAAAAACAAATCCTCCTAGGTGGGTTAAACAGATCTCCCACACCGAGTTTTCTTGAAAAGTGCCCCAAAAGGGATTGCAGCAACAATAAAAAATTGTGCTCAGAAAATAGCATAGTTCCACTGAATCAAAGTAGTAGAATGATATGGAGGTTCAAATATTAGATTTATAACATAAAATCAGACGTACATTATAGCCCATACGTTTTAGAAGAGAAATTATAATATTATACAAGAAAAATCCTCAGAAATGAGGTGCAACAACCAGAAGAAAACTCTGCATACACCAGATAGCGTTATTTTAATGGGATGAAGCAGCAGTTTATTAATTATTAGATCTAGAGTAGATATTTACATAAAAATATATATCTAATTTAGATCTATGTACAAGAAAATCTCATCTATACATTCCCCTTGGGGTTTTTTGCAAAGCATGAAGCACAGAGAGTAGATCTGAGATCTAGAGTTGCAGATCTACAGAGATATTTAGAAATTATTGAATCATATAATAGGATAGCATATCATATATGAAACACACATGGATTGGGTGGCCAATCCATGGATCACCACAATGAGAGGAAGAATCCTAACACTGAAGATCTCTCCTCCAGAATGTACACAAAACACCCTACAACTGCAAGATTGAAAATAACACAGTTCAGGGATAGAAACTGCATTGTAGGCTCTAAGAATTATTTGGCCTGATGCAAAGGTATGGATCTGAAGCTCTGATGATCTAGGACACTCTTGCAAATGGGATAGCAGACTTTCCCAGTGAAAAGAGATGCTAGATATGCATATATCTGAGAAGATCTATCTTGCACTTGCTGCAACTGACAAGTACAACCCAACCCTCAATAGGATTAGTGTTGTAGGTTTAAGGTAAAGCTTGGCCCAAGCCTAATAGTGGAAAATACAAGCAAAACTCCTCCAAGAGCTGCTCTAGGAAGGAGGTGGGATTCCCGACCAGGAACACCCATGTGCTAAGCAGCACTATTCTCAGCTAAATAGCTAAAGAATGAGAGATGTATAATCTAACAAATTCTTCTGAAATAATATCTTCAACAACCCCTTCATGCTGCTCTCCTTTTCCTTTTATAAGATTGGAGCCTTGTCAAACCCTAAACCACTTCATTAGTTTATCCCTTTTCACATGTAGAACCTCCATCTAGAACTGTGATGTGCCTCAAGGAGGTTCAATGCATCTAGACTACGCTGTTGATATGGTCATGGTTGACTTGGTCAAGTGATCAACCTCTTTCACACGCAAGTGTGTTTTATAAAATGGCCCAGATTTATCCATGTTCACATTGTGCATTGATTTATTTTGATATTTCTAGGAGTTTTACATGTCCTCCTTTACATTTTATTCATCAACATGGAAATTAAAACAAGACAAAGAAAAAATGAATATTCCCATTAACTTGGGCTAAGTGGGAATATTACATGCAATGACCACCAACCTTCTTCCTCTTTATTTCTTACCTGCTGACCTTCTGCTTCCTGATTTTCAGACTGTTGAATTTTAGAACTCTGATTTTCTGCTTTCTTTTCTTATTCCACTTCATTAGTCAATTCATTAAAAAGAATAGTAGAACCAAGTTCAGTATCAAGGGCATAAATTGGAAATTTTTGGGGTTTATCTTTGATACTTACCATGTAAGCCATCCTTGTCTCTCGATACAATCTTCTTTGCTCTCCAAAGACTGGAACAGTAGCATAAGTAAGATCCATCTGCATTGTACCCTTAATTTTTGCTACCCATGATCTTGACAACAACATACCAAACTTCGGTGGAATGCCAGCTACAATAATCTCCATGATTACAGTCTTAGTAGGGACTTGCGTCACACCAACAAAAACATCCTTGATTAGACCAATACATTGAACTCTTTTTGAATCGAAAGAAAAAAAATCTTTGTATGGTCTAGTTATTTCTACCCATTCTTTCCATGATTAATTTGGGCATAATATTGTGAGAAGCTCCTGAATCTAACATATCATTGTGCAATGTCATGTTGTGAATGCTAAGAATCACATAAAAAGGAGGAACTTCCTCATTTTGTTCATCTTCTAGTCTTGGGCACAAATATATGGTCGGATGATCTTCAAATACATTCAAAATATCAGCAGCCCCAGGTTGTGGATTTAGCATTTTAACAATCTTGCTTCTATATTCATCTACCTTGAGAATTTCAGCAAAAGGGACTGATAATTTTATCTTAGAAATTTCATTCTCAAGATTGAAAACAAAAATAGATTTTTCAGCTTCTTTAGTAGGAAGGATAGCAGGTATATCTATCTTACCTTCTACGGCCTTAGGAGCTTCCTTCTTGCCATCATCATCCTTTGGTGCATCCTTTTTAGGTTGTGTCTTGCTTGAAATGATAGGTACATTCTTATTTATGAGATTATATTGTTTTTGCATATCAAAAATGGCATGTTGATATCGCTTTAGACATTCTGATGTTTCTTCTTCATGATTGTTTTGATCTGATTGATCATGTTCTTCCTTAGTCAAGAAAATCCTTGACATTTCTTCATCAAAACAATAAATACACTCTTCAGGTTCTTTAGGGTCATCTTCTTCATCAACCAAATTCTACTGAAAAGGAGGTCTCACTAGAGGATCAGGTTGTTGGTTTCTATTCTCTCTTGGTCTCTGTTGATTCTGAGGTCTCATGAACTGAGGGTGTCCAAATCGAGGTTCATGTTGTGTAGGAGGAGCAGAGCTATTTCCAAGGGCTAATATATCCATCAATTTTTCCATTGTTTTCATCATTGAATCCAGTTTGTCTTATGAAGAAGAAGATGAAGGTTTCTCTTCTTCTTTCAATTTACCCTTACCCATTTTTGACTTTTTGGATGCTATCAAATTAACCTCCACCCTCACAGCATCATTTTGCATTTCAGCAAGTGTAGGAGATTCTCTTTCTCTCAACAGTATGGAAAACTCATAGTCGAAAGCTTCTGCATACCTCATTTGAGCTAAGGCTTCTGTCAATTTCAAACAAGTAGGAATAGAATCTAACACTTTATTAAACATTTTTGAAAATTTTTGGACAGTTTCATTGGCAGCTTTCTTCAAGGTATTATACTCAGAGAGGGCTTGTACTGTATTAGTTCTATTTCCCCATTTCCTTAAGAAAAATTCTTCAAATTCATTCCAATTATGAATGTTCCCAGGAGTAAGAGCTTTATACCACTTCCTAACCTCACCAGTAAAACTTTGAGCAAATAGAATTAATTTAACATCTTCATGATCAACCCCCTCTCTGTCTATAAATTCATTAAATTGATCAACATGATCCTCTGTTGTAATGTCCTCATCACTTCCCTAGGTTTTAATTCTAGCAACATACTTACTAGGGAGGTCATGTAAGACAGAAGGAAGGACAAGAGGGGCATATCTAGTAGGTACATCAGGTGGATTTGCAGCCATGGTCAGAGGTACTAGGGTAATTTTAGGAAAGGAAGAAATTGTGGATGACAGACTGCTATGAAGAGGACTATCTGGTCTTTGTAAGCTAGTAACAATTGAACTCCAGTTGGCAAGAGGTAAACCAACTTTACTTTTCCACAATACTTTGAAAGGATCAAGCTCCTTCAATTTGTCTAAATACTCCCTTTCCAAAAAAAACTCTGAAGCAACAAATTCCCATAATTCTTCTTTGTCTTCTTGGGTCACTAGAGCTGAAGTGTTAATTCCTCTCTTATGTAAGTATAAGATAATCTCAATTAGTTCCTTTTCATTTTCTTATCTAAACAAAACTTCATGAATCTTATCATCAACTCTTTTGTCTTCAGGACTTCTTGATATTTCAGAGGACAAGGATTTCAAATAATATGGAGTACCTGGAATTTCAGAAATGCCTTGATTACCTCTTGAAATAGTGTTTGGATTTTCCATGATGGCAGGTGGATCTGGGTTAGGATTAATCCTCACGTATCTCCTTCTCGAAGCCACCTTTGAACATATAAACTTTAAATTGAGTCACCAAATTAGATGTAGCCTTGAAAAAATTTCTGAGCTCCTACTACCTTCAGAAGTTCAACTTCAAAATCTTGGGAAAGTAAAATCTTCAGGCTCCCGGCAGACACACCAAAATGTTATCACAAAATCAGGCATGATGGGCTGCTCATCAAGTAAAAATTGTGTAACTATTTCAAACCAATCTTTTATTTGAGGATTAGCCTCCTCAACCTGAGTTGGCTCTCTCAAAAGCTTATGATTTTTGATAAATAAGTAGATGGCTAATTCTAACGTAAAATAGATAGAAGATATAACTGGTTGTAAATCACATTAGCAAACATTCAATGGGCTATGGAGTCAAGGTAACTTCAACAAAAACATCACAGTCTATCTAGCATGGAAGTCAAGGCATTTGGAGTTCAAATCAGGGAGTAAAACATATAAAATAGTGAAACGCAGTCAGTTTTTCTATGAAGGAAGTTAGAGCATTATGAATGAATTCTAAGTATCATAAACAAACACCACTGTAGATAGAAATATTTAAAAATTCTATTAGAACAATAATAGACAAGAAATCCTCATGAAATCTTGAGTTGTCTGTAATATTCCTAACTATCCCAAGCTAGTACGAATATTCAATGACATTTTTTTTTATGTTTTATGAATAAAATGTAAAGGAGAACAAATAAAAACTCCTAAACATGAGAATAAATCAATACCCAATGTGAACAGAGTCAAATCAAGGCTTGCTCAATAAAATCCACTTGTATGTGAAACAGGTTCAAGATATTTGAATGGGTCAACATGACCAAATCATAACATAATCTAGATACAATGAACCTCCTAGTTGATTAACGCAGTCCCGTGAGGAGGTCCTCCATGTGAAAAGGAACAAATGAATGAAGGTGGTTTAGGGTTTTGCAAACCCTAATCTTATAAAAGAAAGGGAAAGACTCAAGGAGAGGGTTGTTGATGATATTTCAATTTTTAGATTGCTTGAGCAACTCAAAATATCTTGGTTGTTTAGCTAAGAGAGAGGAATTTCCTATTTAGGAATTCCTCTTCCTTCCTTGAGGGTCCCTTGGAGGAGATTGTGTTGCATTGATCCACTATCTGGAATTTTGGCCAAGTTTCACCTCCCTTTACAGCGTAAACCCTGATTAGGGCTTCACTTTTTAGATATCTGCAGTAAGTGGAATCAGATATATTCAAATCTGAGGAGTTCTATTGCATCTTCTCAGCGGGGAAGTCATATAAACCATTGGCAGGAGTGTAATAGCTACTTAGAGCTTCAGAATTCCATCATGGCATGAGGCCAAAGTGTGATATACTTCATCCGCATAGTTAGCTTCAAAAACGTCATAATTTTGCAGGAAAATTTTCAGTGTCCATTTGTTAACAGTTTGGAGGAGAGATCTCTAGTGAAAGGACTCCTTTCCTTCACCGAGGTGATCCATGGATTGGCCAACCAATCCATGTTCTATTTCAGATCTGATCTGTTGTGTGACATATTCTTCAGAAATTTTTGAATTTTACTATAGATCCATGGTATAGATCTTAGATCTATTCAGTGTTATTCATTTTCTGCTGAGATCCCCAAGGGGAATGTACTTAAATCCCACTTAGATATATATTTCTATACTATGATCTGTTATATATCTGAAAAATAATATAAAACTGCTTCATATTCCTCTAAATTACATTTTCTGGTTCAACTTGCAATTCCTTGTGTTATAATGCTGGGTTTTGAGCCATTTCTTCATGTATAGATCTGTATTTTCTCATGTAAAACCATTGAATCAAATTATAAAATTTCCATACTATTATTCCTATATAAATTCATCCAAACCCTTCATAAAATCACGTTGTTGAAGCTTCAGTCCAATCTGCATACTTTAAGCCATGGGGAATCAGGGTTTTCTAGCCTAGTCGAGAATGGACGATCTATTTAACATAGTAAAACGCCTTTGTTTGAGATGAAATTCAGTAGGTAGGTCCCTCTTAACCTAATATATCATATCCATTTGTCTGATTCCCTTATTTGTACACTGATACTTGAATACATTCATTTTAGGTCATAAATCCTCAATTTTCCCCATTATCGGATGAAGGGATTGAACCTCTCCATTTCTGCTGTGTTTATAATTGATGTGTGAGTGTATATAAGTATATTTTATGTAGTAGTAGCTCTCTTCACTTTAAACAGGTCGTTTTACTTTGTTGCAGCCCCTCATTGGGCATTTTCTTGAAGGTAACTAGGTGTGGGAGTTCTGTTTAACCCACCTAGTCTGCTCAAATATTGGATTCAGATTTTATATTGTCTGATATAAATGATACAAGATTTATTTTCCTATTCCAAAGTATATATTTCTGAAAATGTGTTTTTCAGTGCATGATTCGTGAGCTATTCCTAAAAAGGAATATTACAGTGGTATCAGAGCATGATCTCTGGCACAGCCTATGAGATCAAGCTATTAGAAAGTGAAAAGAGAATAACAGAGAACAGAATATGGAGACTATGAGCTTTGTCTCATCATTTTTCAGATCCATGAAGAACCTCCCCAAGGAGGATGAGCAAACAGAAGAGGAAGTACCTTGCACTTCCTATTCTAATCAAGAAGATAGAGAAAGAAGCAGGAGGAAGACACAAAATTTTGGAGAAAATAAGGAATATAGGCTCACAAATCTTCTTCCTAAATCTATTCAGATAATTCCTGAAGATCTCAAGAAAATTAGAAGGGAGATGTCTGAAGAATCTCCAAAAGGGTTTGAACCTCAGTAAAACTCTAGATCTTCACACAGTGAGTGTGAGCATGTAGCCACACACTGTGATGTACAACATATTCTTAAGCTCATATCTGCCCTGAGATAGATAGAAGACGAAGAAGTGACTAAGAGGGAAACTCTTAGTGATTTCTTGAAGAAAGATGAGTCTCAAGCCCTGAAACTCAGAAATCAGTTCTGTTTTTCAGAGCATTGCAAGGCCAAGGTGAAGAGTAGAAAGAAGAGTGATAGATTCACTTTATCAACCTTTTAAATGTCACCTACATGTTCAGCCAAAGAATGGGTGAAAGCGCTGGTCACCTTCCTACACCTGCACCAAATTCCTGAAGAAGAAGCCATTAGAATTGGAGCCTTACATTTGGAAGGTAAGGCCTATGCTTGGTTGAAATTTGAGTTTTTCTTTTGCAGAAATGTAAAAACTTCATCATACATAATTTTCACTAAAGCATTAGTGGAGAGGTTTGATAAGACAATTCATGAAAAACATATGGTGAAGTCAAACCAAAGAACTCAAATGAAATCCCTGCATAGAAATGCAGATCCATTTTAGAAACACATGGAAAGGGCTGAAAACTTGCATCATGCCTTGCTAGAGGCAAGGTTACCTTCCCACACCTTTGAAAAAAAGAACAAATATGTCTCTTCTTCAAAGGTGGATCATTTCATTGGGATATTGCCCAATTTTGTTGCCGAGATCAGGAGCAACAACATTGTTAGATCTAGATCTAATCTAGTACCTCATGCAGACGAAGAAAGGACTTTTGCTCCAACAAGAGGGATTCTTGTGGCATGGCAAGAAAATCCCCAAGATCTCATGTATGGAGATCAAGGCACAATTCATGACGTACATGTGCCATCGATGAGAAGGTGTAGAACCATGGAGGCACAAAGTGAAGATAGGGAAGAGAGCCCATCTCATTCCTATCCATTGCAGAAGGTTTATACAACCAAGAAGGTGATTGGATTGTGCAGTGGAAGCATGGAGGGTCTTCTCCATTCATATGTTAAGTCACCTCTTGTTGAGGATGTCTCATTGCATGGAGACATTGCACCAAGGAGACCATTGGGTCAGCAAAGGAGGATGAGTGCTTCAACTATTGAGGCACAAATCATTTATTTCAGAAGAGTGGAGACCTTGGAAGTTCTTGATACAACACTAAGAGTCTGGGGTAGACTCAAGAAGAAGGGAAGAAGTCTCTCAACATCATCCACACCCACTCTCATTTCAGTTTCTACGCTGTGGTAGGAGAACCAAAGGAAGGGTAGTAGCCCTCCCACTTATACATTTGGCATGCACCTAACTCTTTGGAAGAGTTAACTCAGTCACCTCCTTTCTCCTTGAGGATGGAAGGGAACTCATCTATGAGCTGCTCCTTTTTCATGGGCAAAAGATATGGTAAGGACATTGTTTGTTTACTTGCTAATTTACATATTGATTCCTTAACCATATATATGAAATATGTTGCTCCAATGAGGAGAATTCTTAATTTGAGGCTGGATGGTCTACTTGAGGCCATGAGCAATGATGATGACCAATCCCTAGGAGGAATTGGGGAGAGATTCTGTTTTGGAGGACATACTTACATTGCCCCATACATCATCCACTTCCTCCAAACTTATGAGGAGATTGGGGCAGCAAGAAAGTGGTTGGAGGACCACACCTTTCATCAATCTCTATTGCAGTTGAGATCCAAACTGCATTGGTTGCATATGAGGGATCACTGCCCTTCACATTTGCTACATATGGCAGCCAACATGATTTTTATTCTTGCTCCTTATGTTGCTGACATATCCAATTTTATGAGAAGCTTATGTGGAAGAGAGACACATTGTATAAGTGTGTCCTGTGGGGGCAAGAATCCCCATAATTGTTTCAGTGCATGCTCTAAAGGGAGCATGAGATATGATAGGGCTTCCATACTAAAACAGTTGCTTCTTCATGAGGTGAGCCATATGAGCTAGGGTATGCATCTCACTGACATTGGGGAGGAGCTTTTCTATGGACTACCAAGCTGGGAGGTAGTTTAATTCATTTGGATGATAGCATGGGTATGGGAGACACTCATTGGGAGATATTTTCCCCATGCTCTTCATCACTCCTACCTTAATGAGGCCCTTGAGCAACGAGAAGATCACCACTTGCACCTTCCATTTTCTCATGATGTACACTTATGATATGAGAATTGGAGGAAATCATTGGACGATAGATTCATTGCTTATCATTTTCAGCCATGTGGGATCCATTGATGAGGCCACAAGAAGGGGAAGGAGAAGTTTGGTTATACCCTGCAGTTTCTTGAGGAAAAGAAACATTTTGAAGGGGGAGGACTGTAATATTCATAACTACCCTAAGTTAGTAGGAATATTCAATGAATTTTTTTTTTAATGTTTTATGAATAAAATGTAAAGGAAAACAAATAAAAACTCCTAAACAGGAGAATAAATCAATTCCCAATGTGAACAGAGTCAAATCAGGGCTTTCTCAATAAAATCAACTTGTATGTGAAACAGGTTCAAGCTATTTGAATGGGTCAACAGGACCAAATCATAACATAGTCTAGATACAATGAACCTCCTAGTTGATCAGTGCAATCCCATGAGGAGGTCCTCCATGTGAAAAGGGAAAAATGAATGAAGGTGGTTTAGGGTTTTACAAACCCTAATCTTATAAAAGAAAGGGAAAGAATCAAGGAGAGGGTTGTTGATGATATTTCAATTTTGAGATTTCTTGAGCAACTCAAACTCTCTTGGTTGTTTAGCTAAGAGAGAGGAATTTCCTGTTTAGGAATTCCTCTTCCTTCCTTGAGGGTCTCTTGGAGGAGATTGTGCTGCATTGATCCACTATCTGGAATTTTGGTCAAGCTTCACCTCCCTTGACAGCATAAATCCTAATTAGGGCTTCATTTTTTAGAGATCTGCAGCAAGTGGAATCATATCTATTCAGATCTGAGGAGTTCTATTGTGTCTTCTCAGTGGGGAAGTCATCTAAACCATTGGCAGGAGTGTAATAGCTGCTTAGAGCTTTAGATTTCCATCATGGCATGAGCCAAAAGTGTGATATACTACATCTATGTAGTTAGCTTTAGAAACTACATTATTTTGTAGGCAGAGTTGTAGTGTCCATTTGTTAGCAGTTTGGAGGAGAGATCTCCAGTGAAAGGACTCCTTCCCTTCACTGAGGTGATCTGTGGATTGGCCAACCAATCCATGTTCTATTTCAGATATGATCTGATGTGTGACATATTCTTCAGAAATTTCTGAATTTTACTGTAGATCCATGGTGTAGATCTCAGATATATTCAGTGTTCTTCATTTTCTGTTGAGATCCCCAAGGGGAATGTACTTAAAAGTAATTTTTTCATATAGATCCCACTTAGAGCTATATTTTTGTACTCTTATCTGTTATAGATCTTAAACATAATATAAAACTACTTCAGATTCCTATAAATTATGTTTTCTGGTTCACCCTGCAATTTCTTGTGTTATAATGTTGGGTTTTGAGCCATTTCTTCATGTATAGATCTGTATTTTCTCATGTAAAACCATTGAATCACATTATAAAATTTCCATACTTTTTTTCCTGTATAAATTCATCCAAACCCTTCAGAAAATCACGTTGCTGAAGCTTCAGTCCAATCTGCATACTTTAAGCCATGGGGAATCAGGGTTTTCTAGCCTAGTCGGGAATGGACGACTTGCTTAACATAGTAAAACGCATTTTTTTGAGCTTAAATTCGGTAGTTAGGTCCCTCTTAACTTAATATATCATATCCATCCATCCTCTTCCCTTGTTTTTACGTTGATACTTGAATACATTCATTTTAGGTCATAAATCCTCACTTTTCCCACTATTGGATGAAGGGATTGAACCTCTTCCTTTATGATATGTTTCTAATTGATGTATTAGTGTATATAAGTATATTTTATGTATTATTATCTCTCTTCACTTTTCACAGGTCATTTTACTTTCCTGCAACGCCTCATTGGGCATTTTCTTGAAGGTAACTAGGTGTGGGAGATTTGTTTAACCCACCTAGTCTTATTTTTTTCAACTGAAATATTTGATTAAGATTTTATATTGTCTGATCTAAAGGATACCAGATTTATTTTCCTGTTCCAAATTATATTTTTTTGAAAATGCATTTTTCAGTGCATGATTCATGAGCTGTTCCTAAAAAGAAATATTACATTGTCTAAATAGAACTCTTTATTAAGATGAAAAATAATTACATACAAAACATAGTATTTGCTAATAAAAATTTCCAACCTCTTGAATTTCGATCTTATGCTCTTTATAGAACATTTACAATATAGGATTCCTTCTTCTCCACTAGATACATCAAACTCATAGAGTTTGACCACTTTCTCTAATCATAAACATGTCATTTATTACAAATTGACAACTATGATCCTAGTGAAAATTCCTATTTCTAATAGGACTAAAACTCTTTAATACCCTCCTAACAACCTTATCTATTCTTTATTACATCTTTTTCCACCTGCACTCCCATGAAGTCAAATTTTGATGATAATATTTAACTTGATGTAGCCACGCTATTGATGATAATGTTCTCCTAAAATTTAGGAAACATGTCTTCCTATTTTTTAGGCCCTTTGATTCCTTTATCTATTTTGAGCACTTTTACCATTAATGAATCATGTCTAAATGGCTCTTGTTGCCAAATATTTACACCATATGTCTTAAATTCTCCCACTGTGCAGAATCTAAACTTTGAACAATGCCAAAAAGGTAAGAATAAACCTGCGCTACGAAAGCAACACAATTTCGTAGCACTTTTCATAGCACAATGTTTAGCTCCTTTTCAAATCTTCTTTTGATTTGTTTTTTTCAGGGAAGCCTTCATTTTCCATTAACACACTTCCACCAGCAATTTCAAGACAATATTCACCAAAATTCCCTCAAAATTTGATATGAAAATATGATAAAGGCTGCTTCAGCAGTTTCATAGCACATTTCATCAGATTTTCACTATCTGCACTACGAAACTACTATGTAAGTAGTTTTGTCAAAAATTTCTTCAAAATTCATACTTTGGAGATACTTAAACTTTAAGGGTATTGATTCTATTTCAAAAACACATCAGTATGACCTTGAAAATATAACCTTCATCCAAATTTACCTTCATTTTGATCAGAGATTGTATTGTGGATTTATCATTTTGTTTCATTGCCCCTTTAACATTTCTTGAGACAGAGACCTTGTCAATTATATCTCTAGATATTCCACCTGTCTTCTTAACCTTCTATTGCTAGCTCTCAAATGAGTTTTGATCACTCTTACAAACTTTTCTTCCTTAATGGTTGGGACTGTCCATGTGAAGAACTGTTCTTCACTGCTTGGTATTTCTGATTTGGAGACTATTTGACCTTCCCAAACTGCTTTCATCCTCTTAAATTTCGTTTTCTCAATGACATGTTTTCTAGCTCTTTTCTTCAACTTAGCAATCTCATGATTTGCTAATCTTAACTTCTCCTCTAGGATTTTATATTTGGTCATTTCTTCTTGTACTATAATTACTCTGTTTTCAACATGCTTTGCCATAGATGAGGAAAGATCAACTATTTCTTCAAGAGCAATAGTTGCTTTATTGGTTCCTTCAACTTCAGCATTAAGTTCCTTGAGATTTTTGGAATGTCTAGTTACATGCTTCCTAGCTGGGAAAACAAATGCTACATCTTCACCCTTAAACTCCAACTTCTTTTTTGATTTCACCTTTTTCTGTTTTCTTTCATTTATTCCTAGGAAATCAGCTTGCACTATAGGTGATTCTTCTATGTCTATTGCATGCAATATGTCATCCAAGTTTCCTTTCAATCTTGGACTGTCATTTGATCCTGAAGCTACTATCTTTCCTTTCGATGTTGCAACTTGACTCCTTGTAATTCTCTAAACTACTTGCTTACTCTCTGTTTGTTTTTGTTTAGCTTCCTTAGTACTTTGTAATCCTTGTTTTGCAGGTGAAGGGGTTTCTGTAACAATCACTGGTGTTCTTTCTACCTTATCTTTTACTTGTTTCCTTGGCTTCAATTTCACAAACCTTCAAGTCCTTATATATATTGGTTGACTAACTTCTGCTGATGGTGATGGATTTTTCTTTGCCTTAGGGTTTTTAACTGGGGTTATAGCTTCCATTTCAAATCCACTTATAAAAAGAAAATAAGACCAGTCACTATTAATATTCTAGAGCTCATTTAAAACCAAAATTTTAATTAAACCATGGTGAAACAGAGATGTTTCACAACCCTCATATTTTTCTTGCACTTTGTCAACCATTTTGGCAATACTTCTATACAGAAAAAATGGTAAATCAATTGATATTATACCTGTAAAATGTAATAGGAGTTTGAAATGATAATTGTAGGATTTATGGTACTTGCCTTCACATGTGAAATATCTTTGGATGTTTAATAGTAGTTTAGCATAGCTATCCTTAATACAGTTTCTGGGAACTACATTTCTTAGGTCCATCTCTGCATATTTTGGCTTCAAAAAAATCTTTCATGCCTCCATATCGATTCTAAAACCCTTAAACCAAGTTTCTTGTCCTCTAGGTATTTTAGTCACCAGAGCTATGATTTCAGGTGTCACTGACATGTTTAACATTCCAACCTTTGTATTGGTCCCACTGAAATGTAATTCAAACTCTTTGGATACCTAAGAATGTCCACCTTGTAACTTTTCACAGAATTTTAAACAACCTGCTTTACTGAAAGCATTCATGACTATTTGATCTTCAGCTAAAACTTTTGGGCTTTCAGGTTCACATCTCAAATAGTGTCCACTTTTGTGGTTCCTTTTCTTCTCAACCATGTTTGTTTTAGAAAAACTCTGTCGGCTTCCTTCAAAATTTATAAAACATCGTCTCTTGATTTAATTTGGAATCCTTGCTTGAGAAAAAGGGAACAACCTCGCTTGATTTGGTTTGGTAGCCTCACTTGATTGTATATGAAAATAGCCTTGGTATAGAAAAACCACAGGCTTAACTCTAATACTTCATAGTTTGAAACGGAGATGTTTCACAATTCAGTATGAGCAAATGTATATTGGAATGAATAGAATAGAAAACAGTTTTCGAAATTTGAAATCCCAATTTCCAATGAGAAACCCATGTTATGATAATAATGGATATGAAAGGTTAAGTAACTCGAATATGACCTCTAACTGACTCACGATGATGTTACCCCATCATTACTTAACGGATTTCTGACAATTTTTGGGTTTTGACATGACCCGTTAAGAATCCACGCTTTTGTAGCACACATAGTGTATTTTTTTGATGTAGGAGCATTAGATTCGGGAAAATAATTTGTATTTTATTAAACATAGGGGGTCTTATGTTTGTCAGAAAATATTAATTTTATGTAAATATTAATGGGATTTTTGAGAGATTTTAATTAATTATTGTGAGGATTTGTTAATGTTCCCAAATTATTTGGAGAACATAAGAGAAATTAGATTTGAGATATCTAAGAATTAATTATGAAGCCTAAGTTAGATTTGGTTTCAATATTTTAGGGATAAAATCTAGATTGTAGGGGTGTTGAGATATTTGAGGACTTTGTTGAGTTATTAAAGGGATTTGAACCTAAATTTGTTTATCATTATTGTATAAATGTAATAAGCATAAAAGGCAAAAGGCAGGAAGAATAGAGAATAGGAGTGAGATTTGGACAACAGAGTTTGTAAGCCTACTGACTTTTGTAAAAGGGTCACTGATTTAAAAATATAGCCATGCACCAAGAGGGTTTTTTGTAATTTATTACATTTGTTTATATAGATGAAGAATTGTTCCTGAATTCTGTGTGAATTATATATATTCTTGGTTAAATTCTGTTTGAAGAATGTTTGAATTTCTGTGAAATAAGCATATGAGGAAAGCATCGATTTTAGTTAATATCGATTTATGCTTTGAATTGAATTCAATAGAAATCTACATATGCTGGAGAAGGCACACAGATCAGATCTCTAAAACTGAAGTGGAACCTCAGCCTTTGAGGAAGGACGTAGAGATACTAACTTCGATTTTTGAAATTGGAACCATTCGAAAGAGGAAGTCTCATATATAACAGCAGAGTTGGTGCAGCGTTGGAGAAGAAACAACGTTTTGTGAAGGAGGTAAGATTTTAGTCCATACTTCGAGTTTTAATTGCTAATGCTGAGCTTTAAGTTGAATACCATAAGTGTGTTGTTTGAGCAAATAAGAGATGGCGAAATAATGGTGTAGAAGAATCATGCACAAAATCAATTTATCGAACTGACCAGTAGAGATGTTAACCCGTAGCGTCGAAATGGAGGCACAGAATCTTTTGTCTATTCGAACGTTGAAGAAAAAGAACAATTTTGGCTCAGATGCGTAGCAGAAGGGTTGAAGTGGAATTAAAATCAACAACAAAAGCCAATGAGTGCATTGAAGTAATAGCGAAGAGGCGAGGGAGAGTTCTTAACCTAAAGGCCAGTCGGATTCCTATGATTTGTTGCGATGAACCAATAAACAAGTCAGTAATTGCGTTGAAAATTAAATGGAAGCCGCGTAGTTATATTTGCCAGTGGACATTAGAATGTAGAAAAATTAAATTTCTGTTGAATTGCAGTGCTAGTATCGATGGCACAAGCAGACCATACATGGAGGTGAGTTCTGGCATAATACATATGTGTTTGTTGGCATTTGGAAGTTTAATGTCAACTGGCCAAATATATAAGAAGTGAGCGCATATGAATATGGCTAAATGATATGCATTGGTATTAATTTTCCAAGTTTGAACTATTAAAACATGGTGGATATGCATAAATTGTGAATCCATAAATAGTATGGTGGATATATGGGTTTATTTGAAGTGTAATTCACAACATTGAAATATTCTCATGCCATGATAAACATTGGGGTTTTAATCATAAAGGCCTGGAGTTTAAGCAATAAAACTAGTGGTTGGATAATTAAATTCTTTTGTAAGAATTTTATAAAGGCTTATAATTTGTGAAAAAACCTTGCATATGAAGGTTGATGGGTTCAAAGATGAAAGGAGAAATATTTTTCACATAAGAGTTGAAATTTTTGGAAGTTCTTTTGGTCATGGTCTTAACCATATAAATTGTGCATAGAGAGAATTAGCTTCCACATATATAAATGAAATCTGGATTATGGTTTTATAACCATGTATTAAAAGATGAAGAAAACTTCCTTGAAGATTTAATGTATGAGATTCCGCATGAAAGAATTGAATTTTGGTTTGTTCTGAAGTATGGTTTTCATAAACCATAAAAATTTGTGAACAAATGCTATTAGCTTCCACATGTAAAAGTTGTGAAATTGCCCAGACTTAGAGTCGTATTTGGGGCAAAGAATTGGGATGCATTTTTATATGCATAGCTGGTGATGAGAATGTGGGTATATAGCAGGGCAACCTGCTATCAAGTGGTATCAGAGATGGAATAGCTCTATTTGAAGGTTCAAGTTTTTATTAATTGCATGTGTGAAATCAAATTTTTGAAACTGATAAGATTGCAGCACAGAGATGCAGTGCAGGTGAAAGATAATTCAAGATCAACATGATCTTGAAGGTGAGTTGATGATCATTATTATTTAACTCTGGTTTGAAGGTTATGCTTGACAAATTTGGTTTGCAGGCATATTGAAGAAGTCTCAGCAGAAAGAAGCAGATCACAACTTTGAGAGCAGTGATGAAGGAGTCCAGCAGAGGATTCTAAGTGAATGTGGCAGAACCTGAAGAGATTCAACAGAGGTTGAATGAATAGAATAAGTGTGTTCTAGAAGTTGCAGATGACTAAAGCCTGAAGGAGCAATGAAGAATGCTCAGAAGGTTCCAGCAGAAGGAGAACCAGTACTTGCCAAAAGACCAAATCCAGAGGAAAGGATTGGTGAGGTAAGTGGCAGTGGGAGAGCTTGTTGTTGTAGAGGATTAATGCAGCTTATGAGTGAGGAACTCAGGGATAATAAGGTGACTACTTAAATTCATAAAGGACAGAACATAGGTTCAGATAGAGACCACATCAGAAGAAAGGAGGTGAAAGAAGATGCCAAAGAAAATGACATAAGGTAGCAGTTAGCTGATGCAAAATATTACAAAGAGGTAGTTGAGATCAGAGGATAGTTTAGTAAACTGAAGATGATGATAGAGGAAAGCCAGAGATTTTTTTGGCTCATGAAGAAGAGAGTAAAGTGGCAGAGGCTACAACAGAAGAGAGAGCAACAAATGAACATGCAATTTGTAGAGAAGCTGAGAAAGCTTGAACAGAGGATGGATGTACAATTGGGATGTGTAGAACTCAGAGTAGTTGAGTTGAAAGTGGAAGTTTCCATTGGTGAAACAGAAGAGGAAATTATTAATGATTTCTTGAACTATTGGGCAAATCTAGATCAGCTCGACAATGTAAAACCTTGTATTTTTGTAATTGACAATTGTGATGTGATTACAGGTTTTGCAGAGGAAGGTGTACAATCTTGTGAAGCTGTCACAAGTATGGGAAAGTATCTTTCAAAATATATATACTCTGGATTAGAAAGCAATGAGGAAGAATTCCTCTTGAATGAGGGAAGCAATAATGCATTCATGCTTGAAGTTGTTACAGTACAAGAGGAAGTTCTTGTGAATGAAGAGGAGGATCAGCTTGAAGAGCTAGTATATAAACCAACAATTGAGACTGTTGAACTTTGTGATTTTCAAACTGAAAGTTTGTGTGTGAATGTAGGGATGGTACATGATGATAATATACTTCAGCAATACCACAAGGAAATTGCATTGCTGGAATATTTGTTAGAGAATTCAGAGTATGAAAGAGAGAATTCAGAGTATGATAATATACTTCAGCAATACCACTCGATTTATTGTATGCTGTGTATGGTTCTTCTACACCATCATTTCCCCATATCTTATTTACTAAAACAACACGCCCATTTTAGACCTCAAAATTCCCCTAATGGTGTAAAAGTTACCCCCTTTCCCAAATTGACTTTGTGGTTGGTTCACCCATATGGACGTGATAGAGTTAGCCAAAGGCATACTGCTATTCGCATAGTTAAGCATCGACATAGACCCTACACTGGAAGTTTGACCACTCAGAGGAACAATGTTAATAATAGGTTGTCCTATTTGTCCTAATGACTATATGGGGTACTGAAGTGCCCCCCCGGCATATATGTATTGGTGACACTGCCCCTTGGCATGATTTCCAAGGGGTTTGAACAAGCTTATGTCCAAGCCACAGACTAAGGCTTCTAAAAAAATGCAATATGTTTCTGTCAGGGTGAAGCAGCAGGTCCTGGCCTCCTCCATGGGAGAAGATCCCAAGGGTTTGGAGGTGGTGACAATTGTCAGAGCGGGTATACAGTCAGAATATGGCCTCTTACTCATGATTTTAATCATTGTGTCAGGCAGAAGCAAAGCAATGAGGAAGATAGTGAGACTCTGAGAGAAGTTTATGAGCATAGTTTGTGAATGCTAATTGTAAACGTGAATTATTAGTCTGGTGAAGACATATCTGTTCAACATAACTAAACTAATAATAGGCACAACAGAATTAGTGGGAGGGTCCTTGGGGGGTGGGCTCTTCATAAAATATCCTGTGGGCATATGTAATGCAGGGTGTATGATATGGAGAGTTTTAAACAAATTTGTCTTCCAAAGAATTAATCACAGAGTTGGGCTCTCATCTAGTATAGTGGAGGAGACCTCACTCTCATCTGAACTGGACGATGAGGAGTTGAAGAACTTGGTGGCATTTTTTAATTTTCTAAAATTTTAATTATTTGGTGTATTATAGAATTATTTAGTGATAGTATTATTACTATAAAAAAAAAAAGAAAGTGATGCAAAATCCATTCAACAGCAATGCATGTAGTTGTTGTACGGAAATTACTATCATTTGTTGGGAGTGTTGATGTCACAATATATTGAGAGAAGGGTTGGTAAAAAAAAAAATATAGTTAGGTTATAGAGCACACTTAGACCTCAAACAATAGGTGTAAGCACTCTCGTGAAGACGAGTACCCTCCCAAAGACCAAAGACAAAGTAGGTCTGTCTATCTTAGGTAGCAGGGCAGACTGCCCCATTCACCTTTTGTAAGTCTCTAAAAATTATAGAAACTAAAGATACCCCAAATCACATACATTGTTAAGGGGGTCAGGGTCGTAGAAAGCACTCTATATGGGCATAACACCTAGATCCCCAATCTAGTTTTGACATCCCCGAAGGAAACCCCAATATATAGAATTCCCACTGAATGCACTCGAAGGTGGGCTACTTTCCCATGCACCCTGGTGTCGTCTCGCACTTAAATCTGGTGGTAGTGGAGTGATCCCGGCAATATTAGTGAAGTAGGATTTCACTTTTTAATGACTGTAGTTTCAAGTTTTGAAATATTGGGTGATTTTCTCACTTCTCCTACCCCAAGATCCTCGCCTAAACTATTATTGCTATGAGCTCAGAAAAAGTTATATGATTAATTTTATTATTTCTTGATTCTTAGTGTACTTGATTATTAGTCTTGTGGAGGGGGAGTGGATGTATGAAATGTGATGATACTCCAACTCAAAAAACATGCAAAATTATGCTCTAAATATTCAATTCGATGAAGATTTTATTCTATAGCGAGAGATGTTTCCACATTGATGAACCAAACATTCAAATAACATAGTTCAACCTTAAAGATTCAAACATCTATCTATCTTCTCTAACAAATTTTTAACCAAAATTTTCAGAATTAATTTAGCTAAGCTCATAAAACTAAAAATAAATAAATTTTTCTTCAAAAAGTAGATGCTGCTAACATTAACTTTTTTAAACAAGGACTAAAAAATGCTGTTAGAAAATTATATATTATGGAGCAATGCAACACATAGAATATGAAAAAAATACAAGCACACAAAACACATAAAACCAGAGAGACATAGATATACGTGGTTCACCCAGTTTGGGCTACGTCCACCCCAAATAGCCAATCCTTCCTTTCTATTATCCAGCAAAAATTGAAGAGACAAAACCTACAGCAGATCCGCTGTAATATCCTCTGTTCTCTCTCATAGTCTCCCTATCTTTTTCTCGCTCTGAGAATACACACATAATACATAGTTCCAATACAATACCCTCATATATACAAGGGGGTTTCCTTCTAGGGAAAAAAATCCCTAAACTAAACATAACTTCTACAGTCAGATCATCCACCTATGAACGGCCCAGATTGACTAGAAATTACTATACTTTTACAAGGAAAATTTACATATGTTTTTAGCTTCGGAGGCACTGCCCCCGAAACCCCCCGCTAGGGGGGGGCTCTGAAAAGTGCTACCACCCCCTTATGGACCCCCCATAGTAGCGATTAATTACGGGCAGTGTTGCTGCCCCTTTTAAGGTACAGGTGTCCAATGCTGTGATACAAAGTAAACAACATAATCAGGTTCCACACCCAACAATCTCCCTCTTGGAGACTAATTGTAGAAACTCCACCGCTACTTCATTTGCTGGACAATGACTCCTCCTTGGACCTGGTTGTTCCTCATCTTCATTTTCATCTTTGAAGACCAATTGAAACTGAGCACATTCTCAGTTTCTCCCTGGTTACAACTTTTGTTAGCATATCTGCAGGATTCTGGCTAGTGTGTATCTTTTCCAGCTTCAACTCTCCATCTTCCAATACTGACCGTATGAAATGGTACTTGAGATGTATGTGTTTAGTCCTGGAATGAAATGCTGAGTTCTTTGAAAGATGAATGGCACTTTGGCTATCATTGTATAACGTGCCCATATCATGCTTCTTACCCAATTCATCCATAAACCTTTGTAACCAAATCATTTCTTTACTAGCCTTTGTAGCAGCAACATACTCTGCTTCTGTTGTTGAAAGTGCAACAACACTTTGGATTTTTGAAACCCAACTGACAGTTGTTCCACCTACAGTAAATACATATCCTGTAGTGCTCCTCCTATTATCTTTGTCACCTCCCATATCTACATCAACATATCCCTGTAGAGAAATGTTTGAACCACCAAAGCATAATGCTTGATTTGTTGTACCTCTCAAATATCTGAGAATCCATTTTACTGCCATCCAATGTTATTTTCCTGGATTTAATACGATAACCTGAGCTCTTTCCTCTTTCCATTCTCCTTCCCCTAGACTCTGCACTCAAAGCATTACCCGATGTCTCACCGAAGATTTTCCATCGCATTTCCTCGCTAAGGATAGCACCAACAACATCATCAAACTTTAAAGTACTAGATCCACAGACATAGTTACTAATGGCCATTACTAAACCATTCCAACTCTCTAGAAATGAGCACAAGAATAACAGATCTCTAACTTCATCATCATTGTTTACCCCTATAGAACTTAACTGACTTGTAACTATATTGAAATCATTTAAATGGTCTGCAACAAATCCACCTTCCAACATCTTCATATTAAATAGTCGTTTCATAAGAAATACCTTGTTTGAGGCTGAGGGTTTTTCATATAGTTTCGCCAATGTCTACATCAAACCCTCTGTTGTTGTTTCCTTTGAAATATTGAAGGCGACTGACGCCGCAAGGCACAACCGTACTGTTCCGAGTGCCTTTCTATCGAGAATGTTCCATTCCACATCTGTCATGGCCACCGGATTCTTTGTTTTTCCGCTCAATGGTAGGTATCTTTCTGATATAGATAATCTTCCATCTGCATCTTCCACAATGGGAATTTTTGGCCATTAAAATTCTCGACCCTAAATTTACCATCTTCCGCCATTGCTCCCACTCGAACCAGGAACCCTTTTTTCCTGTGAGTTTATCAGCTAAATAGACCTTCAGCTCTAATACCAGTTGTTAGAAAATTATATATTATGGAGCAATGAAACACATAAAATATGAAAAAATACAAGCACACAAAACACATAAAACCAGAGAGACACAGATATACGTGGTTCACCCAGTTTGGGCTATGTCCACCCCGAACAGCCAGTCCTTCCTTTATATTATCCAGCAAAAATTGAAGAGAAAAAACCTACAGCAGATCCATTGTAATATCCTCTGTTCTCTCTCACATTCTCCTTATCTGTTTCTCGCTCTGAGAATACACACATAATACACAACCGCAATACAATACCCTCATATATACAAGGGGGTTTCCTTCTAGGGGAAAAAACCCCTAAACTAAACATAACTTCTACTGTCAGCTCATCTGCCTATGAACGGCCCAGATTGACTAGAAATTACTATACTTTTAAAGGCAATTTTACATCTTTTTTTAGCTTCGGGGGCACTACCCCCGAAACCCCCCACCAGGGGGGGGCTCCAAAAAGCATTATCGCCCCCCCTAGACCCCCCACTTCAGCAATTAATTACGGGCATTGTTGCCACCCATTTTAAGGTACAGGGGTCCAATGTTGTGATACAAAGTAAACAAGATAATCAAGATCCACACCCAAAAAATGCTAACTGGTAATAAAGCATAAGGATCGAGTGAAAGAAGCTAATATGGTAGCCAATAACTCCACAGCCAAAGGGAAACACAACAGAGGTGTAAACAACAGATTTTTGCTAGGTAACGCTGGCAAGAAGAGGCTACAGAGCATTAATGATGAGACTAACACACTGTATCTAAGCATAAGTAGTGTTATAACGCACTGAAGCACTCTCACAAGGAGCGTTATTCAAGGTAAAGTTGTACAGATGGCTATGCATGGTCTATTTTGAACTTTGTGAGCTTTTGAGATGATTACTAAGCATATAAACTAGTCAGAAGGATATGTGAAAAGAGGAAAAGAGGTAAAGTCATAGGAACAATCTGAAAACTTGGGGTTTACTCCCCAGGGAGTCACCATTTATGCTATAGGGTAATATGCTTGGGTGGTGGTTATTAGATATCCCTCTCAAGGCTTTTCGATGCCCGAGGAAGACTGTAAGATTAGTTGTAAAGGTTCAAAGGTACTACATACATGCTCATACTAATATATAATTGATAAAGCGAGATTTGGAAGGATTACATCTTTCTGGACGACAGATCCTATGGAGAGAGCTAGGCGGTAGGGCAGGAGTCCTTCCTCACGAACTACAAATCTAGATCATGCAACCAATCAAAGCACCCATGTAATATTCACAACAATATATCTTTCTAACAATTAAACTAGCATTAAACTATGCAGATCTAAGCCATACATATCATGCTACATAGACAAATGAATAAAAAATGTGACACTGATATATCAAATGGAAAAAACATATATAGTTCTAGTGATTTATGAAAATGAGGATTACAACCATCAGTTGCACCAAACCCTTCTCAACCTTCCATTTCCTCTCTCTCTTTCTCTATCTCCGAGTGTGATGATGCTCAAGGCAGAAAGACCTCAATGAACTTCACCGATATTCAAGCCTCACACTACAATAATGAAGTTCTACTCCATATATAATAAAACCTTCGACCATAGACCAAGAGCCCACATCTCCAATTTATAGGAAATGGAGAGGACAAACCTTGCCAACTCTTTCAACTAGTTCAAATGGGGAAAGATCTAGATGTGTCCTCACTTTTATTTGATTTTTCCTTCCATAGGAGTTAAGTTGTGTTTGGAAATGTCTAATAAATTTTTTGTGCCATTAGTTTCTATTTTTGAACTGACTCTTTCTGAGAAAAAGTTGGAAATGCCAATTAGTTTTCCACAAGATATCTCCCTTTTCACATTCAAACACAGATAACGCTGCCCCTTGGGCAAGACAGAGTGTTACCCTAGGCATTAATACTCCTTTTTCATGGCTAGGGTGTGTTTTAACTCTTCCTAGCTATTTCTTGGGTGCGTTACCTTGGAAAAATTGGGTCTTGTCTAGGTCATTTTCTTCCTTCCATGTTACCTTATCCTTTGAGTTGATGAGGAGTTCATTTTTCTTGTAACAATATGAATAGATTTGCTTAAAGTATCTCTATTATTGAGAAAATATATACAATCTGTGTGTTGGAATATTCTTCGAAGATCTAATTCTATTATCTGGTTACATCTGCGACGAATTTGATCTAGTAACTATTATCTGTTATGTGCAATTATTTGTGTTTGTGACAGATTTGTTATAATATTTTGTTGGTATGTTATGTTCGCATATGTTTATAATCTGTAATAATTTTTGTTATACATATTTTAGTGCCACAAGGTGTGGAAACCTGGTTCCAGCACCCCCCCCCATACTGCTTAGGGTGAGACTTTGATATGCGCAAGCAGGTCATTTCCGAAAGGGCCAGTGGTTGGAGGATTTTTTGGTTGTGCAATAACCCCAAAATTGGGTCAGGACCCCTCAATCCAACAAATGGTTTTGTTGTCAGGACCGGGATCATTTTGAGGGAGAATTAACGTATTGCCATCCTACACAGAACAAATTACAAGATTGGCTAGATAGAAATATACATGAGTTCACGATACAAGAGAATCAAAGTTCTAAATTGATGCAGGAGCATCAAGCTCAATTTTTATTAATTAATTGTGTGAAATAGGGGGTGAGACTTTTTAATTATTTCATTAATTTTCATAATTTAAGAGAGAAAAATGTAAAGATGAGGATTAATGTATATATTATTTTAATAATTAAAAGGATATGAGTTAGGTAGCTAATTTAGGGAGTAGGAATTCTATGTACGGGACTTTGTTGAGTCCACACCTAAAATGAATCTAAATTAGATCTAGTTGAGGATTGGGTGGAGAAATTTATGGGGTGAAATAAATACATTATTTATGTATAAATTGTAGAAATTTGTTGAATAATAATTAATTATCCACTGAGACTATCCTGATCACATACAATTCGAATTTATATGCAACACATAATCTCTTCCACTCAGATCATCAAACATGCGGAAATAAAATCAAGCGATAACACATCAAATCATCATACATATTAACACAGTATGTATGGGGAAAGCTTATAGCTGAAAACCCCGCAGCTATTGTGTATATTATAATGGAGAAATCAAGTAACAAACTCAGTACAATACTCCTCACAAGTACTCAGTACTTTCTCATACGGTTACCCACAATCTAGCTCAGTTTTGAACAGGTTACTGGTTCAAAACTCACCGCCAATTGCCTTGCCTCTATTGCGCAATCCAGGCCTGTCTATATAGAGATCCAAGGTTCGATTCTCCTTGGCTTGACTGCGCAATTGTCATGGACAAATCCTCCAAGTGTGGTGCAAAACTCATGCACAACTGATGTCGCCACTGATAGCTAACTCCACCCTTTCATCTACCTCTTTCACTGGTCTCCACTGAACTGATCATGCACTGTAGTGAACTGATGTGTTCTTGAGTTGAATAATGAGTTACTAATTAATGAATTAAGTAATATTTAATTCACTCCACTCATAACTAATTGATTAGCTAGTTAAACTAATCTCAACTAGTTCAACTAAAATAAACAGAACACAACTCCACTAGCTGTCTCATTAACTCCACCAAACTTCTGCCACTGAAGTCCTAACTGAAGTCAACCATGCATGATGCCATAAAACCCTTGGGAATAGCGTAATTCCTCTGTCAGATGCATGAGCCACTTCCAAGGCTCGAACTGAAGTGCTCCAAGAGAGTAAACTGCTGTTTATAGTCCAAATATTATTAAGGGTAAATAATATTTGACTTCCCTATTTTTAGGAGAGGCAGTCTAAAAATAGACTTCGACCTCTTCGACCTAAAAAATAGAGTCTCATATATTTTTACCAGCATGACCAATGCTCCAAGAATCTCAAACTAGAATCCCCGAACCATGCTCCATATGTCTAAAAATAGACATAGTCTAAAAATAGACTTTGCGCCAGAATTTGCCTGCGGGCCCACTTAGTGAAGGCGACTTCATTTCACTAAGCTCCATCATCTTGCTGCATTCTCAACACTCCCTCTCAGCAAGATATGGATTATCTGCAATCCCTATCCTGCCTCTTTGGAATTCGAACTTGCTCCTGGTGAGCGCCTTCGTCAGGATGTCGGCATCCTGATCCTCCGTGGGAACATATGAAAGCATCATGATTCTCTGCTGAACACAATCTCTGATATGATGGTACCTGATGTCGATGTGTTTGGACCTATCATGAAATACTAGATTATTCGAGAGTTTAATGCAACTCTAGTTATCACAGTAGATCACTGTAGGCTCCAAATGCAACCTGAACAAACCTGCGAGGATCTTCCTCATCCAAATAGCCTCGCATGCAGCCAAGCTAGCTACCATATACTCGGCCTCTACTAAACTGAGTGCCATGGATCTCTGCTTCCTGCTGTACCAAGAAACTACTGTCGACCCAATGCTGAAAACTCCTCCAAAAGTGCTCTTCCGGTCCGTTGGGCTCCCTGCCCAATCTGCATCAGTGAAGCCAGAAAGCTTCGCTCCATCCTCCTGTCTGTACCATAGACCATATCCCGATGTTCCTCTGATATATCGAAATACATGCTTTCCTACCTTCCAAAAGAGCTTGGTAGGCTTAACCATAGCTTGCAAAAGCTGGTTAACTGCATGGCATATATCGAGTCGTGTATTGACCAGATACATAAGCGACCCCACCAACTGTCGATAGACAGTGGCATCCACTACCTCCGCTGAAGTAGAATCCTCCTTCCTCCAACCACCAGGAAGAGGAGTGTCAACAGGCTTGCAGCCTTGCATGTTGAACCTCTCCAGAATCTCCCGAGCATACTTACCCTGAGAAACAAACAGTCCTCCGCTGCGCTGCCAAATCTCCAATCCCAGGAAATAATGAAGGATGCCCAAGTCCTTCATCTCAAACTCTTGTGCAAGATCCTCCTTGCATGAAAGTATCAATTGCTCATTGCCAGTCAAAATCAGATCATCTACATACAGTACGATGATCAACATCTTCCCCTCCACCACAATCTGGTACAGGTTAGGATCCGCCTCACTCTTGGAGAATCCAAGCCCGGTGAAGTAGCTGTCTATCCGAGTGTACCAAGAACGAGGTGCTTGCTTCAGCCCGTACAGTGCTCTCTTGAGTCGGCACACATGCGACTCACTGCTGAAGATCTCAAAACCTTCAGGCTGCTCTATGTGCACCTCTTCCTCAATAACTCCATTGAGGAACGCAGTCTTCACATCCATCTGATGAATGTGCCACCCCATCTGCGCTGAGAGAGCAAGGATCGTCCGTATGGAAGAGTACCTTGCGACAGGTGCAAAAGTCTCCTCATAGTCAATCCCCTCGATCTGTGAAAAGCCACGAGTGACAAATCTCGCCTTGTACTTCTCCACACTCCCGTCAGCTGCCTGCTTCACTTTGTAGATCCATCGCGAACCCACCACTGATTTCCCAACCGGTCTTGGGACAATCTCCCATGCACTGTTCCTGACGATCGAATCATATTCCTCGATCATGGCATCAACCCATGCGGGTTCCTCCACAGCTTCCTCAAAAGAGGATGGCTCCGTCACAACACATTGAATCACAAGAGCCATGTATCCAGTGTACCGATCCGGTGACTGTCTCTGTCTGTGCTATGCTGTAGGTGGTCCTACAACCTTCTCTGCATCCCGAGCCAGTCGCTCAGCTTCTGTAGTGCGCATGCGCCCTCTGATGGTTGGCGCTGCCTGGGTGGTTTTTTCCACCTCCTGAACCTCCTCTTGTGGCTGATCCACATCCGGAAGCTCCTCCTTAGGAACTAACAGCTCCTCATCTGCATGCAAGTGTAGCTCCCTCTCAAGCGAACACTGCATGGCTTTCTCCTCCTGAAATTTTATATCACGTCGCACAACAGTCTTGCGACTGTCTGACAAATACACCCAATAGTTGTGAGGTGTATCAGTGTACCCCACAAATATTCCAACCTCAGCAGTTGGATCCAGCTTCCTTCTCGCATCCTTCGTCACATGCATGTAGACAGGAGAACCAAAAATCCGCAAATGGGAAATATCAGGCCTCTTGCCAGAATAAGCCTCCTACGGTGTACTCATGCCAAGAACCTTGTGAGGACAACGGTTCTACACATACACTGTTGTATTGCATGCCTCAGCCCACAAGTGAAGGGGTAGGCCCTGATCATGCAACATCGCCCGTGCAGCACCCACGATCGTTCTGTTCTTCCGCTCAGCCACCCCGTTCTACTGTGGGTTATGGGGTACGATGAGCTCTCTCTGAATCCCTTCTGCGCTGCAGAACTCCTTGAATTCAGCCGAGATGAATTCACCACCGTTATCACTCCTTAGAGCAATCACCTTCTTCCCCAACTCCTTCTCGACCAGTGCTTTAAACTCACAGAACTTCGCGAATGTATCGCTCTTCTTCTGCATGAAGAAGATCCAGCACTTTCAAGAGAAATCATCAACAAAGATCACATAATACTTGTGCTTTGCTGTCGAAGCAACTGAGAAAGGACCACACACGTCTGTGTGAACTCTCTCAAGGATCGTCGTGGCGCGACTATCCTTCTCGTGAAAGGTGGCTTTCACATACTTCCTAAAGTACACCCCTTGCACTGATCTGACTGCGCAAGAGTGCCCTTAGGAAGCCCAGTAGAAATCTGCTGCAGAATCTTCAAAGCTCCATGGTGAAGGTGGCCCAATCTCTTGTGCCACAGTTCGCCCTCATCATCCTGGCTCACCACTTCTCCCGCCTTGCATGCCATAGCTGCGCAGCCATCTACCTGCAACTGATAAAGGTTCTTGGTCCGAACCCCTATCCTTCGGGTCTCTCCAGTAGTCTTACTGCGCAGGAAGGCTTTTCCTTCGCTGAAGACCACATCATACCCCTTATCCTCCAACATCGCTACTGAAATCAGGTTCTTCTTCAATCCAGGTACATGCATGACATCCTTTAAGACAAAAGGTTTACCAGACTCCCTCTGAAAGGATACGGTACCGATACCAGTCGCACTGTATCTACCGTCATCGCCCATCTCGATGTGCATACCCAAATCCTTGTCCTCCAGATCTGAGAACAAGTCCCGATCTCCCGTCATATGAAATGACGCACCGCTGTCCAAGAACCACACCGATCCCATCACACTTGAAACCAAGCATGCAATCAGTGAAAAGTCAAGCTCGAACTGTGAAGCCAAAGCTTCTCCATCTGCAGATCTTCCCGCTTGCTTGTTCTTATTCTTCTTTGGACAATTGGTAGCATAATGTCCGTGATCATGGCAGTGAAAACACTTCACTTTCGCCATATCCTGCTTCTTGCCCTTTGCACCAGAATGAGAGGTTTTCTTACCCTTCCCCTTCTTTGCTTTGGCAACCAAAGCACATTTTTCTTCATCAGCTCCCTTTGATGAAGATCCATCTCGAGTAGTCCTCCTTATCTCCTCCTGCATGAGATCCGCCCAAAGGCGCTCCCATCCCGGCAACTTCTCCCGACCATTGACACTATCTTGATATGAGTGCCAAGCCTTCGGAAGACCAAGGAGAGCCAGGTCGACCATGTCCTCATCTTCGACAGTCACCCCCACACTTCCCAGCTCATCTCTGCATTGAGTGAACTTCGTGAGGTATTTGGCGATACTGTCGCCTTTCTCCATCTTGATGTTCCTGAGCTTATCTTTGAGCGCCATCTTCCTTTGGTCGCTCTTACTCTGGAATAGATCCGTCAAAGCTTTCCACATTAAATATGGAGTAGCCTTTCCATGCAGGCTGGATACAATATGATCCTTGACGCCCTCCAACAGGATCCTTCGACACTTCGCCATCTTCTTTTGCCATGCATCGACTTCGGCTGCATCAGTGGGCTTTTGGACATCCGTATCTATGAACTCCTTCAGACCATTATCTTCTAATACTGCCTCCATGCGATCCTTCCATGCAACATAATTCGAACTGCCTTCAAGAGCATATTCGAGTCGCAAACCGTTGAAAGACATTTTCAACAACGGCACCAAGAAAACAAAACTGCTGCAAAATTCGAATTCCACCTCAAAGCTCAACCGCTCTAGATATGTGAGAACAAATTATTTCTAGCACAGAGATTGACTGCAAGGGGCGTTTAGCAGACCTTTCACTTTCCGAAGAAAGATGAATCCGGAGGCTACCTGGCCCGCATGCAGACTCTGTCTACCGAAATAAGTTTGTAATCACTGTGATGATCAATCTATGCTTCAATAGCTCCGATACCATGTAGAAATTTGTTGAATAATGATTAATTATCCACCGAGACTATCCTGATCACATATCAATTCGAATTCATATGCAACACATAATCTCTTCCACTCAGATCATCACACATGCGGAAATAAAATCAAGCGATAACACATCAAATCATCATACACATTAACACAGTATGTATGGGAAAAGCTTATAGCTGAAAACCCCGCAGCTATTGTGTATATTATAATGGAGAAATCAAGTAACAAAATCAGTACAATACTCCTCACAAGTACTCAGTACTTTCTCATACAGTTACCCACAATCTAGCTCAGTTTTGAACAGGTTACTAGTTCAAAACTCACTGCCAATTTCCTTGCCTCTATTGCGCAATCAAGGCCTATCTATATAGAGATCCAAGGTTCAAATATCCTTGGCTTGACTGCACAATTTTCATGGACAAATCCTCCAAGTGTGGTGCAAATCTCATGCACAACTGATGTCGCCACTGATAGCTAACTCCACCCTTTCATCTACCTCTTTCACTGGTCTCCACTGAACTGATCATGCACTGTAGTGAACTGATGTGTTCTTGAGTTGAATAATGAGTTACTAATTAATGAATTAAATAATATTTAATTCACTCCACTCATAACTAATTGATTAACTAGTTAAACTAATCTCAACTAGTTCAACTAAAATAAACAGAACACAACTCCACTATCTGTCTCATTAACTCCACCAAACTTCTGCCACTGAAGTCCTAACTGAAGTCAACTATGCATGATGCCATCAAACCCTTGGGAATAGCGTAATTCCTCTGTCAGATGCATGAGCCACTTCTGTAGCTCGAACTGAAGTGCTCCAAGAGAGTAAACTGTTGTTTAGAGTCCAAATATTATTAAGGGTAAATAATATTTGACTTCCCTATTTTTAGGAGAGGCAGTCTAAAAATAGACTTCGACTTCTTCGACCTAAAAAATAGAGTCTCATCTATTTTACCAACATGACCAATGCTCCAAGAATCTCAAACTGGAATCCCCGAACCATGCTCCATATGTCTAAAAATAGACATAGTCTAAAAATAGACTTTGCGCCAGAATTCGCCTGCGGGCCCACTTAGTGAAGGTGACTTCATTTCACTAAGCTCCATCATCTTGCTGCATTTTCAACATAAATAGGAGTGTTTTTGTGAGGAAGAATGAGAGTTGAGTGAGCGAGGAGTACAAGAAGAGTGATGAGTGGATTGAAGGGCCAAGGGCCAAGAGGCCGCCCAATTTAATATTTGGCCAGAGAAATTTTATATTTTTGAGAGTGCAAGCTTCTGTGATCCATAACATTTTTAATCATAAATCTTCTGGGAAATCACGTAAGAAATTTAGGAACTGACGCGTTTCGAACTACCAACTGTACTACCAACTGTAGTTCATCATCAGGATAATGAAGACTGGCTGATCTGACATCCATATTTATACCACGAATAGAGAAGCAACGGTCAAAACCCAAGAAAAATAAAAAATTAAAAATGGTTAAAAATAAGTTTAAAAATATAAAAATATATAAAATAAACCAAAAATTAAAATTAGCCCAACCTTAAAATTGCAAAAGTTAAAAATGGCTAATAATAAAAATAAACACAAATATAAAAACTCAAAATAAAACTACCCATCCTTAAAAACACAAGTCAAAACTAAAAATAGTATAAAATCAAAACCAAAAACTAAAATGACATAAGTTTTAACCATAAATCAAGTTAAAAGTCAAAAATTAAAGTCAAAGTCAAAAAAATAAATAAATAAAATAATAGAATAAAAATAAAGGATTTAATAAATACATTAATAGATAAAAACAAGAATTAAAGTACAAATAAGAATAAAATAAAAATAACAATATAGGACCTAGTCAATAAATAAATTGATAAATAAATACATTAAAAATAAATAAAAATAAAATAAAAGCTTAAAATAATAATAATAATAATAATTACTATTATTCTATTTAAATCAACATAAATTTATCCTAAGGTTGAACATAAAATTATAGAATAAAAATAAAGGATTTAATAAATAAATTAATAAATACATTAATAAATAAAAACAGGAATTAAAATACAAATAAGAATAAAATAAAATAACAATAAATAAATTAATAAATTAATAAATAAATACATTAAAGATAAAAATAAAATAAAATAAAACATTAATAAATAAATAAAAATAAAAACTAGAATTAAAAAATAAAAATAGAGGGATTAAAAAAAAAAAAAAAAAAAAAATAATAATAATAATAATAATAATAATAGTAATAAATAAATAAATAAATAAATAATAATAATAATTTAAAGATCAAATTAAAAAATACCAAAGAATAAAAGAAGGACCCTTACATAGAGTGAAGAGATGGAATCCAACAAGTGCTAATTTTCCATCCATCATCCCTCTTCAATGTACAATAGAATAATAGTAATTTTTTTATATTTTTTTAAGCTTTTATTTTATTTTTATTTATTTTTAATGTATTTATTTATCAATTTATTTATTGATTAGGTCCTATATTGTTATTTTTATTTTATTCTTATTTGTACATTAATTCTCGTTTTTATCTATTAATGTATTTATTAATTTATTTATTAAATCCTTTATTTTTATTCTAATATTTTATTTATTTATTTTTTTGACTTTGACTTGAATTTTTTACTTTTAACTTGATTTATGGTTAAAACTTATGTCATTTTAGTTTTTGGTTTCGATTTTATTCTATTTTTAGTTTTGACTTATGTTTTTAAGCATGGGTAGTTTTATTTTTCGTTTTTATATTTGCATTTATTTTTATTATTAACCATTTATAACTTTTTCAATTTTAAGGTTGGGCTAATTTTAATTTTTGGTTTATTTTATATATTTTTATATTTTTAAACTTATTTTTAACCGTTTTTAATTTTAATTTTTCTTGGGTTTTGACTGTTGCTTCTCTATTCCTAGTATAAATATGGACGTCAGATCATCCAGTCTTCATTATCCTGATGATGAACTACAGTTGGTAGTTCGAAATGTGTCAGTTCCTAAATTTCTTATGTGATTTCCTGGAAGATTTATGATTAAAAATTTTATATTTTATATCTGTAGTTGTTTTGAATAGCTCTTTCTCCTTCATGTAAATTTTGAATAGAATGTTTTCATGGTTTTATTTGAAGAAAATTTGAGCATTTTCAAATGTAGTGAAGCAATGAGTTTTTTATATGCTAGGATGTGCTTTCTAGCAAAATCCCTGCATCATTTGGTATCAGAGCAGGACACGATTTCCTGTGAGGAAAAGAGTTGATTGATATATTATACTTTTCATTTAAGTTTGAAATGTATGCATGCAATGTGAGAAAAACTTGAACAGAGGTGATCAATTGGAAAAGTTGTAGTAGTGTTGGACATCACATGGAACGGTGTAGAAAATCTATTAGCGCACAGGTAGATCTGTAGTACCGAAGGTGAAGCAGCATCAATTTGTGGAGCTATGCATATGCAGGCAAGTCACAACTACAAGTCACTGAATGAATGCTCAACTGCTAAATAGATGACGTGGTATTCCATTCCAAGTAGTAATGGAGCCATTCATTTCGTGGACATCATATCAAGGAAGCACCTGCAAATTAATTGATTTATCATTCACATCTACAACTGACTAAGTAATCAGTGATACCTTCCCTCCAAATGTGTGGAGTGAAATGAAAACACAAGAATCACGAATGTGTGGAGTGAAATGAAAACACAAGAATCATGAATACATCAAGGAGTAATTAGCTTAAAAACTACGAGTGATGGCTTGAAGCATGGTGTTTCGAGGGACGCTACGGTGTGTTGAAGGTGCTCCATCTGCAATGGTACCTTCAATAAACTTTTGAATTGCCTCATGCTGGTTAATAGCTACACTCTCCTGGATAAGGTTAATTTTTTTTTGTAAAATAATTATATGCTTAAGACGCGTGATCTCCACCGTAGCAAGATGCTCTGAAGTTTGAGGTTGAGGACAACTCTCATTTCTAGCAATCAAAAGCAGTGCCCATCCATGATAGCAGCACCATTGAGCATAGTAGCCATGAGAATATCATGACCTGAACAATCAACAAAAGACACATATCTTAAAAGCTTCATATGAGTGTTTTCAAATCCAGCAACATCACACAAAGGACTATCTTCCTTCCCACTTCCATATGCCTTATAGGCCATTGGTCGAGGACAAGGATCATCTTCACATTTATATATTTTTGCATTAGCATCTGCCAGCTTAATAGTAATGTTTCACTCTAGTTCGTTCTTGAAACGAACTATCTATTGCTTTAACAACTGTTGATTTCCCATGTGTGTTACAGGTCAAAATACCTCATCATCAGCTCAGAGGAGAAGATAAATATGGAAGGAATACAAATACCTGAACTAAAATTACTTCTGCCAAGGTAACACCCTACTATAATAGTACAAGAGTGTTTTAACGCACCTGATCAATGAATAGGCCGCGTTAGTGGCTAGGAAAATGCTCTATTTACACTAGAGGGCAACGTTACCCGTGTTTTGAATTTGGAATGGGAAAAACCCGCAGAGAATGATTTGAATTTCCAGTTTTTTCTCACAAGAGAGTCAGTACAAAAAGGAAACTGCAAAGCACTAATCTCTTATTGGGCCTTGCCAAAAACAACTGAATTCTCAAAGAAGGCAAAAGCATGGAAGTTGAGGAAACATCTTGGTTTTTTCTATTCAGAACTGGCAGAAAGAGAAGGGCAATGATTGCTCTCTCCATCTCCTATAAAATGGAGCTGAGGGCTCTTGGTTCAAGGTCGAAGGATTGTCAAAGTTTTGAATACTTGTGAAATAGAGCATTATTGTTGTAGTGTGAAGGTCAAGAGTCAAAGAGGTTCATTGAGAACTTTTTGACCAAGACATCACCACATTAAGAGATAGAGAGATTGGAAGGCTGAGGAGGGCTTGGTACAACTCCTGATTGTAATCATCGTTTTTATAAATCAATATAACAATATCTGTTTTTTCCATTCTATGCGTTGATATTTTCATTGTTATTCAATCACTTATATAGCATGAGATGAATTTCTTAGATGTGCATAATTTAAATTTTTATTGTGTGTTGACTTAATTAATAGGAAATGTATGTTGCAATAGAGATTACACAGGTGCTTTGATTGATTGTAGGGTCGAGATTTGGAGTTTGTGAAGGAAAAATCCTGCTTCGCTGCCTAGCGCTCTCCAAAAGAATTCAAGATGATTAAAGAGGTAATCTTCCATCTTATTCCATCAAGTTGTTTTAAGTTAAAATGAAAATGTATGTGCCATCTTTGTGAACTATATAGCTAATCTTATTGTTTGCCTCGAGCACCGGAAAGCCGTGAGAGGGATATTTAATAACCAACAACCCAAGAATTTTACGCTATAGCAGAATTGGCAACTCCACTAAGGGGTTCCCCCATAGTTTCCAGACTATCTCTTTCCCCCTTTCTTCTTTCCTCTGTCCACAAACCCTTCTAACTAGTATTTATGCCCAATAGACATTTCAAAAGGTCACAGAGTTCAATCCTGTTTCTGTTTGACCATTTGAAGAACTTTACCCTGGCTAACACTACCTCCGTTGGTGTTCTAGTGTGTTATAATGTGGGCTCTGCTTAAATACAATGCCTTAGTCTCTGGATTAACGTTGTCTTTACTCAGATACAGTGCATTACTCAGCCAAAACTTGTTGTTCACCCCTGTGATTGTGTTTTGGTTGTAGAGTTTTTGGGGCATCAATATCGCTCCTTGACTGAATCCCTGTGCTTGTTTACTAAGCTAGCATTTCTGTTTGTTCACTCTTGTTTGAAAAGTTAGTTTCAAAATCATTTAATTTTTAGAGAAGAAATTTAAAAAAAAAAAAATCATCTAGCTGAATTAATTCTAAAAATTTCACTTAAAAGACTATTAAGATGAGGTAGATAGAAGTCTGAATATTTAAAGTTGAACTGTGATATTTGAATGTTAGTGCATGGATTTTGAAAAGAAACCTCTCCTTGTAGAAATAATCTTCATCGAATTCAATATTTAGAGCATGTTTTTGCATGGTTTCTTGAGTCAAAGTCTCATTACATTTCATACGTCCACTCCCCCTCTGCAAGACTAATAATCAAGTACACTAAGAATCAAGTGATAATAAAATAAATCACATTACTCTTTTTGAGCTCACACCAACAGTAGTTCAGGCTAGGATCTTGGCTTAGGAAAAGTGAGAAAATCACCCAAGATCTCAAAACTTGAAACTAGAGTCATTAACTAGCGAAATCCTATTGCACTCATATTATCAAGACTATTCCTTTACTGGAGCTCAGCGTGAGACAACACTTGGGTGCACAAGAAGGTAGCCCACCTTCGACTGCATCCAGTGGGTGTGCTATATATTGGGGTTCCCTTCAGGGATGTCGAAACTAGATCCGCGATCTAGGTATTCTGCCCATATAGCATGTTGTCCTTGACCGTGGACCCCCTTGATGATGTCTGTGATTTGAGGTATCTTTAGTGGCCATAATTTTTAGGGACTTACAAAAGGTGACTAGGACAGGCTGTCCTGGTACTTGAAACAGACAGACCCACTTTGTCTTTGGTCTCTAGGAGGGTACTCGTCTTCACGAGAGTTCTTACACCTATTGTCTGAGGTTCGGGCAAAGCTCTAGAGTGACCATAACTATACTTTCTACCAACCCTCTCTGTATACTATTGTGATACCGGATTTCATCACTAGAAAATGGTAGTACTCAGATAGGGCACCCTATTATGGCTTCTTGCTGATTGATTTTAGAGAGTCCTTTTTTCTTTTTTTCCTTTTTTAGGTGTGTGGTTACTGTCATTAAGACTTTATAATACATCAAAATTTATTAAAATTTGTTAAAACTAAATAGGTCACCATGGCGTCATCTGACCCATGTCGTCTATCTCGATGATAGCAAGGTATACCTCCTCTGACTCTTGAGGAAGAACTGGACCTTGGTGAACCTGTGCCTTCTGTGGAAGAGCAGTCTCCATTAACAAACCCTGATTTTCACATAGCCTCATATCATACGGAATTTCCGAAGGACCCTTTCACGGAAGGGGTTGTACCTCATTAGAATCCACTCGTTGATCTGTTGGGGCCTATGATAGTTCAAATTCCACCACACACTGATATGTCTTCGGCCGCACAAACATCCATTTCTCAACCGGCATCCACAGGGTTGATGCCAATGGCAACCATCCCAGGTTCGCCGCCATCCTCCCCACCAGTGGTCAGTTCTATGCCATTACTTGGTAACCCCAATAGTCAACATATACCTAATCCCAACCCTATGGTCATCACAACTGTAAGTAACTCGCCGAGTCCTTTGGGATCTACTCCTACTGTGACCACGTTGGGACCTATGGTTGCTCCTCCCACGAGTGTGACTACTTCAGTATCTTTTAGCAACCCTTTTAGTTGGAACCCTTTGTTGAGTTCAAACCCCTTGGCCACCATACCAGGGGGTGGTGTCACCAGCACGCAGATAACAGGGAACATTTCACTACCCCTGCAATTTTAAGGACAAATCGGGCAACCTATTGTTAACGATGTTCCCTTAAGTGGTTTAAAGATAGGTGTAGGGTCTATGCCGTTGCCGAACTATGCAAGTAGTAGCATGTCTCCGGGAAGATCTATTGCATCCATATGGACTAATCCACCCCAACCTCCATCTGGAATGGGAGGGCACTTTTACACTGGGGGGCAACAAACCGTTCGCCCCGCAATACAATATGTCGTATGGACAGCAACCATATATCCCTACCCCTCCACCTATAGGAAATTTTTATCAAAGTCCTACTTATCCTACTGGTAACACATTAATGGGCAGATCCTATGGTCCACATAGTCAACCAATACTTCCTTGGTTAGATTCTAGGGAAAACACGCAATTTCCATTTTTGGTATCTCTAGACATTCCCAACATCTATAAACTGACTAATGACCCCGTTAATCACAACCCACTCCAGCCTCCAGTACTGCACAAGATTCCTTCTGACATCCCAAAGTTCGATGGGAAACAAGGGGAAGACCAGCTGCACACATCACCACCTTTCATTTATGGTCTATATCTAATTCCATGGTGGATGATAGTGTCCGGCTTCGACTGTTTCCCCGCACCCTTACAGGCAATGCCGCCAAGTGGTATATTGAATTGCCACGCACTGCCATAAACACTTTTGGCACTTTAGCGATAGATTTTTTAAAGAATTTCCAATTACCAATTAGATTTGAAACCGAAATGAAACTATTAACCTCGCTGCGCCAAGACACCGCCACCCACATCTCTGATCACATTCATGAATGGATACATAGGAGGAGGCTATTCAAAGCACCAATCCCAGATCATCTCTTAGCTAATTGGTTTTTTAAGTCTCTCTTACCCCACATCTCTAAATAAATTGGCCTTTCTGGTGCGATTACGGAAGATCAATGCATTCATTGTGCCCAACATTTGGATTTAATCTATTCACAATCTGGCACAATATATGATTTACTCCCCAATGCCCCTGGTAACCCAAACCCTCCAGCTACTCAGAAAATCGGAGCTCACGACGACAGTCTTATTGGCACAATCTCTGGTGTAGCCACAAAACAATCTTGGGGGAAAACCTCCTAGCCATCCTTAGCTGCCACCGCCCCTAACCAAATGACTACTCTTCCTTCTGCTGAGGTAAATTCTGTGCAAACTTCACAAAAACCTAGTGGAAAGAATAAGAAGAATAAGAAAAAGACATATTCTTCGGAAGAGAAGTCGGATAATTAGAATAATCCTAATCAGAAAAACGATGCCAAAAATGACAAAGGGAAGGATAAAACCATGAAATTTCCTTGCAAGATCTGTGCTAGGGACCACTTCACATACAAATGTCCTTGGTTGCAGGAATGCACCGATTTTATCGCGAACAAGGATTCTGGGCAAACACCTATCATTCTTCATAATCCTTTCCCTAATCAATAGCAACAACACCAACACATGGTTGACAACCCGCCACAACCCCAGCAACGGGGCAATGGTGGTTCACATCCTTCTGGTGAAGGATCATCCACCATTTATGGCATTGAGAGTGTTGAACTTCAAACATGAGCCAAGCTTTATGGAAATCCTACCATAGACACTCAAGAACCTGGTACTAGTTCAAATCCACTGCCGAATAAAAATTTACATATCGAACGGCCTATTGCTGACCCCATAATTCGTCCCCCCAAAGCGACACTCTGACACACGACTCATAACACCTCTGCACGTGTATCCCAAAACTATAACATTGTAGAAGATGCCAGGTGTAGATTCTACAATATACGTCTGAATCCTCATAAGTGCATATTTATGGTCGAGTCCGAGCATTTGTTCGGTTTCATTGTCTTGAAGCATGGGATTAGGGTTGATCCTGATAAGGTTAAGGTGATTTTTGAATTTCTGGCACCACAATCCATCCTTCAACTCCAACATTTGCAAGGGAAGGCAAACTTTTTATGTCGATTCATCGTTAACTATGCCGAGATGACGAAAGGATTTATGTGATTATTGAAGAAAGGAAAACTATACTTGTGGGATGACCAAGATCAATGGTCATTTGATGCTTTAAAACATGCACTTATTTCAGCCCCACTCCTTAGTTCCCCCAACTACTCATGCGACTTTCTCCTCTACCTGGCAGCCTCACCATCCTCACTTGTAATGGTTCTGGTTCAATTTCATAGTGATAACAGTGAACATGTGATATACTATTTGTCCAAAGGTCTAATCGGACTTGAACTACGTTATTCATATGTGGAGAAACTTTCTTTGGCAGTATTTTTTTCCATCACCCGACTCCAACACTATATATTGCTGCGACAGAATACGATTATTGCTTTCGAGAACCCCATGCGACACATCCTATCTCGACAAATTATTGGAGGAAAATATTCCAAATGGATCATAATCCTCCAACAATTTGATTTGGTCTTCACAGCTGCCAAAGCAAAGAAATCCCTCGTCTTCACCGAATTATTATCAGACCTTCCCAGAATTGACCCTGGAGAAGTAGCTCATGGTCCATTTCCTAATGAATTTGTATACTTGGTCAATTATTCGGACCCATGGTATGGAAACATTTTGGTCTACCTACAAACCTAATTCTTCTGCCCAACTCTCACATCCGACGACCATCGTCGTATCTGCCACCAAGCAAAGCACTACCTCATGCTAAATGATACATTATATCGTCGTGGTATCAATACTATTCTCCGGTGTTGTCTCACTTTCAATGAAGCGGAACGCGTTTTAAATGACTGCCACACAGGGGCATGCGATGGTCATCTTTTGGGCATAGCTACTGCCAAAAAAATCTTGTGTGTAGGATACTATTGGCCCACTTTTTTTAAAGACTGCATTGCAGCAGTCCAGAAGTGCCATCCATGTCAAATTTTCACAAAGAAAATGCATGCTCATCCTGTCCCCCTTCACCCGGTTATCTCCATTAGTCCTTTTTCTAAATGGGGAATTGACTTCATCACCTGCAATCCCACTTCGGAAAATGGGCACAACTACATCATGGTTGCGGTCGACTATTTTACGAAATCGGTAGAAGTCATTCCCACTTTTAAGGCAGATGGCGAAACTGCCACTCTCTTCCTATTCAATCAAGTAATCTGTTGGTTTAGCGTACCCCTATCTATTGTCACAGATCATGGATCCCACTTTCAGAATCATATGATGAACGAATTAACATCCATGTTAGGTTTTCGTCAAGATCAATCTTCGTCTTACTATCCTCAAGCTAATGGTCAAGTCGAAGGCGTTAATGGCATCCTCAAAACCATGATTCGTCGACTAGTCGGAAATCATAAAACCACATGGCATCGGAAGTTTTATTTCGCGTTATGGGGATACCAAACATGAGTCAAAACTTCCACAGGCTTCACACCATTTCAACTTGCATTCGGCTTGGAGGCAGTACTTCCAATCGAGTGTGAAATTCCATCACTCAAACTCACTATAGAACTCCTACCTGGCACCACCGCCATAGAAGAGCACTTGATCTCACTCGATCATTTGGATGAAACTCATCAAGATGCTACACTAGCACTCGAAGCTCACCAACGCGAAGTCAAAGCTCAATACGACAAATCTGTCAAGCCTCATTCTTTCCAAGAGGGTGATCTTGTTGTACTCTATGATCAGAAACATGACCTCTTGGGGGCAGGAACGCTCCAACCATTATGTCTTGGTTCTTACATCGTCACTAAATTCCTCTCAAAAGGGGCTTACAAAATTTAGGAATGTAATGGAATTCCACTTACGGAGCCCCGCAACGGGCTCTATCTAAAGAAGTATTTTTACTAGTTTCGCACTAGGCGTATGCTTTGTAATTTTATGTATATAAGTTTTTCCTATTGTTTTGATGTCTCTAGATATTTTTGGTTTTTGAGGTGTTTTTCTCATGTACAATCTTTTTCTTTCACACAGATGTCTTCATCCTCCTTATCATACGTCAGATATGCAGATGGTGCTAGTCGTCACACTAGACACATTGCTTCAGCTACTTGGGTTCTCTACACTCCTGAGTCAGACCTTCTTGGTTCTGGGGGAATCTTCCTCGGTAGTGCCACCAATAATGTTGCCGAGTACATGTCAGTGATCCAACTCCTCACGGAGGCGGCGTCTCGTGACATGTCCCATTTAGTGGTCAGGTTAGATTCCCAACTTGTCATTATGCAGTTAAATAATCATTACCGTGTCTGTCATCTAGTCTTATTACGTTATTTTTTAAGGGTACGACTTTTAGAACATCAATTTCAAACAATCGCATTTGAGCACGTTCCTAGAGAATTTAATGCATTAGCCGATTCTTTGGCAAACTATGTGTTAGATTGCCATTTGTCACATTTGCTATAAAATATTTACTCATGAGTATATATATTTTTATCCCATTAAAAATACATAAAAAATAAAAAAACACATAATCACCAAAAAGTATGTATGTATATATATATATATATATATAGATATTTCATGTCTAGTACAATAGTTACATCAAAAAAAAAAAAAAAAAATCTTCCAAAACTTGGGTGTTTTACAAATATTTGGCTATACTAAGCCATACTCTGACACTTATACATCCGTTCCACCAGCTAGGCCTGATGATCATGATAACATACAAATACTCCGACTATCCTCCTCATAGGCACCAGGTATTTCTCTGGCACACCTACGGTATGCCGCTGCAAGCGAACTGGAACCTTCGGCATAGGAAGGGGTGGTATACCCATACTCAAACCCTCCAGGTTTTTGGAGATTTCATGTAAAATTTGGGCATCATCATCCTTGGTGGCTTTCGCATCCTCAGCTAGTGCGTCGGACCCGAGTAGCTGTAGTCCTCACCATGCATAGCGAGGGGCCCCAAATGGGAGGACAGGTGCCACATATGTGTCAAGAAAACAAAAGCTTCATGTAAAAAGATAATTTTCACCCTAATTCAACAAAAAAAAATTGCATAAACATTAAAAAGACAAAAACAAAGTACTTCCTAGAGTACACTGATCATTTCCTTCTTACCATCTAGTCCCCACTAGGTGCCAAGGGGCAACACTAACTCCAGATCGCCTGTGAAGTTCATTCCTACATAGGGATAATCCTCGATCATAATAATCTGGGAGTTCAGCCAATCAAAAAATCCATCATCAAAACAGTGGCGGACGGGACCCTCTCCAGTCCGTGGAAGCAAAGCTACCCATCGAGTCTACCTTGGCTCACGTGGGCCTAATGGTGCTGTAATGATCCTAGGCCTCATCAATGGTACCCGCTCCAGTATGAAAGAAACGATTAATGTACCGTACCCAAACTCTCTCTGGGTACGGTTCTTGCATGCTGTGAGCTCTGCTCGGACCTGACGGACAACTCCATCACACTAGTCAAACACCTAAGGCTGCATACAATCCAAGGCTAGTAGCATCTGGGCCTTGGTGGCCACATGCTAACTCTTGGCACCTTCCAAGTGAACAATCATCCATAAGATAGACCTCAGTGGTCTCAAAGCTACCCGTGCAATAGGTACCTGATTACTCACAGCCTCTGTGTTGCATATGCAATGAGCAAGAATGAGATTAGCATTGGAATGCAGATCCACTTTGGACCCCGCCAAATTGAGCCTTGGTCCATGACATGATAGGCTGGTCAAAAAGTATACATCATATTTCTCAATTGAGAGCTCATTTCCCCCAATCCGAAAGACATGGTACCGTTCGTCCCATTGCTGAACCAACCACCTCAAGAGGTCCTCTTAACCCCTCATCAATTCTAAACGTGCATATTTTAGCAAACCACATCTACAGAGAGCCATCAAGCTTGCAGCATCAATAATCATTTCCCTTTCTTCCCGTTCATGTTCTCTCTCTCGCCAGATACTCATGATTAACAACCGAATACCTATGAATACAAAATTTTCAACCAATTAGAAATTGTCTGGGCCACTTCAAAACGATTATAAATGAGTTCCTAAAATTTTTTTTGCACCTAATGCTAGCTATAGTGCAAAACAGAGCGCGCTAACGTGTCCTCCCCTCACGGGAAGTGCGCTTAATGTTGCTCCAGCACTACTGGTCTGCGTTAGCCACTAATATTTCTTAGGGCCTTCAAAATTTCCCATTTTGAACTAGAAAAAACTTCATAAAAATATAATTAAATGATAGCAGGAGGATTTAGCTCTTACCTGGATCTCCCAGGAAGGAAACCCATTGCCCGGGTTGACCACAATCGTCAACTGAAGTTTTCACCCTTTTTCACCCCAAAGCTCCTTCACAGCACTCAAAACAGTGAAAATGAAAGTCTTCTGACCTTCTTATAGCCACTTCTGGGGCATGACTCTCTCAGCTAGTCGAGAAAAAGTCATGAATTCTTGCTGCATATGTGTCGCAACTATTGAGATTTATTACTGTTGTTCTGATGAGTGATCAAGATTCATATGCAGACATACATATGTTTGAACCTTTTATCGAGCATTCTTTTTACGGTATTTTTCCTGCTCGTTAATCCGAAAAACCTCGAGCTTCCTTCTTCAGACTCATTAAACATATACGAAGTCGATTTCAAGCATTCCTTTTATGGTCTTTTTCTTGCTTGTTAATCTGAAAAACCTGGAGTTCTCTTCTTCAGATTCGTTAAAACTGATATGAAGAAGCACTGAGCTTTCTTTTTAGGGACCTTTTTCTAGCTCATAAAACTGAAAAAACCCCAAGTTGACTTTGTTGGGCTCACTAAAATACCACGACAGAGAGTAAGGAGCCATTCTTTTCCTCTTTTTCAAAGCTCTTTAAACCGAAAAAGTAACCAAGTTTTCTCCGCGTGATTCGTTAAAATTTCACGGAGAGCATCGAGTTTTTCTTTGTTGGACTCGTTAAAATTTCACAAAGAGTATTGAGTTTACTCCATATCCTCGTACTCATAACAAAATGAGGTAGACATCCATCGAACATAGATTCTCACTTTTCTGGCTTCTATGGACTAACTCACGGGAAATGAACTGTTTCGAGCTTACTATTCTCCCTTTGTGCCTGATTATCTAGACATGACAAAGGTACCCCAATGGAGTTGTATTTTATGACATTTTTCAGACTCTCTAAACATGAAAAATTCATCGAGTTTACTCGTCTGGACTCATTAAACCTAATCAGACGAGGCACGAAGTTGTCTTTTATGATATTTTTCAGACTCTTTAAATATGAAAAAATCACCGAGTCTACTTGTCTGGACTTGTTAAACTTAATCAGACGGTGAAAATATTTGACAAAGTGGATACTACCTCTGTTACATTTCAGAAAGGTCGATTTGGCAACAAAAATATTGAACATGGAACTTCCCATAAAACTCTTTCGCAGTTAGCCAAACCCTACCATTTATGAGTATTAGCGTTCATCTCCCAATGTCCCTACACCGGTAAAATCCTAACACACTCTTTGGTGTTCATTAAGACTCAGATGCATAATACACTATTATAGTGCCTTCTATTGTTCAAGCAGATCTTGCTATCTACTATTCCTCTTATCAACCAAACTGCTCATTATGCCAGAAATTATTTTTGTCAGGCATCCCCATTTGCTCTTCATTATCTCCATCACAAACAAAATCACTTAGTTTCTGTTTTGTGTTGAATGATGTAGGACGCCTCAGTGCCTACCTTTCAACAGATCTCTTCCTATCGACTTCAGCATCTTATCTAGGAAGTTGATCTAGAAACCCATCAGTACCCAGATACTTGTAGACATTAGTGGCAGGTAGTCTTGTGTTTGATTAGGAGTCTTCATCATTGGTTCCTGATCGAATGATTCTATGAGTGTTCGACTTCAACTCCTTTTATTCACACTCGCTAGATTTTACTGTGCATCTTAGGGACCATCATCATTATCGGTGGCCACCTTCGCGTCTGTTAACAGTTTTCATTATCGACTGGTAATCAGATGATTTCTCACATGTTCGACGATAGTTCCTTCATTCACATGCTGAGAAATATGTAGTTTTAGTGAAGCGGCGGTCAAGACCTTGGGGAAAATTTTACATCATTAAATCTATGTTCCCTTCCCCAAGTTGGGATATTGTTTATGGAGACAGCTTCTTCAGCCTGATCCTGTTATGAAAAACACTTCCACATTGCGCTCATTAGTAGACAGATTCTTCATATCTCTATTCTAGAGAAATCATGTTTTTTAAGCTACTGAGCATGGGAATGCCCGACTCAAGGAAGATACTATATTTTCTGATATATGTTGTTGTTTCAGGTTTTCCTCAGTCTTTCAATCTCTTTATCTCTACTACACACAATATAAAGTATTTCAGCCATCATCTTCATATCTTACCTCACACATTAGGGGGCATCTGTTACAGGTCAAAATACCTCCTCATCAGCTCAGAGGAGAAGATAAATATGGAAGGAATACAAAGACCTAAACTAAACCTACTTCTTCCAAGGTAACGCCCCACTATAACAGCACAAGAGCATTATAACGCACCTGATCAATGAATAGGCCGTGTTAGTGGCTAGGGAAACACTTTTTTTACACTAGAGGGCAACACTACCCATGTTTTGAGTTTGGAATGGGAAAAAACTGTGGAGAATGATTTGAATTTCCAGCCTTTTCTCACAAGAGAGTCAGTAAAAAAAGGAAACTGCAAAGCACTAATCTCTTACTGGGCCTTGCCAAAAAAAACTGAACTCTCAAAGAAGGCAAAAGCATGGAAGTTGAGGAAACATCTTGGTTTTTTCTATTCAGAACTGGTGGAAAGAGAAGGGAAATGATTGCTCTCTCCATGTCCTATAAAATGGAGTTGAGGGCTCTTGGTTCAAGGTCGAAGGATTGTCAAAGTTTTGAATACTTGTGAAGTAGAGAATTATTGTTGTAGTGTGAAGGTCAAGAGTCAAAGAGGTTCGTTGAGAACTTGTTGACCAAGACATCACCACATTGAGAGATAGAGAGATTGGAAGGTTGAGGAGGTCTTGGTACAACCGACAGTTGTAATCCTCCTTTTTATAAATCAATAGAACTATATATGTTTTTTCCATTCTATGTGTTGATATTGTCATTGTTATTCAATCACTTATATAGCATCAGATGAATGGCTTATATGTGCATAGTTTAAATTTTTATTGTGTGTTGACTTAATTGATAGGAAATGCATGTTGCGATAGAGATTACATGGGTGATTTGATTGATTGCAGGGTAGAGATTTGGAGCTAGTGAAGGAGAACTCCTGCTTCACTACCTAGCGCTCTCCAAAAGACTTCAAGATCATTAAAGACGTAATCTTCCATATTATTCCATCAAGTTTTTTTAAGTTAATATGAACATGTATGTGCCATCTTTGTGAACTATACAACTAATCTTATTGTCTACCTTGGGCACCAGAAAGACCTGAGAGGGATATTTAATAACCAACAACCCAAGAATTTTACCCTATAGCAATGTGCCACATGCCTAATTGTAACTATGTTTATTGTAGCTTGACGAGAAATGACCTTTGGAGAAAGAGGATGAAACTTGGTAACATCCAATTTGTTTAGATGCAGAGAATATGGAGATAGAGGATCTGTCTGCGCAGATTAGAGGTCGGTATTTAAAATTGATCAAAAGGTACAACAATGGGTGCCAACAAAAGACGAGAAATCTATTGCAAAACACACCTACAGCATAAAGAGGACTTTCTCTCCTATGTGATGAGGTGTAAAGCGGATGAGTAGTGACAAGATCGAATGAAGTAGAGAAACCGAGAGTGAATTATTCTAAGAAAAATTACGAGACAATCCAATTCTCTTAGCGTTATTGGGTGGTGATCCATAGCAGAGACTCCGTTAATTGCTGCATTAACATTTCATGTGGGTTGGTAAGTGCGTTGCTGGGCTATGATTATTTGGTAGTCTAATTAATGGTGTGAAATGAAAGCTTGATAATCCCTTAGTCACATTTTCTGGTAATGAATATTTTAATACATACAGTAAAATCTTGTGTGAGTTGAATCATGCATATCAGTCATCAACACCTAGAAGGTGATAGCATTTGCAGCGAACAGTTTTAATATTATCCAAGTTGGCTTGTTAAGGATGAACGTAGGTTGAAGAATTATTCATGGGATTCAAATGCCATATTTTTTTCAATGAAATTGTTATTTGCTCCCAAAATGGTCTTGTGAGGACTCGTAAAATTCTGTATGGGTTGAAGCTTGTGTAAACCTATAATATTTCATATTATAGAAAAAAATTTGGAATTTCCCATGAAGAAATGAATCAATTACACCATTTTGAAGAGTAAGATTGTAAGCTTGGGCCAAAGAAAAAAATTGCATATTTTACTATACTAATTTGGAAGCGTGGGATTTGTTTTTTCTTCCTAAACGTTGGAAGTACATTTGGAGAGCTTGCTTGTGAAGAGACTAGTCAATGGCCTGAGAGTGGATTCACTCAGAAAAATTAGAAGGGCGCAGAAAATTGGAAAGGCATGTTAAGTAAAATTATGGGGTGAACATATCCTATGTTGACATTTTGGGTTTTCTTAACCAAATTAAATTTATAGAAAAGTATTTTTGCAGAAATGATATGTCAGCATTTTTGTCCAACATTAAAGTGAAAATGTCACAAATGTGGAACTATAAAAGAAGCAAAAATGAATGGGAAAATGTGCTAATCCTGGGTGACATGAAGGCAAACATGCATGTTTATAGGAGGAGGTTTACTATGCATAATGTGGATTCTTCACAGTTTTGGTTAAGTCATTTTGGGCCAAAGCTTGTAGTTGGGAAAATTGTAAACATAATTGCTTGATGTTGTAAAAGCTTTGTTTTACCATTATGTGGCGGTTTCTAAGAGGTGATATTCAAGATAAACACAATGTATGGGTTGTACATCGAAGAGGTTGCTTGTTCTCTGCACACAGGTAAAGAGATGTGAATTGATGTTGCATGGTGCATAAAAGTGAAGGAAAATTCTTGCATTAAAATGATGAAATTGTGAGCATGAAAGTATTTATAGTGAAAAATATGGCACAGAAGAGTGGAATCCAGAGAATTGAGTTTGCAGAGAGAAGGTTTGTTAATAACCTTAATAGGACATGAGGTATGATAATTCAGGAAGTTATTTTTAACATTGAAGATTGAATGGTTTATTTATTTTTACCTTAAAATAAATCTTGGAACACTTGAATTGCAATTCGACTAAAGACTTTAGTATCATGTGAAATGATAAGACAAATTGATGATTTTTTCATAAGAATGAAGTATGAAAGAGTGTGAAGATTTACATCCTAAATGTATTAGGGTGTATGTTTATTGAAGAATTGTATAACTTCAATTAAGTCAAAATATCCAGTATCATTATTATTGGGGCAAAGCTTGAAGAGAAAACAGATATTAGAGTTAAATGAACGTTTGGATAGTTTGTATTGAGATTGAGTATTTTCATCCAAGATGAGGAATTGGTGTAAGTCTGAAGTCAAAGAGTCGTAAGATAAGTCAAGAGTTTGAATGTAATTGGGTGCATGATCGGCGGAGCCCGACACCCAAGGAATTGGTTATTGTAACACATGTGTTACTAAAGTGGTTTTTGTAGAAAATTGTAGCAAGAGGGTTGCCAGAGATTGGTTCCAAGAAAGAGAACCGAGAGAAGCTAAGCGCAGGAGGAGAACTCGCATTTTGATGAATGGAAAGTGTGAAGGATTACTGATAAGTGGATTACATGAAGTACACACATGAACATATGCAGTTCACAAAGAAGGGGGAGATGACTGTTGATAGTCATTTCTGAAGATCTGATGTAGACCACAGTAGAGGGAAGAAGAAGGAAAATTCCAAGGTAAGTGGCATATGTGAACAGTTTACGGATGAAGAGTACGAGCGAGAGAAGGCTGAGATAACAATTCACCTTGAATTGTTAATGGATTTGTTGCAGGAAAATGTGAAAAACCAGACGCATGGTTGGACCATGAGAAAGAAGGTAAAGTGGTAGAAGCTACATGCAAAAAGGGAAAAGTAGGTAAACATACAATTGGAAGAAGAGCTAAGGAAGCTCGAGCAGATGTTGAGTTGTGAAGAACTCAGAGAGGTTGAGCTAAAGATGGATGTTTCCATTTGTGGTCCGGAACATAGTGAAATTCCGGGTGAAGAGATTAGTGAGGAAGATCTCATGAAATATTGGGATAGTTCAAAAGCATCTGAAGAAGTGTTGGCGAGAGAAACAAATGAGGCCATGAAGCCTTACATTTTTTCTCAAAGTTTATGTATGTTTGCATGATGTGAGAAAGAGGGTGAGCAGTTTGACGAAACTGTCAAAAAGGAGAATGAAACTCTTGAGGTAAATTCTGGTAGAGAATTCCTTTTAGAGAAGGAAGTGTAGATTGGTTACAATAGGATGAAATTATAAATGAATTCTTATTTGGGGTAAGACAACAAGTCGAAGCTGTTATGGAACAGGAACAAAGTGGAAATGCTAAAGAAAAATTCCAAGGAGGTACGTCACAAGGTGTTGAACAAAATTTAAAGTTTGTTAAAGAAGAAGATTTGAATCTAAAATCTGTTCAGAATGATGTTGAGATAGCAAGATCTCAAAAAGAAATGAAGACAGAGGGGTCTCATGGAAATCCATAGAATATTGAAGTAGGGGAAGGACCATCTGATGATTGGTCAACAGAAAACGAAGGGATGGAATGTTGTGTAAAATTTCCAAGTTATACTCCAGTTGAGATTGTGAAGTTATAAAGAAGGTTGGATCTTTAGAGAAGAGAGTTGGAAAAGAAAAGGATCTATACTTAGGGTGAGTTGCTGAAAGAGAAAGACAAAGAAATTGTTCTGAATAATAATCAGGAAAGAGGGAGTAAGGAGGTAGGAATGATTTAGCAATTCGAAGAAGTTCATTATTCTTGAAACAGATGATGTGGAGGAGGGGCTAACTAATTGTCTCATAGAGAATTTAAATCAGCATATTGATGTGCTGATGGATGACAAAATTTTAGAGAAGCATACTGAAATGTTTCCAGAAGAGAAAGAGGCACTGAGGCCTTATGTTTTTATTTTAACAGTTGTTTTGTGAGTACAGGTTTCATTGAAGATGCTGGAGAAGATCTATTGGATAGAGAAATTGAACTTATAAGGCGGATAATGATGAAAGTATTCTGGAAGAAGCTAGCAGCAGTAAAACAAAGAGGAAGCAGCAAGAGGAAAACAATAAAAGACTATGAAATCATAGCCAGTGGGGTGATGAAACATAAAGTGTGGAGACCTGGAGAAGAAAAAAAGACAGAAGAAGTGACAAATGGAAAGTTGTAGCACAAGATATGGGATCCATGCAGACAAAGATCCGAACACATGATCAGGCGATCATGATTAATTTCAACCTTGGGAGTTTGATGCAGGAGCATCAATATCAATTTTTATTAATTAATTGTGTGAAATAGGGGTTGATACTTTTTAATTATTTTATTAATTATTTTATTCATTTTCATAATTTAAGAGAGAAAAATGTAAAGGCGAGGATTAATGTATATATTATTTTAATAATTAAAAGGATATGAGTTAGGTATCTAATTTAGGGAGTGGGAATTTTATGTACGAGACTTTGTTGAGTCCACACCTAAAATGAATCTAAATTAGATTTAGTTGAGGATTGGGTGGAGAAATTTATGGGGTGAAATAAATAAATTATTTATGTATAAATAGGAGTGTTTTTGTGAGGAAGAACAAGAGCTGAGTGAGTGAGGAGTACAGGAAGAGTGAGGAGTGGTTTGAAGGGCCAAGGGCCAAGAGGCCACCCAATGTAATATTTGGCCAAAGAAATTTTATATTTTATATCTGTAGTTGTTTTGAATAGCTCTTTCTCCTTCATGTAAATTTTGAACTGAATTTTTTCATGGTTTTATTTGAAGAAAATTTGAGCATTTTCAAATGGAGTGAAGCAGTGAGTCTTTTATATGCTAGGATTTTCTTTCTAGCAGAATCCCTGCATCATAAATTATCTACTTAAGAATGGGTTCAAAAGTACATTTACACAAAACTTCATGAAATATTCTTTGTGCCATTTTCAACTGAGCTGCATGAGTGGTTTTTGCAATTGACTAAATTTAATACATGCGGAAAGGACGTCGCAGTCACTTAGTGGACTCTAGAGCCGGTTCAATAGTTAGAAAAAACAAGCAATACAATCACCCACACGATAAATCATTAGATCGATCGTTTCTTTACAATTTGTAACTGATTTTTCCATTAATCAATTTGTGTATTATTATGAAGTAGAACGAAGAATTTTCAAGTGTACCAGATGTAATTTCATGCGCTATTTGAAGTTATGGATTAAGATTCTATTGTGTGAACATGGTTCTCTGTGTGATCATATTTCCCGAATGTCTTGAAGAGACCCGACTATGTTTAGTGGAATAATTTACCATGCAAACCTAGCAGAAGGGTTTATTTATAGTCCTCTTAAGCGTAAATATGATAGTGAGGATGAGCTAGAAACTAGTATCTCTAGTGAATTCATGCGCTCTGAAGAAGAGGAAGTTTCCCAAGAAGAAGTCTCACAAAATCAGAACAATTAGGGAGTATTGAGCATAGTTTAGATTCAATCCACTCTGTTAGGTTGCTATAATAATAGGATTCATAATTTTGAATTGACTGTGTAAACATTTTGCAATATTATACGTACATTTTCTTTCTACAAATGTTTTCCCATATTTAAAAATGTAAAGAGGGTATGTCCTAAAATAACAATCAAAGGAAGAAAAGAAGCTAGAACAAAAAAGAATATCAAGTATGAACCCCAAAAAAAGAGATAAAAATAAGATCATGAAAGTGTTTCACATTCAAATGCCACTAATATTTGTTTATTTTTTCAAATAATATTGTGTGCAGCTTGTCCAAAATTCCACAATTCATGATGATCATATAGTTTCATCTTGATTATTCATGCTTTTAAATTTTATGTTGATAGTTAGTGAATAAGATCTAGCCAAACCATTTAATCTTGGTAGACTAATATTTAGGTAGAGAATAAATGAGCTCATTAGTTTAATCTGAGCCATGGGAAGTAATAAGGCTAGAAGTACATTATTTTTCTTATTAAAAGAAAAATAAAAGGGCTAGCAAACTCAAATGCACCCAATAAAGGAATTAAAAATGTTACGATAAAGAACAGTAGGTAGATTACTTTCACAAGCATTAGAAAGCATCAATTGGTATATTTCTTGTCACTAATATCTTACTAATTACCCCTTCCCTATTCATTTTCCCTTATTCTAGCACTTTTCCACTGAAAAAACCCCTTTCCTTAACTAAACACTCATTTCCATACTAATATCCATTCCCTTTTACTAACTCCCCATTTTCATTAAAAACATGCAAAACCCCACTTTTTGCATAGTTTTAAATAATGGAAATATCATCGGGCCCCATTTCATTTACCCTTCCCAATATTGTTTTTAAACCCTCACCTAATTTATTTCTAATACCCTCCTATCATATTTCGTGAACCCTTTAACATATATTTAACCCACTTTACATTATTCCCCACTTATTATATATCCCTACCACTCTATATTAAATATCCTTCATTCATATCATATTAATTCGCTTAGCATATTAATTCCATGGCATATATTAACCACCCAACCACCATTATATTAATTCCATCCTTTTATATATCATTTAAACCTCCACTATATCATTTAAACCTCTGCCTATTAACTCCTGGTCCCACCCCTTGAACTCTGCATAACTCATCTGACCTTCCGATCTCTCCCATCGGATCCAACAACTTCTAAGTCATCTCACAACCTCGACAGTCAATTGTTTAACATCAAGGGAGGGTTTCAAAATAACCACTCCCACATTATATTGCACTCCCCCATATGAAACCACCATATAAATATTTGCAGTGCGATAGACCATTATGAAAACTGCCAAACCTCCTCTCCATTGTGTGATAAAAACTTCGAGCCATTGTGGTAACACCTGTGCCATTTATGAAAAACATGTCCACTCTACTCTGTGGTAAACTACTAATGTTTGAATATAGCCCCACACCAACGTGTTAAGACAATCAAGGTTCAAAACCCATCTCTACCCTTATTCTCACATCTTTGCGAAAATTGCGAGAAAAGACCCTGCTATGGCCAAAAATCATTCTACAAAATTCCCTGTTTCTTGAATCCATTACTCGCCTCCCTTAAGACCTATTTTTCATTAAATTCTGTTTTTTTTTGTAGGTGATTAGCATACCAGAAGATGGGATAAACAATTTTTGATACTAGTTCCAAAAACTTGTTTAGTCTGGATTCCCTGGATAAAAATTTAAAAGATTTATTTAACAAGAGATTATGTGCAGCAACAGAGTAGAAGGAGACCATTTACACAAAGGAAGTAATTATTTAAAATAAATGAAAAATTCTACATCAACAACAATGAAAGTCTATTCCAAGATGAAATTTACAACAACAGGATGAAAATAAAATTCAGATCATGAAGTTTACTCTGGCATGTAAAAGAACAGTCAGGTTAACAGTAAACAAGGAAAGTAGTAGAGTTGAAGAAGAATTCACAATGACAACAGAAACAAAGTTTAAAGATGAAGAAAGTGTGAGATATAAGACATCATAAAATAAACATATAGATAAAAAACAATCAAGTAAAATAGGGACAGCTTTCAGTTAGTGAAAGGTGTCACTAGCTTTTAGCATCCAGATATTTTATTTCCCAGAATAAATCCTGATTAGTTAACAATATATTTTGTATTACATTTTGTATAAATACTTCATAATTCAAATTATTAGTGTGTGGATTTCTAAATATTTCTATAGTTGTAATTGATCTAAGAAACATAGTGTTTATTGTACCATTTTCAAGTCAGCAAATAGGACTTAGTAGTAAAGGCATTGCATTACAGGATTTATGTGTTGAGCCACTTCAATGAAGTATCTTTATATTGTTCACATTTTTCCTTAAGCTTTCCATAAAATTACATGTTTTCCAATTTAAATGTTGTAACAGGAATTTTATTACAGAATTTTTTTAAGTACACTCTATTCTGAACTGTCATTCATTTTGATGTTTTCTTCTGATATCCAAATCTGAGAATCCTTAATTTCTCTTCCATCCCGATTGACCTCTGTAATTTCCTTCATTATCTAGTTTGAGGATTCCTTAATTGCTGCTTGATCTAGATTGAAACCATTTCACCATCCAGCCTAAAAGATATGAATTTACTCAGATACATTGCCCTGTGACCACTTCCTTCAGTACTTGATTCTGCCTTGTTGCTTGATACATTGACTCGATAGCCCAATGGAAAACAAACCTACACCTATCCATCAGAATCAATAATTCCACCACCAAACCAAACCAAAATTAAAACCAATAAATCTTACATAACTAGCCTAAAATCAACTAAAAATAATAAATTTAAAGCATAAAGAGAGAGCCCTCTTTGAGCATTAGGAAGGCTAGATCCTAATCTCAAAAGCAGTTTTGTGGTTACCCCGGTGATTTTTGTCTTTAACCTTGAGAAATTACAGAGTGATAACACACTCCACTTCCACACTCATCTCACAAGTCATCCACTCCCCCTCCACATCCACCTCCCCCAGGTGCAGATACGGCCGCATCTATAAAGCTACCAACTTTTATAGGTATTGGAAAAGAAGAAACTCGTAAATTTTGTTTTGTCATTGATGCTATATGGAGAGAATAGTAGGTTAATAGAGATGATGTTAAGAAAGCATAGTTAGCCACTAATTTTCAAGATCGCACACTGGAATGGTATATAAGATATGTATCAGTGAACCCTAATGAAATTATGGATGATTTGAAGGATGCTCTAAAGTAATAGTTCAAAAAGCCAAAGTCATTTGTGGAATGTGTAACTGAGTTGAAAGATATTAACCAAGATATAGATGAATATGTATGTAGGGTTTGATGCAAATGTCTTACCTAATAATACTTTGCAACACATGGGAGAGCCTAAGCTAGATTGGTCTACTATTCAGCTACACATGGAAAACCAATAGAAAATCATTCCATTAGGAAGATTGTCATAGGTGGTAGTTAATATTGAAGGTGTTAAGGTGTTGGTATATTTTGAATTCATATAGATCATGGATGATAGTGTCCCTTATCCTACGCTTTTGGGGTTGTACTGGGCTATGTATCATAAATCTGAACAGAAGAAAAATGGAACTAGAGGCATAGTTCCCTTAGATCCTGCAGAAGGTGTAAGATACACAGAACTAGTGCATACTGATGATACTATTTACCATATCTCCAAGTTGACTACAGGAGATGAGGATTGGATCAATCCAATAGATGATGGAAGGATTAATTGGGAAAAACACAGCTTCGACTTCTTAGATTCATTTTAATAATTATAGAGCTGGCATAATTAGTTACATGAAGTACCTGCATGACGCTATAATTGAGTAACCAGATCTCTTCACTGCATCTCAGCAGAGGTACGATAATTACCCTATTATGATGGCTTAATTAATGTGAACATGTTTTTATGGGAACCTGAAATAACTATTCCAAAATGACAATGATTCTGTGCAGCGTTGCGTGCTACTCCAACATGATGGTGGGAAAATCACAAAGGAAACATGGGAAATTGGGAAGAATGTCCTCGAATTATGATATTGTGCTTTGAATGTCTAACTATCAGAATTGAAGAATTTTATTCTGGAAAGAGTGATCTACACAGACATCTAGTAAAATGGACTAAAGTATGGGGCATAGAGCCAAGACCAGAATGGGTGCACATGTTCATTCACACATTGGGGAATGTGCCTACTGATTGGTACCTAGAGATGGAGTTGTGCTGAGGAACCAATGAATGGTCTGCGCTCACTGAAAGTTTCATCTTGACATTAAGCTTTGGGAGTGGCTTTGATTGTTTGGGAAAAGCGATGCGAGGTATCGAAGAAGTCATATTTGATATTTCAAAGCCAATAGTAGAGTGCGCTTCACCAACATGGGATCTACAGATGAGATATATTTTCAACTTTAGAAATCTAACAGTATAAGACATATAAGAAGATCCAAGGAATGTCGCAATTCCATAATCTAAGGGACAATGTACAGTTGTTGGGCCTTCAATTACCTCGCTAGATGTTATGAAGCCTTTGAATATTCGACAAGTAAACATTGGATCTAAAGAAAAATCGAAGTTGGAAAATATTGGAGATTATTGGGATGATGACATGGTAGGAAAGGTTGTTGAGCTAATGATAGAATATTAGGACCTATTTCCTACAAAGTTCTCTGAGTTGAAAGGGATAATTGGAGAACTTGGAGTTATGAGGATCACTTTGAAACCTGATGCGCAATGTGTGAAGTAGCGCCCATACAAACCAAATCAAAAGTATAAGCATACAGTGAACGAAGAGTTGGATAAAATGGTTGTTGCGGGCATTATAGAACTAGTGGAAGAGTCTGATTGGGTTAGCCCTATGGTAGTACAAGGTAAGAAGAAAAAAGGAGAGATAAGCATTTGTGTGGACCTAGGAAAACTAAATGATCCATGTGTACATGATCCATTCCCAACTCCATTTTCTGATGAGATCCTTGACAATGTAGGAGGACAAGAAGCTTATTCATTCACAAATGGTTTCTCGGGTTATCATCATATCATGATTGCACCGGAGGATCAAAGTAAGACAACCCTTGTTGGCATTGTGATGTAATAATTCATCCTTGAAGGAAACCCACTTAATTAGTTGTTCCCGTTGAACTGAAGATGTGAAAATGATGTATCTATAGGTCAGTTCATATGTGGCAGAGAAAGGAAATACAATATTAGATAAATGATAAATATAATATGTCACAATTTATACGCAGTTTCAATGAATAGAAGTCGTGTATACATGCAGGTGTGCTGAATCCAAGTAGTGTATGCCTGTTGTGCTATAAATTTATAATACCAAGGGTCATTACCATGGTATTAACCCATAATATTGAGCATTGTCTCGTCTAGTTCATTATGTCCAAGAATACCATCGGCACTTATGTGGTTTTGGTTCATGGTATTAGGGGAGGTTCAAAATATAGAAGGAGAAGAATATCATAGTGCAATGGGTGCATGTATATGGGTATTAAATGAATAATTCACTTTGAAGTATATCTACATGGAATGGGATACATTTTACTCATTGGTCTGAAATAATAATGCACCTATGAATACAAATATAGATCAAGATCTCTAGACCTGAAATGACTAAGTATTTTCTTGATGTGTTTATGAAATGTTTAGATCTGTGATCTGGTGGATGTTTGCTAACGAGAAGGGTAAGATCTAAGCTTATTATTTATTCTAAAGAGTTGCATAGTCCTGAAATGGTTGCAGATCTATCCGTAGGTTCGTCTCTATAAAAGAGTGTATGGAATCTAGGGTTCTGTCGAAGTGTGTCAAAGGAAATTTTTGATCTGTTTTTTCATATTACTGCTGTCTATCAATGGTGTCTTCATACACATCTGGGTTATTTGAATATTTATTATGTTGCTTGATGATTATGATTAAATATCAGTGGTTGGTTGGTTGGTTGTTTGATGATTCAGTAAATGATTTGATATAGTTATGAGTTTTAGTTTGTTGTATGTTCTTTGGGCTTAAATATGTGGAGCGGGTCCAGTTTGAAAATTTGATGAAAAGAGGCCTACAAGTTGTTTTTTTTTTAAGCTGTTCAATCCAGTGTGAAAATTTATGAAATGTGGTTCATGGTGGTGCTAAGGGTTGGAGCCTTTAGTGAGGGGGTCATAGATCCCTTCTAGTGGTTGCTATTAAATGCGATCAGGGAGTAGTAGCTCCCTTCTAGGAGTGGCTAGTAAACAAGAAGCAGGGGGTCATAGCTCCCTTCCAGTGGTAGCTAGTAAATGAGATCAGGGGATTGGATCTCCCTTCTAGTAGAAGTTGCTGAATGAGAGAAGGTTGTAGCCTTCTGCAGGTGGGTGCGTGTGTGCTGGTATGAGTCTGTGCCAGTGTTGGGCCAAGGAGAAGGTACATTTTACCACTATCTTTACCATTATTTGTCATTTACTTTTATATATTTTCCCTTCATCTTAGAAATAAAGTAAAGAAAAGTAATGAAAAATTAAGGTAGAGCGCATTATTGATAAAAGGTGTATAAAAATTGATTTTTCACTGTCTTTATTGATAAGGAAGTGAAACAACCAAACTGATGACCAAGATGACCAAATGATAGTAGACAAGGAAAGCGAACAGAATCGTATCGTATCCTATGAATCAATAGAAAATGTAGAGGCACACCTACTCTTGGATTGTTCAGTTGACAACAACGAAGCGGTAAGACCTCATGATGGGAAGGATCTGTTACTCTGTTTGAATTCACCTTTAAGCTATAAAAGGTTGAAGGTGAAAGAGATGGGGGATAGTTCATGTATTATAATTTTCCTGTAATAAACGTATTCAAACAGAATCGACAAGTTCGTGCTAATGTATTGCTCTATTGATTAATGAAGAAATTTTAAATTTTAGTATAAACAACTTCTGAGTATCCCTTAGAAGAAGGCTTCTAGAGCCTTTGAGAGCAACCCTGGGGGTTCTCCTCCTATTCTGTGCTATACGTTTATTTACAGAACTTGAATTTCCAGTTATCCTTTGCATTTCATAAAAATATCATTTAATTATTTAATCACAAGTGTGAAATGTTAGAACTTACTTTTCACTATATTATATTTATCATTCATGTTCTCTTATCAGGAGTTGATGCTTTTACATTTGTTAGACTAGTTTCAGCGCAGTTGATGTTCAATTCTGCGTATAGTTAATTCTTGAATATTTTCATCATAATTGTGAACGTTTGGTTTGATGTTTAATTTAGAATGATGCTATTAGTTGATTAATAGAAAATTCCATTGCAAAATATAGAATAATTGATTGATGTTCAATTCATTAGGATTTTTGTTCAATTCTTTAAGGTAGTTGTTCAATTCATCCAGGCATGTTGTTCAATTGCAATCTATTCCTTATTTCAGTCTTGAGTGGTTATGTTTGCATAAGCTTAAAATAGAATTTTCTCCTTTGATTGGTCTGGAGTATTTCATATTTCACTTTCAAGTTGGTATGATTGAACTTCGAGAATTAGACAATATTTCTTACAACAATCTAGAGTAGTTAACCTCTGATGTCAGTTGCATATATTTTTCTTACACTCTTGAAATAAAAATACTTTCCTTCAGTTGATAATTAATGTAAATCATTAAGGTTACCTCTAAAAAAAATCACATTCTTGACTTAACATTTTGGTGCCATTGATGGGGAGAGTGTTTAAGAATGATGTATTTTATTTCTTTTTTCTGTTGCTGTGAAATAATTGGGTATTGAAAACGAGAGGTAAGAACTTGCGTACCAACAAGAAAAATGCTTCCTCTCAGGACAACTTCTTAGCAATTGTGAAGAGGTTAATAGGATAGATGTTATTTTTTTTTTATGACTATGAAGAAAAAGATAAAATTAGATCAAAATCCCCCACTTAAATCCAGAAAACCCAAAGGATCGGTGGTCCTTGGTAGTAGGCGAAATCATTAAGAAGGTTGAATCCCAGGCATCCGTAGGACCCAGAACCATTCCTACATAGAGTCCTACTATAGTCCCTTAGGAAGAAGCCTCACCATCTGTAGCCCATGCCTAGATTCACAGCAAAAAATAAGGTTCTAAACAAATCCTTCATACTATTGAGCACTTAAGTCCTGACCCTTTGAGAGAGGGAAATTCTTGCAATTTATAGGAAGGAGAGGGAGAAACCAACAGTGCAGTATAGGTAAAAAATATAGAGCCTAGATCCCTTGAGAGAGTGGTTGACACAGAGACCCCTAGTATCCCAAATCAGGGAAGTTATGTAAGGTCTCCTCCAAATCCGCTCCCTAATCCCACTCAAATTATTCCCCTAGATCAAGAAATCCCTGAATATTATTGGCACATCTTTAATCAGATGGAAAACAACCAAAACTAGAGACATACATCAACATTGGAATATCCCATTGTTGATCTGGCCAAAAATTCCCCTATGAAGGCTATTCCATTACAAAACATCCCCACCTTCCATGAGCCGACCTTGGAAGATACGGATGCATTTTTATTTGAACTTGACATATTATGTAGGGGATATGACTACACCACTGACCCTCAGAAACTGAAACTATTTCCCTCTACCTTGAAGGGGACATCATTACGTTGGTTTATGGGGCTCGGAGGAGGAACCATTAATAGTTGGGATTAGATGAAAAAAATATTTTCTTAACAAATATCAAGACTACTTCCAGACTCAAGAACTAAAAGATGAAATATTCAATATGTCTGCAAAAGAAAATGAGACACTAGAAGAACACATTGAAATATTTCAATACAATTTGCAAAGATCTCCATATACTACACTGTCTAAAGACATTTTAAAAGCAACAATGCTTAAAGGAATTAAAGAAGAATGGATTGAAACACTTAAAATAATGGGAAAAAGGGAAATCTATCAAGAAGAATATGATGACATTATTACATTGTGCATCAGGTGTTCTTGAGGTATTATGGGAAGCAGGCCAACCAGATGGGATTAAGTTACAAGGAATTATAAACAATTAAGTGACAACGTGACCAAAGCAGAATTCGGTAATATTTTAGAAGATTTTAAGACCGATATCTTAGGCACCCTCACAATGCCGCTAGATGTCCTACAAACCAAGCAGAAGAAAGCTTTAGTAGAATAGAACTTTGTTGTTTTTTTCCCAAGTTGTCAGAAGAAGCACAACCAATGGGAGTGTCCATTAGACATGGTCCAGACATGTGCTATTTGTACCAAGGACCATGACACTGACAATTTCCATTCACTCCCAAGGTTAAAAGAGGTTTTTAAAGAGGCGGAAGAAGAGAAAGAACCAGTGTATCTAATGAATCAATGTCGGCAGTGGCAAGCACGACTAGGTATGCCAAAAGACCCATCTCAGTTCTTTTATCCTCCACAATTTAATCAATAGAACCATGGAAAATCATGGTAGGTCCAATCACCTTTTTCTATCTAGCCATCCCAATCATTTTACATGCCTCCTTGGCCAACACAATCCCCTTCAGGTAATAGTTGTTCAAGTTTTTCTTTTTCTCCCCCTTATTGGAAAAAAAATCCATAACAGTCCCAGTGGCCTGCCTCCACTTCACGGAATACAAATTGGTCTCAAAACTGGCAGCGACCCCTCGGAATGAACAATTTACCTATGGGAACAGGCGCTTAGAATCAACCCACATTACCAGCCCCATACCTAGTCCAACACAATCCTCAGCCTATTATGCGTCCTCAACTGCCAACTCAACCCAATTCTAATCCTAGTAATAGACTGGTTCAACTAATCCAGATTGTTGAAAACCAAAACCCCGAAACTAAATAGAAGAAATGCAATGAACTTAGGCTGAGATCAAGACGTGTTATTTCACCTAAAGAAGATACGACCCTACCACAACTTGAGTATAAAATTCCAACAAGACGTAAACAATCAATTGTGGCAGAAAAAGAGATAGAGCGGGGGAGGGACACAATTGACCAAAAAAATCCTGAAAACATTATTTTTTCCTCCCCCCCATTCCCTGAGAGATTAACACTACCTAAACCAATAATCTCTTCAAATTTTTATCTCTTAGGGGAATTAAAAAATGTTTGCATTAAAATTCCTCTCCTACAGGCTATACAAGACATTCCTATCTATTCCAAAACAATTAAAGAACTATGCAGAAAAAAACAAGTGAGGAAAGCAAAGACTGTACCAACTGTTCATGTATTGGGAGTACTGTGAGACTTACTATTGGGTAAAGAAACATTAGTAAATTAAGAGGATCCAGGAAACCCCATAGTCACAATAAAGATCTTTGGCCACTCCTTTTCAAACACATCAGTTGATTTAGGGGCGGCCATCAACATCTTATCTACAAATACCTGCGAGAAGTTAGGTATAACAACTTTGGAACCCACATTAAGTCCATATATATATTTTTTTTTTCCGAATTGGACTATTTCTATTAAGTGAAAATATGGTACATGAGAAAGTACATTCAAGAGAAACAAAAACACGGCTAACCGGAAATGATAAAATATCAACTTCGGTCCCCAGATAGAGAAAAGAGACGGACGAGGAGCAGCAATAAGCAACTAGAAAGCAGGAAGGAACCGACTTCTACCCAGAATTAGTAGAAGTTTCTACACGAAATTTCTTCCCTTTATTTTTGTTGACTTTAACCCAGCCATCCTGGTGAGTATGTGCTGGGACAATTTGAAGACTGGAGTTCTCCAAAAGAGGGGCCTCCTTATCTGAATCAGAGGAGGCGGACTCATGACTACGCTTCTGAGTGACTGTAGTGTCAGGGGGGTGCTTGGGAGCATCAGTGGACAATTTCTGAGCCTAAGGAGCGAGGTCTGGATCTGCGTCACTCCCATCATCATCAGAGCTCGAGGAAGTATAATCTGCAGTAGGCGGCGGGGTGCAGGGAGTCCATTTTTTGGATTTGGACCTTGTATGATCTCCTTTAGTCTTTGTTTCTGCAAGAGTGGGGCATGAGTTCTGCAGATGCCCTGTTTGGTTACAGTGGCGGCAACGGAATGCAGTGTTCTCATAGTCTAAGAACTGAGTCCAGACAAGATCACCAACCTTGATGATGATTTGTTCGGGCAAGCCTTTGCTGATGTCAACCTCCACGCACATTCTGGAATATGTGTAGAGGCCCTGAAGTGGCCTATCATAATCTACAGTGAGAAAGCGTCCCAAGGTATCGCCCATGCGCCTGAACACTTCCGGCTGCCATAGATGGACAGGAAAGTTGGGAAGCCTGACCCAAACAGGGGTCCTGGTGATGGTAGTTGTTGCAGGGTCAAAACTTGGGAACCATGGGGTTAAGAAGAGCCCAACATTTCCAAAAAACCAGGGACCTTTCTGTAAGGCCTGTTCATAATGCTTTGCCTGATCGAACAATACTATGAAGAAACCTCATGAGCAGCAGCTAACGAGACATTTGCTGGTCCAGGTATCGTAGATCCAATCAAAGAGTTCCTTGGTTCGCGGCCAAAGTACATTAAATCTGCAAATAATGGCTCTCTCTGCATATTTTTGAAGATCTTCTGCGACAGATGGAAGAGAGACATCAACAGAAGGAACTTCATCCAGCTTGTCAACCAGAAAAGGCTGGGGTTTGGGGGCAGCAGAGGGTTTGGGGTTCTGAGAATGAACAACTTCTTTATAGGAGAAAATAGGGGCTGAAGAAGACTGTCCGGTAGCACCACCTCTCAAATGAAGGGTAAGCACAATGGAATCATTTCTGTTAATGTTATAAGCAGAAAGGGGAAGAAGATCCTCAAGATGTTTACCTTGGAAAAGAAGTCTCTGGTGTATCGAGGGAATTCCAGTCCATAGTTTGAGATTAAGCTTAAGAATCTGTATCAGATCTGAAGAAGAAACCCAAAGCAAAATAGTTTTGCCAGAGAGTAACCGGAGTTGGATCTGAAATGAGGCAGGGTTCTTGTTGGAGGCAGGATCAGCGCGGCAAAAAAGGGTGTACCTTCTTTTTCCAGTGACTCCAAGCCTCTGCTGAGAAAGGCCGTGAGGGCAGGAAACACCTGTAGACCAACTCCGGAGCTCAAAAATGAAGTCTCGGGGGATTGTGGCCAGAGTCCCATTCAATGCTGTGGTTGAAAATTTTGTTGCAGGGCTCGCATTAGCCAAACTCTCCGAGTTGAAGACAGCCCCAAAGAGGCATGGCTCTGGTGACCAGAGCTGGACTCCATTGTGCGCTGCCCTCAAGTTTATCCCCTGCATCCAGAAAAAGACCCTTGAAACTACTTCAGCATGAGCCCTGGCGTGATAGCAAGGAAGGGCAGCAGGGGGAAGTTGAGCTGGAGCATGACTAGGACTCGCTGAAACATTAATAGTTGCCAAAACACTGAACAAATCTCTATTATCGATCAGTGTCTTCTCTCGGCTGAGGTGAAGACAATCATGGTGATGCTGAAGGGATGGATCCTCATTCCAGGCGTAGAATGTAACGTCCCTTCATGCTAAATCTAGGGAGTAAGCGGCTAGTGGCGGCCTGGCAAATACCGCGAGTGAGTTTGGTGAGTCCATAATCCTCTGGAGGCAGAGATAACCAGAGCCTGTCGGCAGCTCTACCACCTTGGCGAGCAGGAAAGCAGAAAATTATAGTCTAGGGTTCATCTTGCTTCCTTCCATCAGTTCGAAGAGTAACCGTCGAGATATTAATTCCATATATTAATAGTGCAGTCCATTATTATTAGTGTAGCCCCCCTTATTGTTATTTTTGTACCCCTGTAACCACCATATTGTTATAATTTTTCTGTTACATTATTATTGTTAGGTCAACTAGGGTTACATTTTTGCCCCACTAGGATTACATTGTGGCCCCATGGACTGCTATATATAGAAAGGAGGTTTTGTCATTTGTATCATCCAAGAATTGTTCATTCATGTAATGTATTGGAGGTTTTCTCCTCGAAGTGGCTTATTTGTAAGGCATTGATATCTCTTTTCTTCTATTTTTGGAGCTCGTTTCAGAACATTCGGTGTCAGAGCTTTTGGATTATAGGGTTTCACTACTTCAAACAGGTCATCGTGGCATTTTCACTATAATTTTTTTTCTACGAAGGTTTAGAAGCTAAAATTTTTAGAGTGCAAAGAAAAAATCTTGAGAAACATCTTCGAAAAATTTCAGAGCTTGGTTCACAATAATTTTGGAGATATGATCTGTGGAATGTAGGTCATTTTGCAAGCTCCAGAATTTAACCTAAACATGTCATCGAGGATTTTTCGCTATAAATTTGTTTCTACGAAGGTTTAGAAGATGAAATTTTTAGAGTGTGAAGAAAAAATCCAGAGGAATATCATCACAAAATTTCAGATCTTGGTTCGCAATATTGGCAAAGATATGATCTGTGGAATTTAGGGCTTGTTCAGGCTTCTGAATTTCATCTCAAAGAGGTGATCATGAGAAAATCTTCATAACTCTCTCTCTGAGCATCAGATTGGAATGATGTAAAAAGTCATTGCAAGTACACAGACTATAGTTTTCGGTCTATCAATTTTAGAGCCAAAGGAGCAAACAGTGACGAGTGGAAAGTGTTGATCAACAGTCATCATTTATGTCAACCCAAGTAGCACCATGGGCTAACCCAATATTGCATGGGAATTTTGACCTACCAAATTAATATATTCTAGGTCAATAATGATTTTTATGGTTTCTACTTGTTGAGATGTTTCCATTGATATATGGCACGCCGTGTAATTCTTCATGGTTTGAGAGATATTCATGTTTGAAGTTTGTACCCCCAGTCAGTGGGTTAAAACCCCATGGGGTTGAGGCATGGGTCATTGAAAAGTCATAATTTATATTTTTTAAGCTCCTAAAATCCCTCCCAAGTTAACTTTTTGAAGTCCCTCTCAACCTAAGCATTTATATAAATTGTGATCCTCATTTCCTCCATAGGCAAGGGATTTGGCCATCTAAAATAGGTCATCATGGAATTTTCACTCTAAATTTTTTTCTATGAAGGTTCAAAAGTTGCAATTTTTATGAGGTGAAGAAGAAATTATGCGGAAGAAGCTGGAAAAAATTCAGATCAAGGTGCTCAATATTTTGGGAGATATGATCTGTGGAAGTCAGGTTTTTTGCAGGCTCCTGAAATTCATCTCAAATAAGTGACCTTGGTAAATTCATCATAACTCTCTCCCTAAGTATCAGATTGGAATACCGTAAAAAGTGGTGGATATTAAACAGTGTTTAATTTTCTCTCTATCAATTTTAGAGACAAATGAAGAAACAATAACATGTGGCACATCGTACAAGTGCGCTCTGCTGAAACAATCCATAATTAGAGCATTGTGAGAGATTGGGTATAACTCTCTCTTGAAGAATCCAAATTGGATCAGACCTATGGCATTGGAAAGATGAATCATAAGAATACTACAGGACCAAAAATTAGATATTGAGGATCTGAAATAACAAAAATACACCAGATTCAATATCGAGCTCCTAGAAGGCAAGAAAAAGCTAGATCATGTGTTGTTAAGGGTTGCAAAGGAAAATAATTTATAGGGAAGCAAAGCAAAGCAAGGTGTAGCAGAGGGTAGAATGAAAATAGCATCAAACAAGGTTTATAACAGTAGCAAGAAGTTCATCCTATGAAGTCTTCAAGTGCGCAGCATTGCATATAATAATTGTAAAGGTATCATTGTACTAAGTCATTGTAAATACATTATTGTAAAAATTGTACTAGTGTCTATCTTCCAAGGGTTGAAGAGGTAGTGTTGGGAGGTCTAGGATCATCATTAGGGGGGTTTTGTTCTGGAGTGGGTTTCCACCTTAAAAAATATGTGCATTTGTGTTCCTCTTGTTTGCTGTTATCATTGTACAAACACTGATAATAATTGAAGATTAACTAATGCTCTAATTGAAAGGAATACTAATTCACCCCTACCCCCTCAGTATTTCCAAAAATTGGTATCAGAGCTTGGTTCCTTAAATTGCAGTTTAACAGCTAGAAGGACGTCATGGAGCATAGCAAGAATGGTGTACCTCTATTCAATGAAAATAATTATGCACTCTGGAAAGGAAGAATGGAGGTCTATCTCTTGGCAAAAGGTTACAAAGTATGGAACACTTTTCAAAATGGATTTACATCAACTACAGATGAACAAGGTAAGAAGAATTTGGTAAATGATGCAAAATAAAAGAATATTATTATTAGTGGACTTATTGAATCTTCTTATCATACGGTGTTGGGTTGTAAAACTGCCAAAAATGTATGAGACAAGCTTGAGAATATATATGCAGGTGACTCAAATGTCAGAGAAGAAAAGCTTCAAATCTCTAGAGAAAAAATTGAGCAACTCAGACTGAAAGAAGATTACAATGTTGTTGCATACTTCCAATGCGTTGATGAAATAACCAATACTCTCGAAGGATTGGGAGAGCCAGTTGACAAGAAGACTATTATGCGGAATATTCTTAGAACGCTACCAAGGAGATTCAACCCGAAGGTATTGGTCTTAGAATACAGTGCAAATCTGGACAAAATCAGTAAAGAGGAATTACATGGAGTTCTCATAGCATATGAAATGAGACTTGATGAAGAAGAGGGTACTTCGCATCTAGAAACTGCGTTCATTGCATCTAAGAAAACCAATAAGGATAAACAACCTTCAATTGAAAATACATGCACCTGCAAGTGTGAAGAAAAGGGAGATGATGAAGAAGGTCTTTCAGATGAAGAATATGCTTACTTCGTGAGAAAAATAAAAATTGGTAAGGGACAATTCAAAGGTAAACTTCCATTGATATGTTTCAGCTGTAATGATGTTGGGCATTTTTCAACAAAATGTCCAAACAGAAGTAATGGCAACTCAAAAGGAAAGAAAGGCTTTAATAAATTCAACAAGCAAGGATCCAAAAGGAACTTTCTCTCTAAAAAAGATAGCTCATCATCCAATGAAGAAAATGAAAGTGAAGAAGAATCCAATGAGATAGTATTCTTTATGGCCAAGCACAATAAACCCAAGCATAATAAACAAGAGGTATCAAACAACAAAGAAGAAGGATGGACGATAGAAGAATTTTATGAGGAAGCAATCAAGCTTATAAAAGATCTCAAGGCAGAGAATATCTGTTCCAATACTCTTGAAAAACAAGTTCAAGGTCTCAAAATTGAAGTTGAAGAACACAAATGCATTGAAGAGTCACTCCAAAATAAGTTGGAAGAAAGCAACCAAGAAAGGGAAGAATTAGAAGCTTAAGTAGTCTCGCTACATGAGGAAGTGACGAAAGGAAAAACTATCCAAAACTATGCCAACAGCTCAAGGGCATTGGAAGAACTCATCAACAATCAACGATATTACAACGACAAAACTGGCATCAATTACAAAGAAGAAGAAGCAGGACCTTCTACAACAAAATACAATGAACCTATGAGGTCTAACATGCATGTAGACTTCATTGGACAAGATTCACAAGAACAGCCTTAGAAGACAATTCCTCGATGAAAATTTCCATCCAGATACAAACATATTTTTTATGGATATTGTTATTCATGTGGAAAATTTGGTCATAAATCTATAGAATGTCACACGTACCCTAGGAACGAATACAATTCCAGGAGATCTGTCAAATATGAACCTCCTAGGGCTCAGCAAAACATCAATAGATTTGAACATTTAAGAAATAATATTGAATGTTACAAATGTCGAAACTTTGGACACATAGCCAAAGACTACAGACTTGAAAATCCTCCAGAAGAATCTTCGAAGCCACAGAACAAACGAACATGGAAGAAGAAGAAGAATGATAATTGTGCTCTAGCTTTCAAGGCTCAAAAGAACAAAGATGTGTGGTATGTTGATAGCGGTTGCTCAATGCATATGACTGGAGATAGAAATAAATTTGTATCTCTGAAAGAGAAGAAGGATGGAACTGTGTCCTTTGGAAATGATGGATCTTAAAATGTTATAGGATCAGGTACTGTCACTCTCGAAAGCAAAGATGCTCTAGCCAAGAATGTTCTATTGGTTGAAAACATGAATCACAACTTGCTCAGTGTTGGAAAAATGTGTGATCAAGGACACACAATAATATTCAACTCCATGAAATGTGAAATCAGGAAAGGCATGTATGGTGAAATTTTGGCTACAGCAAGTCGAGCTCCAAACGACATATATGTTCTGGATGAAGCAACTAAAGCATGTATAATAGCTAAAGAGGTTGATACAATAATTGGTAGCAATGATGATCGACTAAGTAAGAAGTTTGATACAAAGGTGCAAAGTGATTTCGAGATGTCTTTAGTTGGTGAGCTGAAATACTTCTTAGGGCTTCAAATATCTCAGCAAGAGAAAGGAATATTTATATGTCAAGCCAAGTACATCAAGGAAATCCTCAAGAAATTTAAAATGGAAGATTGCAAACCCATCCTTACTCCAATGGTAATAGGTTGCAAATTGAGCATAGATGACTCATCTAAGGATGTGGATCAAAGGTTGTATAGATCTATGATTAGTAGTCTTCTATATGTAACAACCTCCTGACTAGATGTTATGCAAGCAATTGGACAAGTAGCAAGATTCCAAGAAGCACCAAAAGAATCACATATTAAATATTCACCAGCATTGGAAGATCTTTGCTATAAGCTTGGGATTCTCCCAAGTTCTCATTAGATTTTCCTTTTTGAGAATACAAAGGGGGAGTGGAAGTAGATTACAGGTCTGCAGGATGGTTGTGTGTCAAGGGGAGTGGAAGTGTCTACAGGTCCACAGGATGGTTATGTTTCAGGAGGAGTTACCCTTTGCCATTGATGTCAAAGGGGGAGAGAATGTTGTAGGAAGAGGTGTCATGATCGCAGGGGGAGTACTTGTGTTGCCATCAATACCAAAGGGGGAGATTTTTTATCATCAGTTGTCATTGATGTCAACCCAAGCAGCACCAGGGGCTAAGCCAATATTGCATGGGAATTTTGACCTACCAAATTGATATATTCTGGTTCAATAATTCTTTTGATGGTTTCTACTTATCGAGATGTTTCCGTTGATATATGGCACGTCATTTAATTCTTCACGGTTTGAGAGATATTCATGTTTGAAGTTTGTACCCTCAGTTAGTGGGCTAAAACCCCATGGGGTTGGGGCATGGGTGATTGAAAAGTCATAATTAATATTTTTTAAGCTCCTAAAATCCCTCCCACGTTAACTTGTTGAAGCCCCTCTCAACCTAAGCATTTATATAAATTGTGATCCTCATTTCCTTCTTAGGTAAGTGATTTGGCCATTTGAAACAGGTCATAATGGAATTTTCTCTCTAACGTTTTTTCTATGAAGTTTCAGAAGCTAAAATTTTTATGAGGTGAAGAAGAAATCCTATGAAAGCTGCTATAAAAAATTTGAGATCAAGGTGCGCAATATTTTTGGAGATATGATCTGTGGAAGTCAGGGTTTTTGCTGGCTCCTGAAATTCATCTCAAAGAAGTGACCTTGGTAAATTAGTCATAACTCTCTCTCTCAGTATCAGATTGGAATTCTCTAAAATGTGGAGGATATTGCACAATATTTACTTTTTTCTCTATCAATTTCAGAGCCAAATGAAGAAAAAATGACACGTGGCACGTTGTACAAGTGCGCTTTGCTGAAACAATCCATAATTAGGGCATTGTGAGAGATTGGGTATAACTCTCTCTTGAAGAATCCAAATTGGGTTAGACTTGTGGCATTGGAAATACGACTCAAAGGACTACTACAGGGCCAAAAATTAAATATTGAGGAGCTGAAATAACAGAGATACACCAGATTCAATATCTAGCTCCTAGAAGGCAAGAAAAAGCTAGATCATGTGTTGTCAAGGGTTGCAAAGGACAAGACTTTCTAGGGCAGCAAAGCAAAGCAAGGTGCAGCAGAGGGTAGCATGAAAACAGCATCAACCAAGGTGTATAACAACAGCAAGAAGTTCATCCTATGAAGCCTTCAAGTGGGCAACACTGCATACAATCATTGTAATTGTATCATTGTACTAAATCATTGTAAATACATTATTTTAAAAGTTGTAATAGTGTCTATTTTCCAAGGGCTTAAGAGGTAGTGTTGGGAGGTCTAGGATCATCATTAGGTGGTTTTTGTCTAGGAGTGGGTTTCCACCTTAAAAAATGTGTGCATTTGTGTTCCTCTTGTTTGCTGCTATCATTGTACAAACACTGATAATAATTGAAGATTAACTAATGCTCTAATTTAAAGGAATACTGATTCACCCCCCCACCCCCCCTCAGTATTTCCAACAAAAAGTTGTACAAGTTCGCTCTACTGAACTAGTCCATAATTAGGTCATTGTGGGAGATTGGACATAACTTTTCCTTGAAGAATCCAAATCAAATCAGACCTATGGCATTTGAAAGAAGTTTTAGAGGACTACTATAGGGCCAAATTTTAGATATTGAGGGTCTGCAAGTAGAGATATAAGTCAATTTCAATATCGAGTTCCTCAAAAGCAAGAAAAAGGTGTGTATTTTTTTCCAAATTTCAATATCAGTTTGAAGTGATTCCAAGGGCTTATTGAGCACATATTTTAGTATTGGGTTCTGAAATGCCTCCTAAAAATAATTCCATACCCATTAAGCCCTCAAAAATCTATACTATGATGCATGAAGAGGAGGAATTGCAGTATGAGATATCAAAATTATGCTACCAAGTGCAACAAGCTTCGATCTTATGAAGAGCAACCGAAGATGACATAGATGGTTTAAAAGAAGAAATTGAGGCTAAGTTGGATGGTTTGAAGGATCAAGTAACAACTAATATGGATGATAAATTAGTGGAAGATCAAATCGAGCATCAACAAAAAGTTCTCCAACTCTCAAAGGATAACCTAACTTTGGTGCAGAACATAATGAAACAACAAGAAGATAAAAATAATATCAAAAGATGTTATGAAGTAGCCACAAAAACGAGAACTTGAAAAGTATGATCAATTTCAGAGTATCTCAGCAAGGAGAAGAATTGTCCTGTAGAATATTATACATGGGAGGATGAGAATTTTATACAGAAGCATCTTGAAATAATAAAGCATTGAGGACAACACTTGTTTGAAGGAGAGGGGCATGTTAAGTCCCTATATTAATAGTGTAGTCCATTATTATTAGTGTAGCCCCCCTTATTGTTATTTTTGTACCCTTGTAACCCCCATATTTTTATAATTGTGCCCTTACATTATTATTGTTAGGTCAGCAAGGGTTACATTGTGGCCCCACTAGGATTACATTATGGCCCCATGGACTCATATATATAGAAAGGAGGTTTTGTCATTTGTATCATCCAAGAATTGTTCATTCATGTAATGTATTGAAGGTTTCCCCCTCGAACTGGCTTATTTCTAAGGCATTGATATCTCTTTTCTTCTATTTTTGGCTCTAGTTTCATAACACACATCTACCTTTCTAGAACTTGCCGACAGATCTATTATAAAAAAAGAAGGTATATTACAGGACATCCTAGTTTTTGTGGACTCATGAGAGTACCTGGCTGACTTTTTAGTTTGTAATATTCCCAATTAGCCATGAGCTAGTTGGAATATTCAATTTTGTTTTAATGCTTTGTTTAAACAATAAGAGGGAAAAGGAGGTCCATAATTCTCCTTAATAATGAATAAATCAATGCCAAATGTGAAATATACAAATATTTTTAGCTTAATGAAAGTAACCTTAGTGTGAAAGGGGTTGGATCACTTTGACTGGGTCAACCTTAACCAAAGCAACAATGTTGTCATGGAGGAGTGGTCATGAATGAGGGACTGCGCAGTTTTAGATGGAGATGCTTTGTGTGAATGTAGAGATCTTTTTGGATGGGGCTTAGGGTTTGCAATCTCATATCTTATTTAAGGAAGAGGATGGCAGCCATTGTTCATTATGTATGGGTTTATTATATTTCTGAATATATGGTTTGTTTAGACATATATCTTTCTCTTGTTGTTTAGCACAAGGTGTTCCTAATCGGGAATCCCACCTCTTCCATTGAGAAGCTCTTGGAGGAGTCTTGTACTACATTTTTCACTATCAGGCTGAAGTCCAAGCTTCTTCTTTCAACTACAACACAGATCCTGCTGAGGATTTGGTTGTTTTTGCAGGTTGGAGCAAGTGGTGATTAGATCTCTGTATCTAGGCCATTTCATTGCTTATTTTCAATGGACGAGGCTTCCTTTCCATTGGGAGGACAGTATTGAAGGCCATTGAGCATATTTTTAGATCTTTGCATTAGGCCTACTAGTTATTCATCCCTATGGCCCAGTTTTCTTCCTGGTCTGTGTTATTTTTGTAGGAGGAGTTGTAGGGCGGTTTAGCACACCGTTTGGAGAGTTGATTTTCAAGTGAAGGGGATTTTCCTTTCACTTTGAGGATCTATTCAAGGAGGCTATTTTATTGATCATATTAGATCAGACACACTTTCCATATCTATATTTTGCAGTAGATTTGCAGTTTTAGATCTCAAATCTACAGCTTGTACTTCCTTTTTTGCTAAAAACCCTTGAGGGGTTCTTCAGAGGAGGTTGTATAATGCTCAGATATGATATAGATCTATCTTTTGAGGCACATATCAGCCCTAGATCTGATGTATAATCATTTTCTGTAACAGAGCTAATAAAATAACGTTGTAAGGCTCTTCCAACTTTATACATAGTTGCAGCACCTCATCTTGAGGGATTTGTCCATTAGAGGCTTGTAATTTCTTGTTGTCTATCTTATGGGCCATTATTCATGCATATTTTGCTGCTATTATAACTTATGAAAGTTATCCATATTGGCCTCTTAATTTCAAATGATGATTTACACTCTTTTTCTAGCATTTTTCACTATATTATTGCTTTTTCGATTTTGGAATATTACAATGGTATCAGAGCATAATCTTGGCACAACCTGTGCATTTTGAAAAGCCAATATGTCATATGAAGAAGGAGATCCTCTTACTGATAGAGAGAGGAGGTACCAAAGAAGAAGACATTAGAAATTTTATTATACAAATGTAAAAGAAGACAAGGGTTAAACCCCTTTATCTCTAGGAGAAGATGAAGAGAAGGAGTTCCCTAAGATCCTTCTTAGAGCCATGCAAGATATTGCTAGAGAGATAAAAGAAATGAGGATGGATAGATATAAGAAATCCCCTAAAGGATTTCAAAATGGTGAAGGCTCTGGCATATCTCACCACTGGAATGATCAACTAGTGCATCAACCACAAGTTTCCCAATGCTCTACTATGCCTACAGTTTTGGCTATGGGGAATGAAGGGTTTCAAGAGAAATAATCCCTTGAAGAATATTTTATGGGGTATGAATCTCAAACATAGAGATTCAAGGACCACTTTTTTTTTCAGGAGTTTTGTCAAATCAAGGACAATAGAAGACCAAGGCATCAACATAGAAGTGGTGGATTCATTTAGAATCATGATCAACATCACACTATGGGAAGATTATTTTTACCCAACCTTGATGGGTCATCCAAGTGCAGTACCAAATCATGGGTAGAGAAACTTGACATCTACTTTCAGTTGAGAAAGGTTCCAGAAATGGAGGCCATTAATATTGCAGCACTGCACCTTGAAGGTGAAGCACATGACTGGTGGTTCCATGGCTTGTCTACATTGGGTCATGCCAATGTAACTTCATATTCATAGTTCACTAGAAGGCTGGTGGAAATTTTTTATAGAATAGATCTTGAATTACCATTCATGGGGCTTGCAAAGCTAAAACAATCAGGAAATGTAGAAACTTACATCTCTAAATTTTTAAGACTTTCTGTTATGGTTCCTGATTTATATATATCAAGAAGGGTGTATATGTTCATTGATGGGTTATATTAACCTCTTCATGGGTTGGTTAATTATACCAAGCCCACTACCCTCCAAGATATCATTGAAAGGGCTAGAGACCTTCAAGATGCCCTATCAAAAGCAAAGGAAAATTTTCAGCATAAGCCCTCTTTTCCATCAAAGGGAAAATAAGAGAAGGCTCCTCCTTCAAAGGAGAGTCAATATAAAAAACCTCTTTATGATGATGTCCAGAAATATTTAAGGAGGAGGAATATTTTCTTCACATGCCAAGAAGCTTGGGCAACTAGACATAGATGTGCAGCTGGAAAGGCACATTACATAGAGATCTTCTTAGATGATGAGGAGGAAGAAGAAGATGAACCAACAAGATGTCATGATGCTAACACTGCAAGAGATGAACCAACACCATCAGGAGATGGCAATGAAGCATTTGCTCCTATCGAAAGGTCTCTTGCATCATTAAGATGAGTACCTAAGTACTTGATCTTAAGAGTTCAAGGTTCCATATTGAATCAAAGGGTTTCTTTTTTGGTTGATAGTGGTGCAACCCACAATATTATTGATGCCCAACTAGTGAAAAGGAGGGAAATACCCATTGATGCTTTTCAGGGATTTTTTGTTTTGGTCCCAGGAGATAGAACTATGAAATGCATGCATTATGTTCCATCATTATTAGTCACCATGGGAAAATATACATTGACTGATCACTTATTTGTGTTTGACATACCTGACACCAATGTGATATTGGGTGTTCAATGGTTGATTACTTTGGGGAAATTCACCACTCATTGGGAGACTTTCAGATGGAATGGGGGGATAGAAAAAGGGGAAAAAATAAAATGATCAAAGTCATGCACACTTGCCCCTCACATAAAAATTCCACACAGAAATCAGAGATGGATTTGCGCAGTGGAACCAAGGACCTTACAGTCCCATCTATTTTTCTTATGAGATTGCTACATGGAACACTATTATTTAGTGGCAAACCACTTGGGAGGCCACCTGATTCTGATTTTTTGAGAGATGCCTCACAACATGATGCTCCAAGCATAGATCCAGGAGGTATCAAAGCATTAGAATACCATGATACAATGTTGGGAGTCTTGGGTAAGTTGAAGGAGGAGGGAGACATTCTCCCAACATCATCATTACCCACTCTCATATCAGATTTTGCGATGTGGGAGGAGAAGCATGGAAGGAATTATTGTCCATCATATACCTTTGGCATGTGAGATGTCAAGGAGAAGAATAGCCATATGACAAACATTATTTATGATAAATCATTAGTGTTGTCACTATGGGAGATTGATCCATATTGGAAATCCCAACTATTGGTGGATTATTCTAAGGATATTTTCACATGCATGATACTTGATGACTAGCTACATGAATAGGACTATTTATTTCAAGAAATATTCATATATTATCATGGTAGGATCTTCTTATCTAGAGCCTCCAAGCTCAAAGAGAAGTTACTACAAAGATCTTATGAAGAGTTCTTTTTTAGCCACACTTATTCCATGAAGGCCTACAACACTATCATGGGAAGCTACACTTGGAAGAGCTTTGAAGAGGAAATATATCAAAATTTTCAAAGATGCATGAACCATGTGGAGTTGGGAGAGCAACATAACTCTATGGAGGAGCTAATTCAGTCACCTCTTTCCTCTTTTGGAATGAGAGGAGATAGATCCATGCACCACTCCATTTGTTTAAGGATAACTTTTGGTGAAGAATATGCTCATGTAAATAGTTTTTTATTTGATGAAGATATGCATTCCTTTACCATGTTTATGTATGCCATAGCTCCAAGGAGGAGCACTATTCCATATAAACTTCATTTCCAACTTTGGGCCACAAAAATTTCTGAACATGACCACTCCCTTGGAGATCAAAGGGAGATTTTGTATCATTGTGGGTGCACTCCTAAAGCACCAAACATATATCAAACTTTCAGCCATGGTGAGATGACTTGGGTAGCAAGTAAATGGTGGGGAAACCAATTTCCACGTCATGATATGATACAGTCAGGAGATTGACTGCACTGATTCCATATGTGGGACTATGACCCACCTCCATTTATGCAAATTTATGTTTGTATGTACTTAATTTTGATCCCATACATTGATGATGTGGGAATGTTTGGAGGGAGGGTGGGAGGTATGTATGTGCCCTACGGGAGAGATATTCTCCATGTTCACTATGATACATGTTTCAGGGAGAACATTGGGAAAACCATGTTTTTTTAATTTGAACTATTGTCTCCTTATGGGATGGATTATTTGCATCTCGTGAGAACTTTGGAGGAGAAATTCATGGAGGGATGGATTGGTGAACACTTAGCTTATGAGGAAAACTTATAACATGTTGGTGTCACCAATGGATGAGGAGAATATTTGAAACACTCACCTTATCATTTTCTTGAGGACAAGCAACATTTATGAAGGGAGGACTGTAATAGTCCTAGTTAGCCATGAGCTAGTTGGAATATTCAATTTTGTTTTAATTCTTTGTTTAAAGAATAAGAGGGAAAATGAGGTCCATAGTTCTCCTTAATCATGAATGAATCAATGCCAAATGTGAAAGAGACAAATATTGGCAGCTTAATCAAAGCACCTTTGGTGTGAAAGGGGCTAGATCACTTTGATTTGGTCAACCTTGACAAAAGCAACAACAATGTCATGGAGGAGTGGTCATCAATGAGGGACAACACAATTTCAGATGGAGATTATTTGTGTGAATGTAGAGATACTTTTGGATGGGGCTTAGGGTTTACAAGTTCGTATATTATTTAAGGAAGAGGATGGTAGCCATTGTTCATTATGTATGGGTTTATTATATTTTTGAATATATGGTCTGTTTATACATATATATTTCTCTTGTTTTTTAGCTGAGATAGGGTGTTGTTTAGCACAGGGTGTTCCTGATCGGGAATCCCACCTCTTCCATTGAGAAGCTCTTGGATGAGTCTTGTATTACATTTTCCACTATCAGGCTTAAGGCAAAAAAATTTCTTTCAACTATAGTGAATATGCTATTGAGGGTTTGGTTTTTTTTTGTAGTTTGCAACAAGTGGTGATTATATCTCTAGATCTAGGACATTTCATGGCCTATTTTCAGTGCAGGAGGATTCGTTTCCATTGGGAGCACAATATTGAAGGCCATTGAGAATATTATCATATCTTGGCATCAGTCCTACTTGTTATTCATCCTTACAGTGCATTTTTCTTCCAGATCTACGTTATTTCTGTAGGAGGAGTTGTAGGGTGGTTTAGCACACCATTTGGAGAGTTGATTTTCAAGTGAAGGGAATATACCTTTCACTTTGAGGATATACTGGAGGAGGATATTTTATTCATCATACCAGATCAGCCACACTTTCAAGATCTATATTTTTCACTATATCTGTAGTCTTAGATCCCAAATGTACAACTTGTACTTGCTGTTTTGATGAAAACCCTTGAGTGGTTATTCAAAGGAGGTTGTATAGTGCTCAGATATGATATAGATCTATATTTTAAGGCACACATAAGCCCTAGATCTGATGTGTAATAATTTTTTGTAACAGAGCTAATAAAATAATGCTTTAAGGGTCTTCCGGCTTTTATATATAGTTGTATCACCTCATATTGAGGGATTTGTCCATTGGAGGCTTGTACTTTATTTTTGTCTATCTTATGGGCCATTATTCATGCATATTTTTCTATTGTTATAACTTATGAAATTTCTCCATATTGGCCTCTTAATTTCAAATGATGATTTACACTCTTGTTCCAACATTTTTCACTATATTCCTAATTTTCCCATTTGGGAATATTACATAGTTATTAACCCAAAAACTAGGTTAGATGGACATCCCCTGATATTGGGATGACCTTGGTTAGTAACGACCAATGCTTAGATAGGTTGTTGAACATGCATCATGACCATTGCTAGAGGAGATGTTGTTAACACTCGAAAATTGTGCAGCAGAAGACGACATCAATTAAATGTCGAGCCTAAGGATTTACACGACAAGGATACATTATGGAATCAAGAAGAATTTAAAATCTCTAAGGTTTTGAGAAAATAAAATTTGAACTAGTCATCAATGCTCAAATGCGCACTTTTTCCTTTGAAAACAACACCTTTTGCATGCACTGGAGCCTGATAAGTGCACATTACTAGAAGTAGCAAAAAGCCACTTTCCGGGACCACAAGCAAGCAAAGGATAATTTCTTCTTATGTGAAAGCTGCCTAAGGACAACACCAGTGCCTCCTTAGGCATTGTGTGAGCACACAAAAGCATATTTGAGCACACAATGGAATCATACCCCTCCCTTGGGTCACCATCCATCATGTACCAAGGGAGGGAAGGAGAATTTGAAACTCACCTAGATAAACCCACCAAGAGATGAAAAAAGGGTGATTACAAGGTTATGCTGGCCAAAGTTTCCCAAGCAACATTAGCATCGTGTGTGACCCAAGGAGCTGGAGCAAGAGAGGACTCGATGGTTGGCCACCCAACATTTTAGTCCACTACAACAGAGAGAGAGAGAGTTAGACTGCATCAGAAGGCAGAACTTGAAGGACAAACATCCTTACATCGGGACCTAGAGCCATTGCCTAGGGGCCCTTTGGAAAGTGGTTGAGATTTGTTTTCATTCCAAGCATTCAATAAGAAGAGGCCATCGAGCCATTGTTTACCTTGTTACTGTTTGGAACTCTTTATATAGCTTCTTTTATGTTTTTAGTTTTATTTTTTTAGCAGAGCATACTTTAGTGTATTACTTCATTTAAGTTTTATGCTTCTGAGCTTCCCCCACATACTACCTGTTACCTATAGTTTAGAGGGTAAACCAAACTCTCTAAACTCATCGATTTCATACACCCATGTGTCCAATCCACCACAAAATGATTGGCAAGTCCACTAACGTGTTTCAAGTTTATGTGGTTGTGCCATATTTTGCAGGAGACCCTTACTCTATGCTGGAGTGGAGCTGACAGTCCTCTGACCCATATTGCAGTCCCTAGACTCACTGAGGTGACAGACTGAAGAAGGCAGCTCCTAATTTGTTTTTAGTTGCAGGAATTTTGCGCGCAGTTTTTTCACACAGATGTGTAGGGCATGTGTTCAGGAGTGACCTGCGTGCAGGAAAGTGCAACTGTCAGAGGTTTTTGAGCGCAATTTGCAGAGAGGATTTTTCTCCCTATCTTTAAAAAAAAAAAATCTACTTGTAGGTGTGTTGGGCGGCCGCTAATATATCTACCAACACTTGTGTTGATACCCCACAGCTTTTGAGAACTGATTTTTGCTGCTTTTGGTAGGCATTTAGTTATTTTTCATTTAAGTTGGTTTTTTTGCAAAAAGTGTTCACATAGTTTAAGTAGGGGGCCAATTAACCATTGATTTTCAAACAATTTATGTTTTTTGCAAATTTTGGTATGCACACTTAGTTTAACTAGTCCAATTAAGTGGCTCATGACCACACATGCATAATCTAGTGTAGAAATTGTTTAGTTTAAATTTCAATTTTTGCATTTAGGAAATTGGGGGACTAGGATTGAATCGCAAATTAGAGCAAGCAATATCTGGTGTCTTTGCACCATTGGGTGACCCTAGAAAAGCATATGAACACTATACATTTGTGATTTTCCATCTCCCTTTAGTCACTCACATAGACTAATTAGGAGGTTTTGGAAGCGGCCCATTATCCATAAATGATTTTTGTTTGAGCAAGGAACAACGTCACATAGTTTAACTAGGGGAATTTTGTAAAAGACCACCGATATCCATATCTTCAAATTATGAGATTATTCACCATATTCTCACACACATTCACCCACTAAGAAAAGAAATATACATTAAAATAACTTAAAATAACTCACTAAATGCTCCCCACAGGGGCCACAAGAGAAATTATAGATTAAGTTAGGATCAAGGGGGTATGCATCCAATAAGCCGCCTTGATCACACTTCACATTTGAAACATAGAAGTTGCATTTTTAGGGAGCTTTAAAATCCACCTATTAGCCCATGGAAAAGAAAACCCGAGCATGGAAGAGACCAGATTTAGAGGGGGTTAGGCTTAGGCGCAGTGCGTTTGGTATCAGTTGGGGCTACCTGACCCGACTGATACTCAATATTGTTAGCTGACTACCAAGAAGCCCAAGACTCGAATGCTCACATGGGATGGTGTTTCTTAGTGGAAAAAACTAGGGCATACTTTTCCCTATAGGTGATGGTGCAAGCAAGCGCCAGACCCTCTACCCTTATCTTGGTTGATTTTCTTCGGCTGACTGGGGGCGTCGCCAGTTCTTTCGGGATGTTGTGCCAGCACTCACAAGAAATAATCTCAAGGCTGAGTTAGTATTGAGTGTGTGAGGATGTTATTAGGTCTTCTAGTATTTTTTGAATATCACACGCAAACAAACAAAACCTTTTTTTTCTTGATTGCTCACATATATTAAGTTAAAGGAAAATTCATTTCATTTTTGCTTTGTCTTATGTATGCGGCCATAAAATTGTTGTGATCACAAACTCAATCCCCTCAAAAAAAATTTCCAAAACCCAACCTGGATGACCCTCAACCAGTTCCAATGGAACCTCATCGGTCCAGGCGTCTTTTGGACCTCCCCCCATTATCGGGAGGTGTTCCAGGTCTTTCGTTGTTTAGGCGTCAAAGACGAAACGTTGCTGTTAATCAAGGTTGTCATTGATGTAAATGTGGCATTGACTGGAGAAATCAAACCACTAATGAAGGAAGCCCTAAGAAATACTTGATATAATGCCACATGCAATTGATGATCCAGACCTTAATCTTTGATGACATATGGAGAACTAAACATGATGATGATCACTTGGTTATAAGATTAGATTATGACATGGAAGATCTCATTTGATAGTTGGAAGACTATCTTACTATCTTGGAACTTTCCTAATGATGAAGTTGCCTATGTCATATCACTGCACTATGACATGAATACATGATCCTATGATGAAGGTGTTAAATAATGAAAAATCCAATACCATGAAGAAGCCTAACAAGAGAAGCCTATCTTCCCTGCCTCAAATTCTGCACTAATTAATGACCAGTCACATTAAAAAATATTTTTTACGAACTTAGAGGCAGAATTTCACTATGACGCCTATGCCAACTTTTAAAGAATAATTTTATCTTTCTAACAAGCCCTTACTTGGCCCGAATCTCCAAGTGGTTTGGGAGGTATGAATTTTCAAGTTAAAGAAAATAAAGCCATCCTTGAGCTAACCTGTGCTAGCCTACTCATACATGTCAACGTCACTCAAAATGACAAGTCTATTTGTCATAAATAAAATCATATATATATATATTTATATATATATATATATATATGACATCCATAAACTCATTTGAAGCAAGATTTTCGGTGAGGATAATTACAGTGATATACCACAATTCACAACTCATGAACTAGGACACCGAAGAGGGTTTGAAGGCTTATTGGTTGGGTTAAATTCAGTGATTTGGTCGTCTCTACAGCTTAGATAAGCACAACACTTACACTTCAAACTTAGTTCTGGATTTTTTCTCAACAATAAACTTGGACCTCAAGTTTTCAAGATTTGAAACCTTGCACCATACCAAAAAACTTGGTTCTGTAGATTTCATGAACCTGTGGTGTTAAAGAATAGTGCCCTGGGATTGCAGACCCGCCTATGGTTAGAGACTCGGACAGACTATTAAGTGACCAGATGACAGCTCGGTGCTATTGTTTCAATGACATGTGGCTTGTGGCTTGGATCTGAGGATAGGAACAAGAGCTCAGACTTTAGGGTAGCTCAGTGCTATTGCTTCAGTGATCTGTGGTAGCTTCTATGTGGAGAGCTAAGACTTGCCTCCTATAGAAGCTCAACATTTCAGTAATTACTACCTTCTAAAGCTTGTATTTATGACAGGTGTGTAAAGAACCTCAGATCTATGTGCTAACATGTGGCATATGGTTGAGGGCTAGTATTAAGCCTAGTATAACAGCAAGTTAGAGAAACATAACTTGGAGGGAGGCCACATTACTTGAGGAGGTCCAGAAAAGGCTATAAAAATCCATCTTTGAGCAGACACTTTGGAGAAAAATTGAAGAACAATAGCTATGAACATTGGAAGCTTACTTGGAACTTGAAGTCTTGATCAGTGCAGATCTCGAACACTTGGTGAGAGCAGCATTTGAGGTATATTTTAGAATAATATTTGAAGAATCTTATTTTGGAGAAGGATTGAAACCAGCAAACTAGGTGCAGACCTTGAAAAGTGTCTTGGAGCACCTTGTGAGGAGCTTGCGGAGAAAAATCTTGTTGGGAAAGCATAGTTGAAGACGCCTTTTAGAAGTTGGCTTGAAGACATTCTTGGATACCTTGATTGAAGCCCTTATGGAGTGACCTTGAAGAAAGGCTTGTATGCAGATTAAAGACATCTTGTGGAGAAACCTATTGAAGACACCTTGAAATATTCTTGAAGACATTTGAAGGACCTATAAGACAATCTTGGAGACATGATACAGTGTTGAAGGGCCTCATGATGCAACCTTCAAGAGAAGTGATTGGGTACCATGAAGGACAGTGGAGACACCTTCAAGTGAAGATCAAGGTTTTCATTGATGATGTGACATGGATACTACGTGTGACATGGCTAGTTGAAGAAGACTATGGGAGCCATAAGTATAACCAAATATATCTTGACGAAATGAAGCAGGAGGTTGGAGCCTCATAGAGACAAGGTTGGTGCCTTGGAAGATAGGGTTGGCGCCCTAGAGGATAGGAGTCCTCTAGAGACCAGGTTGGAGCCTGTACCAGATATAGGGTTGGAGCCCTTGAGGTTAGTGCCTCAAAATTGACAAGGTTCGAGCCTTGGAATTCCAAGTCAGTGCTTGGAAAATACAGGTTGGAGCCTGTGAGATTGAAGATTGGTGTCTTCATTTAGGGTTGGAGCCCTACATATATTGTAATTGATTTATTGTAAAGAAGAAATTAATAAAATCATTTATTCTTATTGTTCATTTTGTGTTCTAAATATAGGTGATCTAACTGGTAAAATTAAAAATTGAAAATAAATACTGATTCATCCCCCTCTCAGTATTTCCAACATTTTTTAAAGTGGTTGGTTCCTCCTTTCTTGGAGCAACCTTAGTTGGGAACCCTATCCAATCTCTCAACACCACACTGCACATCACTCCCCCTCATCCCCTAGGGGCTAGAAGAGTGCATCCCATACGGGAAGCCAACTGAATTCACAACTGGATACATCACAGACTAACCCTCGTTCTAACCAGAACTTCGTGTCTTCACACATTGCCATGGTGTTAACCTCTCAGTCACCCTTCTTAGCAGCATTAAATCTACCAGATTTAACCAAGCTTGCCAATGACCCCATTGCACATGACCCCAATTGGCCTCCCATGCCCACAAAGCTCCCTTCAGACATAACAAAGTTTGAGGGCAAGCAAGCGGAAGACCGAAGGAATCATATAATGACCTTTCACCTATGGTTCTCATCGAATAGCATCATTGACAATACTATTCGATTGAGGCTGTTTCAATGCACTCTCATGGGAGTGGCCACAAAATGGTATGTCAAGAAACTTCCTGCCTCACATATAACCTTTAGCACCCTTGCCACTGCATTCCTCACATACTTTCAGTTACCCATTCACCACGATTTGGGAATGGAGTTACTGACTCATTTCAGACAATCCCCCTCTACCCACATTTCTAAACATATCCATGAGTGGAGACGAAGTCACATATTATGCAAAGAACAACTCGAAGATTGATTCCTTTTAGATTTATTCTTGAAAACTCTAACGACAGAGATTTCAAAGGATTTGGAACAATGTAACCCCACATCCGAAGAGGACGCAATCAGTAAAGCCCAACATCTTGAACTGATCTATATGCAATCAGGATACTGTTACACTGAAAACTGTCACCTTGACATTTTGCTGACTGTATGAGCTCATTAACACTCATACATGCCTCCTCTGCAAGTCTTACAACCTTTGTTCCTCATTCCAAGCCTCAGTTCCTCATGTCAAGCCCTGAAAATGGAGGAAAAAACCCTTAAAACTCAAAAAACCTTGGGTACGCAGTTAATATGAAGCCTGCATGTGTTTTTAGCTAGGGTACGCAGGTAATGTGAAGAGAAAATGCGTTCTAGAACGCATTTTTCCAGTGTAATGCCTGCGGTACCCCTGTAAAGTTAAAAAAGCGCGAAATTAAACCAAAAAAGTTGAAATTTGGTCAATTCTGGAAGGTTCTAGATGAGATTTTTTGGGGATGAGTACGCTTTAGTAAGGTGCATGTATCCCACACCTTAAGGAACTAATCCCTTGACGTGAGGAGCCTATCCCTTTGAAGGAGGGTTCTATCCCTTTAAAGGTGGAATCCTAACCTCCTCATCTGCTCTATAAAAGGAGGCATTGGGTAGCCTCAAAGGTTAAGTTTTTTGGAGAAGATTTTTGAGCTGAAGTGCTGTTGAGATTTAGATTTCCTTCTACTGAGATTTTGAGAGGAAATATCACATACCTCTTTATGCTTTTGGAGGAAGAGTGCAAGACTTATCAAAGTAGAGGATATTCCTGCTTCGGACCCTGGGAAGGCCTTTCGAACATCAAGGCTAAGGTTGTAAGGTTCTTCTGTATATTTTAAGATTAATACAATCAAGTTCTGTTTTTCTCAATAAATTGTCGTTCGATTGTTTATTTCAATAAGCTGTTGTTTGATCATTTATTTCATAGATTCCTTGATCACTATGATAGGTATGTTTTATGATTATTTTTTATACAGGTGCTATTGATATTTTCTTGTTTGTGATTGCAGATCAACGAAACATGATACTTTATTGTGACAAAAGGGCCCTTGTTGCGACGAAGGATTATTGATACGACGGAAGCACTACGACCACAAATAAGCATTTGGATCTAAGGTAGGATCGACACCTTCATAACATTTATTTGTAAAATGAATATGCTTAGAGAAAGACAAACTTAGTTGTTCGTTTGTTGCTAGATTGTCTTCTGACACTAGGGAGATCGGTCTTGTCCGCAAGAACGATTTATCCAGCCAACAGATACATATACAATATCCTACCTAACGCCCCACGCCTGTAATATTATCAAGAATTGCGAGGCACGTCGAACTCTGCAGATGGACTTATTGGGTCAATGACCCAAGGGTACCTAGGCAGCAACATTTAGAATCTCGGTTACACACATGGGTCTAGCCAGAACATGTCTCAACCCGGATTTCAAAGTCATCATATGCAGTAGAAAAATTTGACTAATAGGGCACCAGCGTATCACCAAGGAGGACCTTACCCTCTAGCTGGGGGGACCCAGTATGCAGGAATAAAAATTGACGAAAGAAATCCCCCCTAATAGCCAGGTGTAAACATGGTATAGCAGTATGCTCAGTCCCAAGAACATTACCCACCGATGCAAAAAAATGCACAGGTGAACTTTGTGCAACCTGTCCCAAAATCAACCACAGCAGTATGATCAGGAGAACTACCCTCCTAACGAGGTCAAAAGAAAGGTAAAAAAAAAACTCAAAGGGAACACTAGACAAGGGGGAAGCAACCAACAGTGCCCACCGTGATCCCAAGCTGGAGATAACGCCAACCGTAACCAGAACTAGGAGCCAAGCAATGCTCAAAAGTAAGGTAAGAGGCCACATCTACAAACAAACCATTCTTGTTTTATATGTGGCGAATACGAGCACTATACTCACCACTGTCCCAAACTCCCTGAGCTTAAAAAGCTTTAGAGTAACCTAAGACAAGGAGGATCTTCCCAGGCAACTGCAGTTATGCAAGAACCCTTCCCCCATCAAGGAACGGTCAGCAATCAATAGTGAAACCCCAATGATTCCGAGAAAAACAACCATGAAATTTACATGGCTGGGGAAGAAATGTTTTTCCAAACTAGGAATCACAGCTATGACACCCCACCAGACACCGGTACGTTAGGGGCTAGTACGATCGTGTAGACTAGACCTTTGACCATTCCAAATATTCCTTTGGAACCAGTGCCAAAAATGGTTAAAGGGCCAAATAAACAAGCAGGTAACTACTCTAAAGCAGCCCATAATTACAACATCGTAGATGAATTAGCCCAATCTCCTGCTACTACGTCCACTTTAGAGGTACTGCAGTCATGCCCGAAGTAGCAGAAAGCCCTACTTTCCACCTTAGGCGTCGTTGACCCTGCCGACACGTGCATGATGGCTTTTGATTTAGACAAAGCCACCCCTAGGCTTCCCTCCATGGTCGCCTTCCAGATACTAGTATCAGTACATAATATCACTATTCACCGATATGTCATTGATGAGGGTGCATCCACATGCATCATGTCAAAGAATGTATGGTAGAAGTTAGGAGCCCCATAACTCAAACCTTCTATCATCACACTCAGAGCATACGACGGTTGGCCCTCAACCCCTGTCGGTCTCTTCCAAAATGTATAGGTCTGCTTAGCCAACAAAACGGTCCACATATACATCGAATTCTTGGATGCTCACTCAGATTACAATATACTCCTTGGGTGGAGTTACATGTAGGCCATGTTTGCCATAGCATCCTCAATTTTCCGCATCATGATGTTCCCCCACGAAGATTGAATCATTACAATAGACCGGCTAACACACACTGAAAATCATCCTTTGACCAACACATATATGGTTCTACCCTATGTAGACATAGCCATAGATGGTATTTTACGGTATCAAGAATATGGCCCTGGCCAATTCAAACCATCGTCCGTCCTAGGATCATTCCTAGGAGATCCTCCTATTATCCCTGAGGTATCACCTGATGCCACAATTTCCCCGATATGCATGATGTCCACATCAAGCACTGAGGTTATTTAGGACATGGACTCAAGCAGTAATGACACCGAGGAATCAACTACTGTAGCCTCCCTAGTCTATACCGCCTCCCAAACTCATTTCCTATACACACCTCCTGGCTTCACCTCCCAGCAGGTCTTGGAAACACTAGTACTACCCAACATATCATTGGCATTCCCAGTGTGGTATCTCGTTCCCCCTCTAGGAACGCCAGCTACTAACGTTACTGTGTTTGGGTTAAAGCCCCCCAAGGAGCCCCAACCTACCCAAGTAGCAGCCGAAACCACCCCTACAAGGGAAATCCCCACTGCGAAACCGAAAACCACGATAAAGAAAATTTCCAAGAAAGGAAAGAAAGTGGTGACCCCTACCATACAGAGGGAGTCATCAGCCTGTGCTATATGTGATGTCATAGGACACCCTACTCACATATGCTTGGATTTGGACAAATTAAAACCACTCCTCGGCTACGAGGCAAGCACCTCAAAACGACATTCCCATAAAAAGGAATTTGCCACCTAAAGTACAGGAAAAATGCTACATACCAATCATGCATGTGCCCTCTATGACACCTATGGGAATTATACCCACCATTTTCCAGAAATACCATGGTATAGGGATGCCTTACATGCGATCGAGTGATCCTATCAGGAGGATCCTTCCATCCAGTCTATTAATGACGAGCCGCACACCATATTGTACTTACAAGAAGAGCATCGATACGTTGAGTGCCCCCCAGTAATTCCCATTATACATTCCACACTATGTGATGAACGTGGTCACTACCTCGAATAGTGTGCCGCATTGGAACTCATTCACAGATGGTATCCAATCGAAAGAGTCTACTATGTGGGACTACGGGCAATACAATTCACATGCCCGTTATGCGCTGACAATCACCTATTAGAGGATTGCCACTACATACCTCGCTTTCGACTAGCCCTTGCTAGCCTCTGCTCAGCCATATGTTGTCTCTCCCAAGAAGATGATATGGATGTCGAATCCATCGGAAGCTCCATGACCCAAGCTGAGGATTTGAGCGGCTCTATCATGTTCTTGTTAATCGAAGAACGGCCTAGCGAGGAACCCATAGTTACCGTTACAGGCACTTCACGAAACCCACCCGCATGCACGTTATGTAAACAGACAGACCATATAGTAGTCCACTGCCCTGACTTAGCAGCATATCGACAATGGTAGCCCGCCCGGCCTCAGACCACGCATGATGGGACCCCCATGTGACAAAAATTTTGCCTAATATGTCAAGGTAATCATTATGACCGACATTGTACTTATGTCTCATGGATCCGTCCCACTATCGACATGATTAATGTCGTAGAAAAAAGGACGAACAATCTCCAAGAATGCCATAAAAGATATGTCACCGACTCAACGTCTGCTTTAGGGTAAACTGCTTGGGTGGTTAGTTTTCGTGGATCCCTCTCAGGGCTTTCCGGTGCCCGAGGCAGACAGTCAGATTAGCTATGCTGTTCACAAAGATGGCATGAGCATGTTCATATTAACTCTAAGTAACTTGAAAGAATACAATAAGGAATTACCTCTTTGACGGTTTCGTGATCTCTTGGAGAGCGCAGTGCAGCAAAGTAAGAGTCCTTCTTCGCTGGCTCCAAATCCGAGACCTGCAATCAGTCAAAGCACCCATGTAACTTCTGATATAACAAGTATTCTATCAATCAAATCAAAAATAAACATCTAGATTATACACATCTGAGCCATTCATATCATACTAAACAAATATTGAAATAAAAATATAGCATTAAGCATCGAATGGACAAAACGAACATAGTTCTATTGATTTTGAAAGAAGGAGGATTACAACCATCGGTTGTACCAAGCCCTCCTCAGTCTCCCAATCTCTCTTCTCTACCAAGTGAAGAAGTCCAAGCCAAAAAGCTCTCTAGGAGCCTCTTTGATTCTTGGCCTTCACAATGTCACACTATTCTCTATTCCACAAGTATGCAAGAACTTTTGAGCAATCCTTCGACCTCCAATTAAGAGCCTTCAGCCCCTTTTTATAGGAGAGGGAGAAAGCCATAGTTGCCCTTCTCTTTCCACTAGTTTGGAATGGAAAATGCTTAGATGTTTCCTTGATCTCCATGCTTTTGCCTCTCTTGGAGTTCAGTCTTCTATGGCAATGCCCAATAATGAACTGGTGCTTCTGCAGTTTCCTCTGTGCACTGACTCCTTCGTGAGGGAAAGTCAGAGATTCAAATCTTTCTCCGCGCTCTTTTCCCAATTCAAACTTAAAACATGGGTAACGTGACCTTTTAGTGTAAACAGAGCATTTCCCTAGCCACTAACGCGGCTAATGTATTCCTTGCCTGCGTTATAACGCCTTTGTTCTGTTCTATGTATGCGTTACCCTGGCAGAAATAGGTTTAATTTAGGTCTTTGTACTTCTTCCATATTTGTCTTCCCCTCTGAGCTGACGAGGAGGTATTTTGACCTGTAACAGATGCCCCCTAAAGTGTGAGGTCAGAGACGAAGACGATGGCTGAAATACTTTATAATTTGTAGAGAGAGAGAGATTGAAAGACTGAGGAAAACCTGAAACAACAACATATGTCAGAAAATATAGTATTTTCCTAGAGTCGGGCATGTCCCATGCTCAGTAGCTTTAAACAACATGATTTATCTAGAATAGAGATATGAAGAATCTATCCACCAATAGGCACAATGTGGAAGTGTCTGTCATAACAGGATCAGGCTGAAGAAGCTGTCTCCATAAACAATATCGCAGCTTGGGGAAGGGAACACAACTTTAATGGTGTAGCCTTTTGCCCCAAGGTCTTGACCGCCGATTCACTTAAACTGCATATTCCTCAACATGTGAATGAAGGAGTTGTCATCGAACATGTGAGAAATTGTCTGATTACCAGTCAATAATGAAAACTGTTAACAGACGCGAAGGTGGCCACCGATAATGATGATGGTCCCTAAGATGCCCAGTACAATCTAGCGAGTGTGAATAAAAGGAGTTGAAGTCGAACACTCGTAGAATCATTCGATCAAGAGCCAATGATGAAGACCCTTGATCAAACACGAGACTACCTGCCACTGATGTCTGCAAGTATCTAGGTACTGATGTGTTTCTAGATCAACTTCCTAGATAAGGTGTTGAAGTCGATACGAAGTGATCTGTTGAGAGGTAGGCACTGAGGCGTCCTACATCAGTCAACACGAAACGGAAACCAACTGATTTTGTTTATGATTTGAGATAAGGAAGAGTAAATGGGAACGTCAGACGACAAATAATTTCTAGCATAATGAACGGTTTGGTTGATAACAGGAGCAGTAGATAGCGAGATCTGCTTGAACAATAGAAGGCACTCTAGCAGGGTACTAGGCAGCTGAAGCGTGTTGAACACCAAAGAGTGTGTTAGGATTTTACCGGTGCAAGGACACTGGGAAATGAAGGCTAATACTCATAGATGGTAGGGTTCGGCTAACTGCGAAAGAGTTTTCTGGGAAGTGCCATGTTCAAGAATTTTGCTGCCAAATCGACCTTTTTGAAAATGTAACAGAGGTAATATCCATTTTTTCCAAATTTTTCCCCGTCTGATTAAGTTTAACGAGTCCAGACGAGTAAACTCGGTGAATTTTTCATGTTTAGGGAGTCTGAAAAATGTCAGGAAAGACAACTCTGTGCCCCATCTGATTAGGTTTAACGAGTCCAGATGAGAAAACTCGGTGAATTTTTCATGTTTAGAGAGTCTGAAAAATGTCGTAAAAGACAACTCCATGTCCTGTCTGATTAAGTTTAACGAGTCCAAACGAGTAAACTCGGTGAATTTTTCATGTTTAGGGAGTCTGAAAAATGTCGTAAAAGACGGCTCCATTGGGGTACCTTTGTCATGTCTTGATAACCGGGCACGTCAAAGGGGTAATAGTAAGCCCGAAACAGTTCATTTTCCGTTTAGCTAGTCCATCAAATCCGGAAAAGTGAGAAATCTATGTTCAATGGACGTCTACCTCATTTTGTTATGAGTACGAGGAGACGAAGTAAACTCAATATTCCTTGTGAAATTTTAACGAGTCCAACGAAGAAAACTCGGTACCTCCATGAAATTTTAACGAGTCACGCGGAGAAAACTCGATACCTCCGTGAAATTTTAACGAATCACGCGGAGAAAACTCGATACACTTTTTCTGTTTAAAGAGCTTTGAAAAAAGAGGAAAAGAATGGCTCCTTGTTATTTGTCTCAGTAGTTTAACGAGGCTGACAAAGATGACTCGGGATTTTTTCGGTTTTATGAGCGAGAAAAAGATTCCTAAAAAGAATGCTCAGAGCTTCTTCGTGGTTTTGACGAGTCTGAAGAAGAAAACTCTAGTTTTTAGGATTAACGAGCAAGAAAAGACTATAAAAAGAACGCTCGATGCCAACTTCGTGTAAGTTTAACGAGTCCGAAGAAGAGAACTCGAGGTTTTTCGGATTAACGAGCAAGAAAAATACCGTAAAAAGAATGCTCGATAAAAAATGAGTGTGTCTGATCATAAATCTTGATCCCTTATTAGAATCATCAGTACCAAATCTCAAGAGTTGCGACATGTGTACAGTGAGGAATCACGACTTTTGTCTACTGACTTAAGAGAGTCATGCCCCAGAAATTGCTATAAGAAGGTCAGGAGACATTCATTTTCACTGTTTCGAGTGCTGTGAAGAAGCTCTGGAGTGCAAAAGGGGTGAAAACTTCAGCTGGTGATTGCGCTCGATCCGGGCAACAGTTTTCTATTCCGGGAGATCCAGGTAAGAGCTGGAACCTCCTGTTATTATTTAATTGCCAATTTTTTAGTTTTTGCTGGTTCAAAATTAGGAAAATTTGAGGCCCTAGAAAAATATTTGCGCCTAATGCGGGTCAAGAGTATAACAGCTGCGTTAAATGCATAACCCGTGAGGGAACAGCACGTTAGAACGCTCTGTTTTGTACTAATGTCCGCGTTAGGCGCAACATGCTTTCTAAGAATTCAAATTTTTCATTCTTGAAGTGGTTCCGGCAAATTTTAATCGGTTGGAAATGTTTCATTTGCAGGTGTTCAGCTGTTAAACATGAGTATCTGGCGAGAAAGAGAGCATGAGCGGGAAGAACGAGAAATGGTGATGGATGCGGCAACTTTAATGGCTCTCCGGAGATGCGGATTGCTTAAGTATGCCCGTTTAGAACTGATGAGGGGTCAAGAGGACCTCCTGAGGTGGCTGATCCAGCAGTGGGATGAGAGACATCATGTCTTTCGGATTGGTGGCAACGAGCTCACCATCGAAAAGGATGATGTTTACTTTTTGACCGGCTTGTCATGTCGTGGGGCGAGGCCCAATTTGACAGGGTCCAGAGCTGACCCTCGTTCTACTGCTGATTTGATCCGTGCGCACTGCATACGTGACACCCAGGCCGTGAGTAACCGGATACCGATTGCACAGGTGACTTTGAGGCCCTTGAGGTCTATTCTATGGATGATCGTCCGCTTGGCTGGTGCCAAGAGTCAGCATGTGGCGACCAAGGCCTAGATGCTCTTAGCCTTGGATTGTATGCAGCCTCAGGTTTTCGACTGGTGTGACGGTGTAGTCCGTCGGGTCCGAGCAGAGCTTACTGCATGCAAGACCCGTACTCAAAGAGAATTTGGGTACGGAACACTGATTGTTTCTTTCATACTGGAGCGGATACCACTGATGAGGCCCAGGATCCCAACAGCGCCATTGGGTCCACGCGAGCCGAGGCAGGCTCGGTGGGCCACTTTGCTTCCACGGACTGGAGAGGGTCCCGTCCATCACTGTTTTGATGAGGGATTTTTTGATTGGCTGGACTCGCAGATCATCATGATTGAGGATTATCACTATGCAGGGATGAACTTCACAGGCGATCCCGAGCTAATCCTGCCCCCTGGCACCCAGTGGGGGCCCGATGGTAAGAAATAAACAGTGTTTTCAAAAAGTTTTTGTTTTTAGCTTTTGAATGTTTATGTAATTTTTTTATTTTTATTTTATTTTTTTGTTGAAAAAGGGGTGAAAATTAAGTTTTGACATGAAACATTTGCTTGCTTGACACAGATGTGGCACCTGTCCTTCCAGCTGGGGCCCCTTGCCATGCACGGCGAGGATTGCAGCTACCCATGGCTGGCGCACCTATAGAGGAGGCGGAAGCCGACGACGACGATGACACCCAGATTTTACATGAACTCTCCAGGAACCTGGAGGGTCTGAGTATGGGTATACCGCCGCTTCCTATGCGGGAGGTTCCAGTTCGTCTTCAGCGGCATACAGTGGGTGTGCCAAAGAGATACCTGGTTCCTCTGAGGAGGATAGCTAGAGCAGTTGTATGCTATTATGAGCATCAGGCTTAGCTGCTTGGAGTAGATGTATTAGTGTCAGAGCATGGCTTAGTGAGCCAAATTTTTGTAAAACACCCCAAGTTTTGGGAGATTTTCTTTTTGATGTTTTCTATGCACTGGACACGACATGTATCTATATATATATATTTTTGGTGATTTTGTGTTTTTAAATTTTTATGCATTTTTGATGTGATAAAAATATATGTACTCATGAGTAAATCTCTTACAATAAATGTGACAAATGCCAATCTAACACATAATTTGCCAAAGAATCAGCTAATGCATTAAATTCTCTAGGAACATGCTCAAATGTGATTGTTTGAAATTGACGTTCTAAAAGTCTCACTCGTAAAAAATAACGCAACAATACAGGGTGGCGGACGCGGTAATGATTGTTTAGCTGCATAATGATGAGTTGGGAATCTAACCTGACCACTAAATCGGAGATGTCACGAGATGCCGCTTCCGTGAGGAGTTGGATCAATGACATGTACTCGGCAACATTGTTGGTGGCGTTACCCAGGAAGATCCCCCCGGAACCAAGGAGGTCCGACTCGGGAGTATAGAGAACCCAAGCAGCTGAAGCAATGTGTCTATTGTGACGACTAGCACCGTCCGCATACCCAACGTATGATAACGAGTGTGATGACATCTGTGCGAAAGAAAAATATTACATGAGAAAAACACTTTAAACCAAACAAGGAATCCAAAAGCATCAAAATAAAAATATGCAAAACTTGTATACATAAAATTACAAAGCATATGCCTAGTGTGAAACTAGGAAAAATACTTCTTCAGATAGAGCCCGTTGCGGGGCTCCTCGAGTGGAATTCCATTACAGTCCTGTAGTTCGTAAGCTTCTTTTGAGAGGGCTTTAGTAACGATGTAAGGACCGAGCCATAAAGGTTGGAGTGTTCCTGCCCCCAAGAGGTCGTGTTTTTGATCATAAAATAGAACAAGATCGCCCTCTTGGAAAGAACGACGCTTGACAGATTTGTCGTATTGAGCTTTAACTCGGCGCTGGTGAGCTTCGAGTGCTAGTGTAGCATCTCGACGAGTTTCATCCAAGTGATCGAGAGAGAGCAAGCGCTCTTCTGTGGTGGTGGTGCCAGGCAGGAGTTCAACGGCTAGTTTAAGCGATGGGATTTCGCACTCAATCGGAAGTACTGCCTCCAGGCCGAAAGCAAGTTGGAAAGGTATGATATTTGAAAAGCAATATGGAATATTTTCCATGATACCTGTCTTGACCGAGATATCAATGAGTAGTGTCTTGGAAAGATTACCCATGTTCCCTTCTGAATCGATAGTGTGGACAGTCGTATAAGAGGAGGGAACGATCTCAGGTTGGTCAAAGAACGGGATTTCAGTTTTTATCGCCTCCGAATCAATCGTTGAAGCGCGATGGTGGAACTCTCCCCAAGGTCGTTCTTCTAATGACATGATCTCTCGAATAGCTTCGTCTGTAGGCCAGACTTCATTGAGGAGATCCTTAGAGAGAACCGTTATGGGAGGGACGGGTGTACCTGTGGTCGAAACCATATCAGTGGAGGGTTCAGATGCGACTTGGATGGCTTGGTAAGCCAACTCAACCAGCGAAAACGGCATCTGATCTCCATAGGAATCAATTTCTGAAGGTGCCGGAATGATCCACGGGTCGATAGAGCCATCCGAAGAGGTGGATATCATTGCAACCGTGTTTGGGATCTGAGGCGGCGGAAGAGGAAAACAACCTAGTAGGGAAGATGCCTTCAGAAGACCGGTACCGATACTGACGTAAGAGTCAGGGACGCCTCCTATTAAGGGTACAGAGCTACTTGGTAAAGTGGAATAATCAGGGGTGCAGAAGGATAGTTGATCGACCGTGACTATTTTCCCATCCAATGGAAATAGGATGAGTCGGAAGACCGAAGACACGATGGCGGTCATAGCATAAGACCAACTGTGACCGAGCAATAGATTATAGTCGAGATGACGCTCTACGACTTCAACGTCCACGTTTACCATTTTCCCACCAAGAGTGACAGGAAAGCTAGCAAGGTATCCTTTGGGTAGGAACGTGTGGCCATCGAAAGCTTTCAGGGAATTCGATGGCGGGGTTAGAGTAGGAGAACCTAAATTCAGCCAGCAAGCTTGTGACATAACGCAGGTCGAAGCACCTTCGTCTATGACAGTGCGATGGATGGGTCTCCCTTTCGACACCACCTGCACCTGGAATGCGAGTTGATGAGAGAGGCGAGGTTTAGCCTTTTCCATATCAAAGACTACTAGCATGGAATTCTGGGGATCTATTCCGCCAATGGCCGAAAGCAAGGCTTTCCTTTGTGCTGGACAGGTTTGTAATACTTCAAGTGCAGACATGGCTGACGGTGCCTGCGCCAAATCTTCTACAATATTGTAGTTTTGCGCTGCACGTGCAGAGGTATTATGAGTCGTGCGTCGAAGTGTCCCTTTGGGGGGACGAATTACAGGTTCAGCAGTAGGCCTTTCGATATTCAAATCGTTGGGCGGCGGCGGATTGGAACTAGCTCCAGGTTCCTGAGCATCTATGGTAGGGGCTCCATAAAGTTTGGCGCGAGTTTGAAGGTCGATACTCTCGATGCCATAAATGGCAGATGGTCCTTCACCGGAAGGATTCGCACCACCATTGCCCCGTTGATGGGGTTGTGGCGGGTTGTCAACCATATGTTGATGTTGCTGCTGTTGATTGGGGAAAGGATTGTGAAGAACGGCAGGTGTTCTCCCAGAGTCCTTGTTAGCGATAAAATCAGTGCATTCCTGCAACCGAGGACATTTGTATGTCAAGTTGTCCTCCGCACAGATTTTACAAGGGAATCTCATGGGTTTATCCTTTCCTTTTTCGTTTGCAGCATTTTTCTGATTGGAGTTATTCTGATTATTCGACTGCTCTTCCAAAAAATATGTTTTCTTCTTATTCTTCCTATTTTTCCCGTTGGGTTTTTGTGAGGCTTGCACCAAATTTACCTCAGCGGAAGGGAGAGGAGTCGTTTGATGGGGGGCGGTGGCAGCCGAGGATGGCTGGGAGGTTTGCCCTCGAGACTGATTGGTGGCTACACCAGAGATCGCGCCAACGAGGCCGTCGGCATGAGCTCTGGTTTTCTTCGTAGCCGGAGGGTTCGGGTTACCAGGGGCATGGGGGAGTAGATCGTAAAGCGTGCCGGATTGTGAATAGATCAAATCCAGGTGCTGGGCATGACGAATACATTGATCTTCTGTCACCGCACCAGAAAGGCCAATGTCTTTAGAGATATGGGGTAAAAGAGACTTGAAAAACCAATTTGCCAAGAGATGGTCCGGAATTGGCGCTTTGACCAGCCTCCTCCTACGTCTCCATTCATGAATATGGTCGGAGATGTGGGTGGCGGTGTCTTGGCGCAGTGATGTTAACAATTCTGTGCCGGTTTCCACTCTAATTGGTAGTTGAAAGTTCTTTAAGAACTCCGTCGCTAAAGCACCAAACGTATTGATGGTGGCGCGTGGTAATTCAATGTACCACTTGGTGGCATTGCCTGTAAGGGTGCGGGAAAACAGTCGAAGGCGGACACTATCATCTACCATGGAATTGGATATGGACCACAAATGGAAGGTAATGATGTGTGCGGCTAGGTCATCTCCATGCTTCCCGTCGAACTTCGGGATATCTGAAGGAATCTTATGCGGTATAGGAGGCCAAAGCGAGTTGTGATTGATGGGGTCGTTTGTCAGCTTATGGATGTCGGGTATGTCCAAAGCTGCCAAGAAAGGCAATTGTGAATTTTCCCCCGAGTCTAACCAAGGAAGTATGGGCTGACTATTTGGACCATAGGGTCCCCCCATCCACGTGTTACCTGAAGGGTAAGTGGGACTTTGAAAAAAACCTCCCATAGGTGGAGGAGTAGGAACATACGGTTGCTGTCCATAGGGCATAGCGTATTGAGGGGCAAATGGTTGGTTGCCTCCAGCGTAAAAATGCCCTCCCACTCCAGACAGAGGTTGGGGTTGGTTAGTCCAAATGGATGCAATAGAGTTTCCCGGAGGCATACTAGGATTTGCATAGTTTGGCAACGGTATAGATCCTACGCCTATGTTTGAACCACTTAAGGGGATAGTATTTACAATGGGTTGTCCCATTTGTCCTAAGGATTGCATAGGAAGAGAAATATTCCCTGCTACCTGTGTACTGATAACACTGCCCCCTGGCATAGTGGCCAGGGGGTTTGAACTCAATAGAGGGTTCCAACCGAAAGGGTTGCTAAAGGGCACCGAAGTAGTCGTGCTCGTGGGAGGAGCTACCGTTGTCCCCAACGTGGTCACGGTAGGAGTAGATGCCGAAGGGTTCGGTAAACTACTGACAGTTGTGTTGACCATAGGGTTGGGGGTAGGCATATGTTGACTACTGGGGTTACCCAGTAATGGCATAGAACTGACCACCGGCGGGGAGGATGATGGCGAACCAGGGATGGTTGCCATTGGTATCGACCCCGTGGATACCGGTGGAGAAATAGATGTTGGTGTTGCCGCAGACATATCTTGGCGCGGTGGAATCTGGATTATCACCGGTCCTAACGGATCAGTGAGCGGAGGATTGTAATTAGGTACAACGCCTTCAGTGAAAGGGTCCTCCGGGAGTTCCGGCTGATAAGGGTCTATGTGATAATCCAGATTAGTCAAAGGAGACTGCTCTTCCGTAGAAGGCCCAGGTTCACCAAGGTTCAATCTTTCCTCTAAGGTGAGAGGAGGTAGACCTTGCTGTCGTCTAGACTGACGGCGTGGGTCAGGGGACGCCACGGTGACCGGTTTAATTTTAACAAATTTTATTTTAAAATGTGATATATTATGAAGTCTCAAGTGACAGTAACCACACACTTACTAAAAAGAAAAAAAACTCTCTAAAATCAATCAACAAGCAGCCAGTATAGGGTGCCCTGTCTGAGTACTACCGTTCACTGGTGATGAAATCCAGTCTCACAATAGCATACAGAGAGGGTTGGTCGAAAGTACAGTTACGGTTACTCTAGAGCTTCGCCCGAACCCTAGACGATAGGTGTAAGCACTCTCGTGAAGACGAGTACCCTCCTAAAGACTGAAGACAGAGTAGGTCCGTCTGTTTCAGGTACCAGGACAGCCCATCCCAGTCACCTTGTGTAAGTCCCTAAAAGTATAGCCACTAAGGATACCTCAAATCACCGACACTATCAGGGGGGTCCACGGTCAAGGACAGTATGCTATATGGGCAGAATACCTAGATCCTCGATCTAGTTTCAACATCCCCGAAGGGAACCCCAATATATAACACACCCACAGGATGCAGTCGAAGGTAGGCTACCTTCTAGTGCACCCAATTGTTGTCTCGCGCTGAGCTCCGGTAAAGGAACGGTCCCAATAATGTGAGTGCAGCAGGATTTCACTCTTTAATGACTCTAGTTTTCAAGTTTTGAGATCTTGGGTAGTTTTCTCACTGTCCTAACCCAAGATCCTAGCCTGAACTACTGTTTGTGTGAGCTCAAAAAAGAGTTATTAGATTGATTTTATTATCGCTTTGTTTTTAGTGTACTTTGTTATTAGTCTGGCAGAGGGGAAATGGACGTATGAAGTATAGTGAGACGTTGACTCAATAAACCATGCAAAACATGCTCTAGATATTAACTTCAATGAACAATGTTTCTACAAGGAGAGGTTTCTTTATCAATCATCCATGCACCAACATGTAAATAACACAGCTCAACTTTAAAGATTCAGCTTTCTATCTACCTCTTTTAACAGTCTGTGAATCAAACTTTTCAGAATAAACTCATCTAAATGCAGAAAGATAAAAAAAAAAATTCTCTTTTTAAAAAAGTAAATGCTTTGCACACTTAACTAAATAAGAGAAACAAATAATCAATGCCAGTTCAGCAGACAAGCACAGGGATTCGGTCTGTGAAAGGTACTAGTGGCCAAAAAACTCCACAGCTAAAACACAGTCACGGTAGTGAACAACAGGGTTTTTTGGCTGGGTAACGCTCTATCTGTGAGCAAATACAGCGTTATAACGCACTGTATTTAAGCCTAGACTGTGTTATAACGCACTGGATACACTGCATAGGTCGCGTTAACCAGGGAAAAGCTCTTCAGTTGGCCAGACAGGCATAAGATCGAACTCTGCAAGCGATTGGTATGTATACAGGTCATCAAAAAATGGTCTGAAGGATACATAACAGAGGAGAGAAGAAATGAGGGGAAAAATAGCCCGGAAACTATGGGGAACAACTCCCTAGTGGAGTCGCCAATTCTGCTTTAGGGTAAACTGCTTGGGTGGTTAGTTTTCATGGATCCCTCTCAGGGCTTTCCGGTGCCCGAGGCAGACAGTCAGATTAGCTATGTTGTTCCCAAAGATGGCATGAGCATGTTCATATTAACTCGAAGTAACTTGAAAGAATACAATAAGGAATTACCTCTTTGACGGTTTCGTGATCTCTTGGAGAGCGCAGTGCAGCAAAGTAAGAGTCCTTCGCTGGCTCCAAATCTGAGACCTGCAATCAGTCAAAGCACCCGTGTAACTTCTGATATAACAAGTATTCTATCAATCAAATCAACAATAAACATCTAGATTATACACATCTGAGCCATTCATATCATACTAAACAAATATTGAAATAACAATATAGCATTAAGCATCGAATGGACAAATATAGGTATTTTGACCTGTAACAACGTCCCCACCACCAAGATGGTGTTATAAGTCGGATAAGACCACACACCAATCATGTAAACCCCAGGCCAAGCCTAGGGTAACATGCAGCCTATGTGATCTAAACAATCACCGAATCAACCAATGTAGAGAACTCAAACCCCTTGCAAATAGTCTCCGCATAATCTCATCTCTACCCCAAAATCTTCTCTCTAATCAAGAGAAGATCACATGCACTTACTGCCAAATTTTCTCACACTTTCATTATACATTTAAATGCACACATCTCCCCAAGATGAGAGCAGCATTAAGTTAGCCACCCACCAAAATGGGAGGTAGGTTTCAACCCACGACACAGAAAAGGAGACATAAGATGACTTGGTCTGCAACAGACCCTTTCCAAGCATCCACATCTGGAACATCGAGTAGTGTAAATTATCACACTATCTACTATGTTAGCACTATGATACCTTGCACCATTTGCACTAGTCATAATCATGCACCAGAGGGATGTCCGTTGCTACAAACGTTCATACATATCTATGATAAAATCAACTTCCATCTACCAGGAATTGAATATCCTAGCAAGTAGACCAACTATCGGCTCACTTAGGACTCCATTGCAGAGATCCTCCCCCACCGCATGCCAGTGACACAACTCATCACACACGACTTGTGTCATCGCATGCCCAAAATAGAATTTCAACAACATCCCCGTCACAAGAATTTGGATTTATTCCTGTCACAAAAAACCAAGGCACCTTACGCCCTTGCATCGATTTCTGCGAGATCCCAGACTTTCATGCAGCCATCAAACTCCTTGGTGACACCCAACCTCTAGAACAACGCCTAGTACAACTAGAGCTAGTTGACTAAAATAGGCGACAATCGCTGCAACATAATGAGGCCCATAAGAAAAGGGTAAAAGCAGCATTCGACCACCACATCACCCCTCACTCATTTACGAAAGGAGAGCTAGTCTTTCGCTATGATGTCACAAAATAATCCTTAGGTCCAGGAAAGTTTGAAACCCTGTGGAAATGGCCCTATATCATCAAACATTTCCTCCAGCAGGGGGCATACATCTTGACGAAACCGAACGATACCTCACTAACCCCGTCAACTTCCTTTACCTCAAGAAATTCTACCCATAACTGCCCCTGTAGCCCTTATCCCCTAGAGTTAGAGTACACAAAAATCCCAATACCAAAACATTTTTGACCCAAAAAACCTAAACGTGCTCAAAATATCACCATGGATCACCAACTTGAACCTTATTTCAGATTTTTTGATGGAACATCGCGATGGTCTCAAAACTTAGCTGCAGCCACCTGGGTCATCTACTACCCTAACCGATCGCCACTATGTTCAAAGACGTGTGCATCAGATAAGAAACCAACAATAATGCAGAATATGATGTTGTTATCAAAATTATGTGTGAGGCCTTCCACCAGGGCATCCGCCATATGCATGTCTACCTAGATTCTCAGTTAGTAGTCTCGTAGTTAACCGAACATTTGAAACTAGAGATGCAAACCTATTTAGAAAATATTTGTGTTCCAGAAGATTAAGCAAACAATTTGATTATATTACATTCTCACATGTATCAAGGAATAAAAAACAAACAATTGATCACATAGCTAAGAATATCCTAGACTGCAATGCATCGTGAGCAAACCACCATACATAAAAAGCCAAAAACATGTATATGATGCATAACACAAAATGCATAAACCAAAATAGACAACACACCATGTAGATCCGCAAAAAATATCTCTCATATATATATCAAAAAATATGTGTATCAAAGTACAAAAAATAGCATCACTGGCCCATTGGCTAGCCCAATAATACAGAGGTCATCAAAAATAAGGGAAGCATCCTCATAATGGGTGCTTTCCCTGTGTACAAATCTACTCTAGGGGGGTGCCCCCTCAAGAGGAGCACCTGGGCCCACCACTGCTTGTGGTGCCACCACCAGAGTTGTTGTCACCACTGCGATAGCTACCCGTCATAGAGTAGGTCGGTAGTCCATCTCACGGGCCACCACTGTCTCAAGCCATACCTCCTCAAAGTCATCTATAAGACCTCAAGCAGGCATCCCGTGGGTCAAATGGTCCACTCGACCCCAGAAGTCCTCTAGAGCCTCTACATGAGCTGTAAGTGCTGCGATGCACACCTCAGCTGCATCTGCACAAGCTCTCTCAGTCGCTACCTTAGCTGCACCCGTGCTACTACCCTCACCAAAAGGAATAGCACAATCCCCGCCAGGTCTATCGGCACCCCTGCCTAGTCCACCTACGGCACCACTTCCCCGAATCGGGCCACTAGGTGTCCCACCTCACCAACATCTGCACGAGTAACCAAAATATTGTCAGTGTCAATGAAAAATGCTCAAGAACACAAAAAATCGAGTAAATGAAAAAATATAACACATACTTGTGGGACCCCAAACATAAACAAAAAGGAGACCAATATCAGGATCACCCTGAAAGTCCATCCCCGTGTAAGGGTATGGCAAAACCATCTGTGGATTGGCCTCAAACCAGGCCTCCGTTGTGTCATTCCAATAATGACCCACCATGCCACCACCGTTGTGTGGCATCACCGGAGCCCACCTCCTCATGCATGGCTCCCTCGGTCCCCCAATAGGCATAGCCACCATGGGCCTCAACAGCACGACCCTCTCATACATAATGCTGCACAAAATGCTAGTGTACGCAAATGATTTGGATCCACGCTAGACCTGGTTTAGTTGCGACATCATACCATCAAAGCAGAAACAGGAAAAATCAAAGAAATGCCCGTTCCTCAAATGGCGTAAAACCTCCACCTGTGGGCCCGATGCCCAATGAGGTGAAAACAACCCCACCAGCCGCACAATAATGGCCAGAGCACACCTCTCAGCCACATCTGTCACTGAGGCAATATTGATGCACCCCTTAGTAAGAGGCGCACCACTACAATTCCTCCTCCAGAACCTGTCCATGTTCACTCGTCCAGCAAAAAGTGGATACGTCAGTGCCTCTCCCTGAGGCAGTAATTCGATCACAAAGTAAATATCCATCTCTAGACAAATAATCAGGTTCGTCCCCCTCAGAACAAACATGTTGCACCTTCTATGCCAATTCTGTATGATATAACATAACAAACGGTCCTGTGACTGAAGGAACTCGTTTTCAACAAATTTCAGGAGGCCCCATGCGACCAACTGACAACGTGCCCTAGCATCAGTAGCTAGAGCGGTCCAAATCTCAAGCCAATCTCATTCTCTCCACACCAACCTGCCAAGCAACAGGCACCCATCAGTACAAAGGAGAAAAATCGTAAGGGAAAACAAAAAACCCAAGTCGTTTTTCAAAAACACTGCCCTTGTGCACCTGTTTTATTCATAGGCGTGCCCTTGCACACAAAAAGGAAGGAACAACGCACCTTGGCGCAGCTGTACCTAGGAAATATGTGCAATCGGGGCACCAATTTTCCTAGATCTCCCACATAATCTAGGGCAAAAATGCCCTTTGAGGCCGTACAAACCTAATTTTTACGGCCCCTGGCATCACCAAACTGGAAAAATCAAAATGCAAGACGTCATGAGAGTTACCTCGACATAATATCGCTAATCCCTGGTACACAAGCTGATCACAACGGTAAGAAAGGCTCTGCTATCACTTCTAATCTCCCAAAAATCAACAAGTACAAATGAATAGGATTAGGGCCATAATCCCTTATTTATCGCCCATTTGCAGAACTTCAGAGGTCCATAATAGGATATCAAAAGGTCCATTCTGCAAACCATAAGTTTCACCATCATCAGTATACCATGACGAATGAAAGCGATGCCCCACATTTGCTTTCTAAAGAAATATTTTTTCAAAGCGCCGGCAAGTATGCACACTCCCATCTTCCTTTATAAGATTCATGTTTTTTAATAATATTGAATGAAAATAAGATGCTTTCACTTGAGGTAGTTGTTTTTTGCAAGAATAACCTGCAAACAATTCACAACACCGACCACCGAAAGTTCCAGAGCAGGTATCATTCTACCTTCAGCATGATAGAGTCCCAGAAAAATTTTCATATCCTCACATCATTTCTCCATCAGAAATAAACCATAGGGTCCTCATACCCGACCACATTTATCATCACCTCACCTTGCATATGATAAACGTTCGCGATGGTCGGTAGAGCCTCCCCTCCATGGCGATCGTCATCTCAAGTAGACCATACATCACCCCACAAGTGATGCCATGGCCATACCATTTTTAGTCCGGGAAGCACCTCATGCCCATCCATATACCATGCATAAGGTCAAGTTCACCATTTAAACTAACCCCCTTCCTGGACGACCTGGTTGTACAAGCAGAATGAAAGCGCACCTCCGTGTACCGCATTTGGCCCACCATACCTCGATCAACATTAACCCATCTACGACATCTTCTACCTCATCAACCCAGCACATGAGACCAACCAATGGGACCCCTACCCCTAGAAAAACACCATTCTCACACCATCAAGTGAGCGACCCTCTTTCATGTTTTGGGGTATCCATGTCTGTGTTTTGTACAAACCAAACCCCATTATTTTATTCTTTTAGTAAGTGTAAAAAGGTCACAAAGGACTCCCTTCACCTCTTCACCCTCATATTGCACTTTTTCTCCCATGGTAGCAGTCCCCCATCTCCCTTGGTCGAAGTATTTCATACCCCCCATGCACGCACCATTACAACAATCATAGCCGGTTCATACCCACCCTGGAAGTCCTACCGACTCCAGGGACTTTTCCCTTCAGAAATACCTATGACTACCGCCAAGATGCACAAATATACTTTGACCTCAGGCCACTGAATCCAAATCATCTGTTTTCTACTACCGCTCACCAACATGCCTATGTTAAACCCATTATGGTTCGGTTAAGGCTTCGTTTTTGTCGACATCAACACCTCTTTTCCAAAAAGGAAGCAATAGCTTGGATGACCCCTCCCCATGCAAAGGGGTATCCTCGAGTGGCACTATGGGAGACATCATTGTCCATAGATGTCATCAATCCTCTTGACATTCAAATACAACAAAAGCTTTCATGTTATGATGGTATCGTACCTTACAAAAATTGCACTTTGATCAAGATCTTTTGAAGACCCGTGCCTTTATAAGCGTCTCTGACAACAATGATTACACGGGAAGGTCCCAGACAGTACATATGCATACATTGCACAATGATATGCCATACCAAGATTACGCATATGGGTACCACATTCCACCTATCGTCAAAGCAAAAACGCCCTTTAGGGCGTCAGCAATCGTCGTCAACAACCACCAACATCACTACCACAGTAGTGGCACAGACAACACATGTATCTGTCAATTTTTTTTAACTAGCCATAGCATCACAAGCATGGGACATGCCTGCCTCATTGAAAATTTTCAAATATGTTGTATATTTTGTCTGCTTGCAAGGGGTCCCTTAGGCCATGATTATCTTGGAAACGGTGCAAGGTGTTGTCTATTCTACACACAGGCCTCTCTCTCTCTCTCTCTCTCTCTCTCTCTCTCTCTCTCTCTCTCTCTCTCTCTCTCTCTCTCTGTGTGTGTATGATACAGAAAAGAAATTATAATGTATTTCGGCTATACAGTTCTTCCTAGACCTCACACATTAGGGGGCAACTATTAACACTGGAAAATCGTATAGCAGAAGACGACATCAATTAATGTCGAGCCTAAGGATTTACAGGACAGGGATACATTATGGAATCAAGAAGTTTTTAAAATCTCTAAGGTTTCGAGAAAATCAAATTTGAACTAGTCATAAATGCTCAAATCGCGCTTTTTACTTCGAAAAGAGCGCCTTCTGCGCACACTGGAGCCCGATAAGCATACATTCCTGGAAGTAGAAAAAAAATCACTTTCCGGGACCACAAGCAAGAAAAGGACAGTTTCTTCTTATGTGAAAGCCGCATGAGGACAACACCAGCACCTCCTTAGGCATTGTGTGATCATACAAAAGCATATTTGAGCACACAATGGAATCATACCCCTCCCTTGGGTCACCATCCATCATGTACCAAGGGAGGGAAGGAGGATTTGAAGCTCACCTATATAAACCCACCAAGAGATGAATAAATGGTGATCACAAGGTTATGCTGGCCAAAATTGCCCAAGCAACACCAACATCGTGTGTGACCCAAGGAGCTGGAGCAAGAGCGGACTCGATGGTTGGTCACCCAACATCTTAGTCCACTATAGCAAAGAGAGAGAGAGTTAGACTGCATTAAAAGGCAGAACTTGAAGGACAAACATCCTTGCATCGGGACCTAGATCCATTGCCTAGGGGCCCCTTGGCAAGTGGGTAAGATTGGTTTTCATTCCAAGCATTCAACAAGAAGAGGCCATCAAGCCATTGTTTACCTTGTTAATGTTTGGAACTCTCTATATAGCTTCTTTTGTGTTTTTAGTTTTAGTTTTTTCACAGAGCATGCTTTAGTGTATTACTTCATTTAAGTTTTATGCTTTTGAGCTCCGCCCAAATACTGCCTGTTACCTATAGTTTAGAGGGTAGACCACACTCTCTAAACTCGTGTGATTTCGTACACCCATGTGTAAAATCCACCACAATAGATTCCATAAAGAATAGTGTCATATACCCCCCTGTCAAACCAAATCTTCCCACTATAAATATTCACAAACAACCACATACATACTGGGAACAAAACACCCGTTCATCGCTGACAATAGTTGAAGCACTCGAATTCAAAGATAAAACTGAAGATGATGTAATCAATAACTTCATGAACCAACCATCTACTTCCGAAAAGTTGAAATGCCAAATGTTAAAAGCACTTATTAATAATGAGGCACAGTGGGACCCCTTAGCAGGCATTAATAACCAGAACATACCCATGACTGTTGTTCGCAACAACATGCCAATTAAAATTGAGCCAAGAAAAGTTTTAAATATCAATGGCAGTCTGGTAGTAACCAACAAAAAAAGCTCTTTAAAATTTTACAAAAATATAAGGGAATTTTTCTTGGGACTACCCAGACATGAAGGGTATAGATCCTCAACTATGCACGCATCACATTTATACTGAAAAGGATGTTTGGCCTATTCGGCAACCTCAGCGAAGGTTAAAACTGCATCTAAAAGACATTGTAAAAGATGAATTACAAAAGTTGTTAGATGCAAAATTCATTTATCCTATTTCAAACAACAAATGGGTCTCTCCTCTAGTTGTCGTTAATAATAAGAATGGTAAGTGGCAAACCTGTGTGGATTACAGAGATTTGAATAAAGAAACACATAAATACCACTTCCTCCTCCCTTTTATTGATCAGGTCCTTGATAAATTGTCAGGAAAGTGGTCTTCTCTTTTCTTGATGGTTTCAGTGGTTACAATCAAAACCAGATAGCCCCTGAAGAAGAAGATAAAACGACCTTTACCTGCCCTTAGGGTATATTCGCCTATAGGGTATTGTCATTTAGATTATTTAATGCCCCAACATAATTTCAAAGGGCCATACTCAACAATTTTTCTGAATTAATAAATGAAGGGCTCGATGTTTACATGGACGACTTTACTCCATATGGAGATGACTTTGATCAGGCACTGAAAACACTAGAAAAAGTATTGGAATGATGTATTGCTACCAGATTGTGTTTGAGCAATGAAAAATGTCACATGATGATGACCGAAGGGGAAATACTAGGACACTACATCTCTACAGTTGGAATACAGGTAGATCTAGAAAAAATCGAGGTAATTCTTTTATTAGCCACACCTTGTACTTAGAAAAAGGTACGTAGTTTCCTTGGATATGCAGGGTACTACCGTAAGTTTATAAAGAATTTCTCACAAATTGTTGCACCCTTGTAAGCATTAACTGGATATGTTGAGTTCCATTCATCTGACAAATGTGACATTGCTTTTTCATATTTGAAGAAACTGGTCTCGACTGCACCAGTCTTACACGACCCCAATTGGGAGCTGCCTTTTCATATTTCCTCAGGTGAATCTAACACAGTGATAGGGGCGGTTCTTGGTCAAGAATATGACAAGAAGCCCTACGCTATTTACTATAATAACAATAATCTCACTCTTGCCAAATTAAACCATACAGTGACCGAAAAGGAGTTCTTAGTTGTCATTTATGCTATTAATAAATTTAGACATTATATAATTGGCTATCAAGTATTCATGTATACCGATCACTCTGCCATTAGATACTTAGCTAATAAACCTATTACAAATGGAAGAGTGACTCATTGTTTGTTTCTTTTACAGGAGTTTGACATAACTATCAAGGACCTTCCAGGAAAAGAGAACGTAGTTGCATATTTCCTGTCTAGAGTTCCAAAGTCAGATGACCCAGTAGTAGTGGACGATCAGTTCCCTAATGAGCATTTGTTCATTGTAGTGGTAAAAATTCCATGGTACACAGATGTACCGAATTATCTAGCAGTAGGAAATCTACCAAGACACTTGACATCAAAGGAACAAAAGCTGATTTTTTAGCGTAGTGCTAGACTCTCCTAGATCGGTGGATATCTTTTACATACAGGAGCTGATATGCATATATGCATATGCATCTGAGAAGATGAGATTTATGACATCTTAAGGGCTTGTCATGATGAACCATGTGGTGGACATTTTGTAGATCACAGGACGAGGTACAAAGTATTACAAATGGGCTATTATTGGCCTAAAATTTTTAAAGATGCCAAGAAATATGTCCAAGCTTGCAATATTTTCCAAAGAATGGGCCGCCCTGGCCAATCTGATGAAATTCCACTGCAGCCACAGTTGGTAGTGGAACCTTTTGAATGGTGGGCACTATACTTTGTTAGACCATTCAACCTGCCATCAAATAAAAAGACCTACATAGGGGTTGCCACAGATTACGTGATGAAGTGGGTAGAAACAATGGCTTTATCGAGAGCTATAGAAGAATTTGTGATCAATTTTATTTTTGAGATATTTGTATGGTATGGATTACCTTGGGAAGTGATAACTGGTAGAGGGGCATAGTTTGTAGGAAATAAAATCACGCCCACTCTGAAGAACCACCATGTCACCCATAGAGTCACCTCTCCCTACCACTCGCAGGTGAATGGGCGTGTTGAAAGCACCAATAAATTCCTTGAGGTAATTCTCACTAAAATAGTCTAAACACATCATCGGGATTGGGATACTACACTGCTAGAGGCATTGTGGGCTTATTGTACAATGTGGCAAAACACCACCAGATATTCTCCGCACCATCTGGTATTTGGAAGGGAAACAATTTTTCCTATTGAAATTGAAATAAAGACTCTGAGAATAGCCCAGGAAGTGGGGTTGGATTTGAGAGAGGCGCAATTTAGAAGACTCAAACAAATAAATGAATTAGATGAAGCACGACTACTTGCTCTATAGTGCAGTACAATTATTCAACAACAATGAGCTAAGTGGCATGAAAACCTCATAAAAAAAAGACATTCCATAAAGGACATTGGGCACTCCTCTACGACTCCATATTCCAAGACTTCCCGGGTAAGTTACAAACAAGGTGGCTCAGGCAATACAAAATTCAAGAAGTGCACAACAACAGTACCATTACCTTGACCACCATAGATGGATCTGGCTCCGCCTTTCGAGTCAATGGACACTGGGTGTGCCTCTATCATAAACCACTTATGAAAGATTCCTTTTGCCAGCGAGTGTGTGATGACCCCACCATCCAAATTTTAGCTGCAGGGGATGATAGCCTGACAGCTTTAAGTTCATAAAAGACTTTTTTTTATTTCCTCTTGTAAATATTGTATATATGTTTCCTGAAATTTATAGTTCCTCTCATTGTTGTAGATAAAAAATCCATCTCTTTTTTATTATTTTCATTCTCATAGCTACATTCTTTTTATTTTTCTTTATTTTGTTTTTTTTGTTGTTCAACCCATTGAACAGTTGTTGTTCAAACCTTTGAAAAACTTTTGTTTAATCAAACTGAACAACTTCCATTCAATTCAATGAATGGTTGATTTTTGTTGTGTGTTTTTTTGTTGTTCAATCAAGTTGAACTATTGTTGTTCAATCGATTTGAAAAGTTGTCATTCAATTCAAATGAATGGTTTTTTTTTGTTGCATGATTTTTTGTTGTTCAATCAATTTAACAGTTGTTGTTAAATCTAATTGAACAACTGTTGTTCAATCAAATTGAATAGTTGTTGTTCAATTCAAAGGAATGACTGTGTTTTTTTAGTGTGTTTATTTCTGTTGTTCAAACCTTCAAACAGTTGTTGTTGAATCGATTTGAAAAACTGATGTTCAACGGAATTGGACAACTGTTGTTCAATCGAATTGAACAACTTTCGTTCAATTCAAATGAATGGCCATTTTTTTGCGTGATTTTACTTTTTTTGTTCAACCAATTGAACAGTTGTTGTTCAATCGAATTGAACAAATTTTTTTCAATCGAATTGAATGGTTGATTTATTTTATAGCATGTTTTTTGTCTTTTGATGATTTCTTTTTGAATATCCACTCTTCCTTTACACATCCTCGCAATAAAATCCATTTTAGGAAAAGGAATTGGCACTTGAAGAGGAGAAAATCAGTTATATTACTAATATTATGATCTTTTGAAATTTTGATGGAAATATCTGCTCCAGAAGAAAACATGGTTCATCTGTATAGTGAAGGGTTGGATATCTCTTGTTCAGACATATTATTACACAATTCATTTCCGTAGTACTACGCTGGTATATCTTTCTACACTCTCAAGTAGTGATTTTCCTTGACATGAGGATATAGGAATAAGAGTATTAATTATATTGGAATTCTTTTTACTTCTTACACCATCCCTAACTCTTAAGGAGTTAATGAGCCTCCCTCCATTTATAAATAAAAATAAAAACATTATGTCTATGTGAAATTTTTTAAGAGAAAATAGGGGGTCTCATCATGAGCCAACCTACCATGATCATAAGGGTTTAATAGGTGACATTCCCACAATGGCCAACACACCACGGTAGTGACCTTCTCGATAGATAAAACTTCTTGAAGGAAAAGAGGTTGCATCACGAGCTGACCTGATCACTCTGTTACAATCTCCATGAATGGCACTATGACTATCTGGCCACCACACTAGCACATTGCTCTCTCCATAAAACAAACAAAATTTCTACTTCTTAAAAATAAAAATATTATATCTATGTGCAAATTTTTTTTTTAAGAGAGAATAGGGGGTCACATCATGAGCCAACCTACCATGATCATAAGGGTTTAATAGGTGACATTACCACAATGGCCAACACACCAAGGTAGTGACCTTCTCGACAACTAAAACTGCTTGAAGGATAGGAGGTCTCATCACGAGCCGACTTGATCACTCTCTTACAATCACTGTGAATGGCACTATGACTATCTGGCCACCACACCAGCATGGTGGTATCTCCATAAAACAAGAAAAATTTCTACTTTTAAATAGAGTATTCTAGGTCAATTCTGGGTTAAAATAGCAACCCTGTCGAGGCTATGAACACCTGCTAGTAGCAGTGGATTTGATTTTGGTATCGAAGTATTTTTATAACAATAGCCAATTACTTTTATATGCCCTATTTCCTATTGATCCATTCCTGAAATAAATGCACTACTTGAATAAGTGTTATCACTACCTACCCACATAATTAACTATGACTGAATTATTTTTTCATCTTGAATTAAGGGATGAAAACATCAATCATAATATGTCACCTATCATGCTTCTGTCATGGTATGCCGTCAAAATAGGACATCCTTTCATAATAATTTCTACTCCGATTTTATCCCCTTGTTTGGTCATTTCCACCTGATGTATAGTTGTCATGATTACTAACTTCTTACCTTTGCTTCATGTGCATTCATGATTGTTACCATCTTTCCTTTTTTCTTGAGCTTCAAGGCCATGGATGCCCTTCTCTCATAAATTTGTGATGACTACCAACTTCTGACCTTTACATCGTGTGCATTCATAATTGTTACCATATTTCCTCTTCTCTTGAGATTTAAGTCCATGTACGCCCTTATCTCATTCAGGAGGGCGTATGAATATTCATAATGAATAAGCATTTGAATTAACCACGTGACTTCATTCGGATATGCTGATTGGACTAAAGAATCCTTGCATTTACATCATGAAGTTGCATTTCTATAATATATCTTAAAAAGAAGAGAGCCGCATGCAGTTTTTATGATGTTTTAACCAAAAAACGTGAAAGAAACACATACAGAAGAAGAAACCAGTTATGATAACACAATAGCCATGGGTGGAAATTCTCTCCTCAATGAACCCACAATTTTTCCAGCCTTTGAATCAGCTCACACCATTCTCCAGCAAGATGGTTGGATTCCATATCTACATAGACTACAAGGTTGTAATACAGAGATAACAGTTTAATTCTTGCAAAACCTGTGGGAAGGGCATACCATAGTCAAAGGAAGAATCATACCAATCTCTGAAGAAATCATTGCTGAGGTCTCTGGACTTCCAATAGAAGGAGAAAAATGGAGTGAAAAACATGCCCTTCTACAAGAAGCAATCTCAGTGTACTAGGACCTAGGTGAGCCACTAGAGAAAAAAGGGAAAGGTATTAATCATGCGCCCTTGTAGTAACCTTGGAAAGAATTGGTAGTCTTCATTCAAATATATATCACATGAGATAAATGCCAGGATGTGGTAAAGTCTTGTCAACTTAAACTATTATTTCTTTTCAAGAAAAAAATTTCAGTTAATTTGCCCTTTTTTCCTAATTTCTATATTTCATAGTACTTTTGTTCGAATTAGAAGAGCTAAAAACCCCCAAGAAGTTCTCAATCACCATGGCTTGATTAAATTAATCATCATTCATGAGTTAAACAAACATTATATAACATGGGACAACTCTGTTAATCCTGCCCTGCCAGCCCCTGAAGAAAACCCTAACATAACAGAGATCGAACTCCCTAGAATAGCCATACCCATGAGAGCAAGAGGGAAGAGAACTCATGTTTCGACCACAAAACCAGGTAAACGAAGACGGTCTGAAAGGTTGCAACTACCTCAAAACACCTTTGTATTTCTAGATGAAGTAGGAACATCCCATAAACCACCTTTGAGCCCTCAAAATATGTCCTTACAAGACTACGAATAAGAAATGGCTCAAGTACTAGAGAAAATGAGAACATATCATGAAATTGGAAGCCCATTTGAACAATCTGAGGAATAAAGGGACCCTTTGAACCAGTCTGTCACTGCTAGCAGCTCTGGCCATACTGAAATCCTACCTCCCCGTGATGAATTATAGGCCTTTAGGGTTTTATCTCCCTCTAATAATGAATGGGTGAGTAGGGAAGACCAGACAAAGAGAATATCTGAATCTGAAAACCAATTAGGGGACATTTTTCTATTATAATAGGACACAAGTATTGAGACAGTTCCCCTGATGCCTGAAGAAAATATTATTCCACCTAGTCAGGATATTAATGTTGAAATAACCTCTTGGACACCTGAAGAAATCATCATTTCTGATAACCTTAGAACTAGCACAACTGTTCCTGAAACTAAAGCCACTACTACTCCTTCTCTAGCCAAAACCCTGCCAAAAGAAAAATCAGCTAAGATTAAGTTAAGGAAAATGAACAAGAAAAATAGGAAATTGAGAAAAATGGTAAAACAGTTAATGAACCGATTGGAAGAAGAAGACAAGGCTTGGAAGATTAATGAGGAATTAGCTACCATGGGAACCCAAACATATTTTATTACCCAAATGGTAGATACTACTGAAATTTATATACAAACTAATGTAATAGATACTGTTGAAGTTTTTGTATAGACTGATGTAATAGATACTGTTGAAGCTACTGTACAGACTAATTTAGTAGATAATGTTGAAGCCTATGTACAAATATATTTGATACACACTGTTGAATTCTCTGTGTAGACTGATTTGATACTTACAAGAGACAAGGGAACTCAAACTGAGGTAACACCTGCCTACACTCCCCTAATAGAAAAAGCTACCAAACGGAAGCTTCACAGCGAATTAATTCAAGTTCATCATGAATTGGCCCAGTGTAAGAAGGAAGTAGTACCCTTATAGGAACATCAGACACTACTAAATTGATTCAAAGACCTTTATACAATTGAATACGAAACCTTTGCCCAACTTAGGGAAGAAAGGGAAAAAGTTAAGAAGGCAGAAGATCAATTGGACGAGGCTAAGAATGAAACCAATATGGTTTTTTATCTTTACTCAAATGTATTTACTTGCAAGGCACCAGCCACTAATTATGCTTTATTCTTAGTGGAAAGATATTTATTGTTGAAAATCAAAGTTGTTAGGACAGGGAAGACCAATGCTTTTAAAATTGTTGAATATTTTTTCAATGTTTCAATGAGCAGGATGAGTAGGTACAACATATTTTGTGTGAATTGTATTTGCACAATTTATTTCTAGAGGAGGATAGAGATAGTAACCCCAGTCCCTTCGTAGGGGACGTTCAGTTCCAAGATTTTCTGTCCTTTGCCAAAAATCAGACTAGATGGGCTAAGGCCTACAATACCTTTTAGAAAAAAGAACATGGCATAGATCTATGGGTCAGAGGGGAACCTACTAAACCCCTATACTTGTTTACTCAACATAAGAAATTTATGCAGCGGAAAGGAGTGATAGCCAAATTGGGACCTATTCACAAGGATATTGTGTAGAATGGGCGGGCATACTTCCAGGACATTCAGGAAGAAGCATTATCAGCAACCAAATAGAGATGGCTAGCCTCTACAAATAGTGTTAAGAACAGAGAACCATTTGGGTATAGGAAATTTAAATTTGTTTCTTTCCATTTCCTTCTATACAAAAACCTAGTTTTGAACATGGGTCCTACATCGATAGGGTGCAGATACATATGCCCCATAATATGCTACCCTCCTGAATACTATGATCATGATTATGAGTTACCAGAGGGGCACACAAACTCAACATTTGCAAAGATAAAATAGAAACATGGTTTTAGACTTTACAAGGAAGAAGTATATCCTATGTATTCTTTAACGCAGCTACACCTCAACCATTTGTTTGCACGGGGACCTGCAGAAAGGTAAGCAGGGGAGTATGTTGGTCGAAGGAGAAGGTGCATTTTACCCCTATCTTTACCACGATTTGTCATTTAATTTTATATATTTTTCCTTCATATTAGAAATAAACTAAAGGAAACTAATGCAAAAGTAAGGTAGACTGAGTTATTGATAAAAGGTGTATAAAAACTTCTTTATCGTTGTCTTTATTGATAGGGAAGCGAAACAACCATACTGCTGACCAGGATGACCAAATGACAACAGACAAGGAAATCGAACAGAATCATATCGGCTCCTATCAATAAGCAAAAGATGTAGAGGAATGCCTAATCTTGGAGTGTTCAGTTGATAGCCACGAAACGGCAGGACCTCATGATGGGAGGGATCCGTTACTCTGTTTGAATTTGCCTTTAAGCTATAAAAGGTTGAAGGTGAAAGAGACAGGGGACAATTAATGTATTATAATTTTCCTGTAATAAATGTATTTAGACAAAATTGTCAAGTTCTTTCTAATGTATTTCTCTATTGATTAATGAAGAAATTAGTGTTTTTAGAATAGACAACTTCTGAGTATTTTTTAGCAGAAGGATTCTACAGGCTTTGGGCCCAGCCCTAGGGATTCTCCTGCTATTCTATGCTATACGTTTATTTATGGAACTTTCGTTTCTAGTTATCCTTTGCATTTCATAACATTATCATCTAATTGGTTAATCACAAGCGTGAGATGTTATAACTTCCTTTTCACTAGATTAGAATTATCATTCATGTTCTCTTATCAGTAGTTGATGCTTCTACATTCGTTAGACTAGTTTCAGCGTGGTTTTTTTTCAATTTTGCATATATTTAATTCTCGAATTTTTTCATCATAATTGTGAATTTTTGGTTTGATGTTTAATTCCAGATGATTCTATTTGTTCATTAATAGATAATTCCATTGCAAAATCTAGAATAATTGATTGTTGTTCAATTCAATAATATTGTTATTCAATTCTTTAAGGTGGTTGTTCAATTCATCCAAGCATGTTTTTCTATTACAATCTATTCTTTATTTCAGTCTTGAGTGGTTATGTCTGCATAAGCTTAGAACATAATTTTCTCCTGTGATTGGTCTTTTAATATTCCTAAATTAGCACACAACTAATTGGAATATTAATTTTTTATTTTTCTTCTTAGTTTGAAGAATAAGAGGGTATGGAAACCAATAAATCTCCTTAGTAGGAATAAAATCACTGCTAATGTGAAATGAGATCACTCTAGTGGCTTGATAAAGCACCCTTATGTGTGAAAAGGGCTTGGAGCATTAAGACTAGGTCAACTTTGACCACATCAACAACGCTGTCATGGAGGAGTGGCATTCATTATGTCTAAGGTCCCACCTTACCCACCATCAATAATATACAAAAGTAGAGGTGACAATAATCACTAATACTCATTTCCACAAAATCCTAAAGAACTAGTCACTGCAAAATTGGTTCCAACAACAAGCACTTTTTTTATGAAATATTTAGATAATACAAGAAACAAATGGCTTATTCTCTATTCATACTTCAGAAAATTATTAAATTCATTTTCACATTCATACCAAAAACATGCAGACATAGGAAGCTACACCCATTAGATAGTTTATTTATAATTTATAGTAACATAAAAAAAAACAGTAACCAATACTTCTACACTAAAAAATTATATGCACAAAAGCTACAACCATTCAATACTTTTAAAAAAAAATTTGCATACATGCACTCTATAGTCATTGAGCCCTTATGACAAAAAATTTTCAAGCATGCAATTAAAAATCATTGAGGCATTTTGCCAATCACTTGGCAACAATGAATTTAACATTATTCTTCAACATATTTATCTTATAAAATTCAGAAATTGAAACTTTAAACATTAGCATCTTGAAACAGGGACTAAATAATCTTAGTGTTTCATCAAAAACTCAGCAACAGGGGCAAATAACTAACAACGACAATCTACAAAATCACCTATATTTACAATATGGGTTCTAAAACATATGTTTGTGGAATCAAATCAGGAGTTACAGGTCCATTAGGCACAAATACCCCCTAATGTTGGGTTGAATCGCATTGAAAATGCCCAGGAATGTGATTCTTCAAAAAAAAAAAAATTATCGCCTTAATGTTTCATTTATGACTTTTGTCAAACATATGGAATGAAAACTTACAACTACAACTCTACATGAGGAAAAACAACCCATATTTATGCTTCTAATATATTCTCATTGAATTCACACATTTCTAAATCCACCATATGAGTTCTTGAAACATTTTACCACCCACAAGCTAATTCATTTGACATGATTTGACAATCTTATTGCACCAATTGCTACAATTTGACAAACACATGGCAGCCCTGAATGCTACAACCATTAAAGATTTCTCTCAAAATTCTCATAGAACTATTACAAAAACTTGAATTACAAATCATTGAATTATTGATAAGAATATGAAACAGAAGCCATAACTAGAATTTACCTCAAACTTACCTCACGCATTTGATCTTCCAAACCATATTTTAGTTGCCATTATTTTTTTGCATTTTTTTTAAGGGTTGATTTTGTAATTCCTCCAGGTATATTTTGGGTACATGCCCATTTTATTACTTATGGTGTAAGTTGCAAGTTACCACTTCTTCATGCATAAATAAATTGATAACATTACTCATTCACGGATTTTGTCAAACACTTTGCAAACTATCCTAAAACCATTTCTAAAACATGCATCTAATTACTTGAAACAAAACCATAAATCGTGAAATACTTACCCAAGTCCTTTGGAATTTATTTATTGCAATTACCTTCAACAATATTTGGCTTTCCTTTCTCAAATGCTATAATACCAAGATTAGTACCATAAACTACACTAATAGTAACTCCAATATTGAGATCTAAACATCCATACATATATATTGATCTAGTCTTCATTTTTAACTAATCATTAATATTCTAGAAAACATAAGCCTAAACAAAAATTAGATGCTTACAAAAATTTAAATGTATACTTTTAATTTTATGCTAAATCTATATTATAATTTTAGGACAATGGAAATTATACCTGAAGAGGTATTCAGTTTCAAATCATTGATAATATTAACTACCTTTGATCCCTTGACCAACTCATTTGAACCATCCGATTTTCCACCCAACCATATCCAAGGAGAACTTCTCCCCCTGGAACCCCTAAGCTGTAAGAGCTCACAAGACATACCAAAATATAGCATTAGGGAGTTATATAAGTCAATTTGAGGAAGACAAGTTTCACTTCCTCTCAATACCACTCATGGTCAGCTCCACCATGTAGAGCTACTTAGTAATTTAGTTTAGGAATTTCAAATTCATTTCCAAATAAATTGACTACCCTCCAAGTCTCTCCCTCTCATAATATTTTTCAAATCTCTCCAACTCTTGGTATCACAATGCACCTCCCTTAAGTGAGAATACATGATAAACATATATAGGAGGACCTAATTTATTTTTTTCATAAAAGAGGAGTAATATGAATGCATTGTATTCCATTTAGAGGAGTGTCACTCATGCCATTAAGGAGAGGTGTGTATGCCTTATTTAAGGAGAGTGTAACATATGCATTAAAGAGAGTGTAAGAGGAATATTTTATGACATGTATTTAATCAGTGTAAGAGGAATATGCCATTCTTTTATGCATTCATAAAAGAGAGTGTAATGTATTATTAAAAGAGAGAGAGAGTTACATAGATCCATGAGAATCATCAAGGAGAAAGGTTTGAATTGATTGAGGAGATATAATTCCATTTTAATAATAATATAATAGTCTCATAAAAGATAAAAATAATATTAATAATATTGAGGATTAAGTCGACATTGAACTATTAGGATTGATTAGTGATAAGTTGAGTGTTTTTCCTTCAACGATACTTGATTACCAATTGATTGGAGGTTATTTACTATTTTTGGAAATTCATAATTGAGATGCTAGACATGACTTTATATTTTTAGAAAGTCACTCCAAAATTGTTAGGTTATTAAGGAAATTCATCCCCGAGTTGCCAGTGAGTGGTATTTTTCTTCTGGATATTAGGGATTATGCACCCCTATTGCATGCATCTCCATGCCTTAGTAGATTGAGTACTCTGAGCCCTGATCTACTATAAAGATCCAAGATTCCACACCTTTATATTTTTAAATATTCAAGACTCCACGCCCTAAAAATTTCATTATAGATCCAAGACTCCATGTCTTTATCTTTCATGGATTTAGGAATCCGCACCCTAATCCTTTTATTATATATCCAAGGCTCCACATCTTTATATTTCATGGATTTACGACTCTGCACCCTAATTTCCATGTCTTCTCATCTATTCCACTTTGAAACTCCAGGCTTCACCTTAAGGTACTGATTGTGAGCTCATACCCATCAGATGGTTCGTTGGTAAGGTCTTCTTCCAAGTCCTGCACACATCACAATCTCATAGATCAAGGAATCAAATGAATTTTATAATTAACTTATTCCCATTTTACCAAATATTGTGCATGACTACCATAGTCATTTTGGTTTTGGAGAAATTACTTCTGCAGTCATTTACAACTCGAGCATCCTTATTGGCAATGACCAAGTCCCCTTCCACATCATGCTTAGTACGATATTACACACATATAATCATACAAATCATGTATCATCCATAAATCATAATTACCCATGTGTTCCACATAACCATCATCATCAATGGATCTTTGTCTCAATTTTGGATCACCATCCATGTCATAGACCTATGTCCAAAATAGGATACCAAAAGAGAAAACATCGTTGATATGCTCTAAACCAAAATCAATTCTTATACACACTACCATATATATTATCATAAGAACACAATAGCCAAGTGACCCAAATTGGGTCTATAGCATATAAGAATGTACATAATTTTGTCATGCATAATATTATATCATTATATCAAATTCACCATCTCTAAGTGTCATCAAAGCTATCCCACCAAGAAGGGACAGTACATACTCCCCTTCTTGGGCTAAACTTGGCCCGGAGTTTTTCTTACAGTCATAAGATACTTAGTCCTTTTCGATTCTCCTATCAATAAGTTGTTAAAATTATGTATATGTATTTGATATATTTTTTTTTTCTGTATGCCAATCCATAGTTTAACGTTTTCTAAACTGGAAGAAATTTTATGAAAACTAAACATACCATATTTAATCAAGTAGGAAATATATCCATGCCATATAAGGCATGTTTTGATATAAAATACCAAATATTTCTATATCAAAACCAACCATACAATTTATAGTACCATATCAAAATACTATTTTATGTAATTGATATGACATCTACTTAAGTTATCTATAATAATTTTATATTCTACATGTTTTTCTTTCTCATAGTCTATATGAATCCTACATGTGTCCTATGTTTGGTTCTGTAGTATTTTGAGCTTGGCAAGCTATAAATAGACCACACATTGTTTTTATAATCAACAATGATGGTCCATCCCATATCACATTCAAATTGGCATACAATAAGCATAAATTCATCCACATACAATTGTTAGTGAAATTACGTAACAAAAAATCATGTTATATACAAAACCCACTCTTACATCCCACTTGGTTTATGTATTGTAAATTCAATTTTCCACTTTTCATTCCATAATACATCAGGCTTGCAATCAAAATATTTATGATCTATATTTAGTTTTTACCAAACATTTACTCTTTAGGAAAAATCATAATTTTAGGTTCAAGGCAACAATTTGTTTTTAAACTAACAAGCTAAGGTCAAATACAGTGTTCATTGACCCACTTATGTATGATAGATCATTCCATTAGTTTCCATAATCTTCATTAATATTCACTTCTCTAACTAGAGAATCAATTATGAATGACTATGTTAGAAGATATTCATTCTAAAAGCATATTAATATAATATTCCAAATTTTTACAAATAAATTGGAACATTAATTTTTGCTCATATTAGCTAGGAGATAAATAAAATGGGTGAGGAGACCCATTTGCATAAATAAAATTCTACATAAAGTGATAATGGATCTATGGAGTAGCCAATTTTTCACCTCCTAGTGTAAAAAGGGGGCAAACACATGAGGATGAAGTCATGTTGACCAAGTCAATAACGCAGCACAAGAGGGTGTAGCTTGCTTGGGAAGCCAGTGCAGTTAGAAAGGGAGGAAACTTATAGATAAAGGAAACCCTAATAGGGTGAGTTCCATGGCTTAGAGACATCATTTTTCATATAAGGAGGAGGAGGCAGTCATAGAAAGCATGCTTGAAGATTTGGACTTTGAGCCTATTTGCAATCTCCAACTGTTCAGCTGAATTGCAGTGCCTTTGGCATGAGGGATTCCTGTTTAGGAGTTCCTCTCCTCGCTTGAGTATCTCAAGGAGGATTTATTTTCATTTCTCCATATTCAGGCATTTTTCCATAGCCACTTCTTCATCTACAGCGCAGTCACTGGGTTGTGTTGCAGGTGCTGCTGTGGAGGATATTCCACAACACCATTCCTTGGATCATTTCTCATAGGAAGGAGTTCCTATTCTGTGGGAGGATCAGCAAGGAGGGTTTCTAGAGCTGATTTGAATATTTTTGCAAAAGGCCAAGCTTCTCCCACCTTCATCAGCACAGTCCCTTTCATAGACTACATTATCTCAGAGTTTTTCTGTAGTGGGGGTTTGCTCCACCATTTTGGAGGAAGAGATTTCTTGTCCCGAGATCAGCCTTGCACTCAAGGAATCTATTGGAGGAGGTTGTTTCAGTTTGTAGGCCATATTCATTCTCCTCCTTCTATTGTATATTATAAGTTGCTACAGCTACCTAGAAACTCTGGCATTATTGTATTTTCATATTTTATACATGTATTGAACCCAATCCTTCTAAGGGTTGTGTATTAGTGTTATAGTAGTGTTTTTAGGGGTTGAGAGCATGCTCCCCCTCATTTCTTGAGCTATTATTGTAATATCATTTTATTACCATTTTACATGTTGCAGTGTCTCCATGTTACTACGCAGTCATAGCTAGGGTTCACTTGTGTAGCTGTGTTTATCTCATGGTTATTGTACTTCTGTCTTGAGGATTGCTATTGTTCATCTTGAGAATCATTTCCCTCAAGATTTTGTATACATTTGCAGCTAATATTATTTCAAATAAGATGGCTATGAGTGCTCCAGCATTTTTAGAAGTTTGAGAAAGTTCTCTTCATGCTTATGTTTTTCATATTGTTGTAGCTCATTCCCTTGAGCAATATCTTCCAGATAGCCTCCGATTCTCATCCTCTCTTTAGAGGTGAAATAACTGGTAAAATCCCAGTCAGTCAATCTCTGACATAGTCTTGTTCATATTTCCGACAAAGGAACATTTCAGCAGTGAAAAATATGTCGATTTCTATTTCGGGACATTACAGTGGTATCAGAGCATCTTTCTTGGCTCAGCCTATGGCCTTCAAGCCCAAGAAAGAAGAAATCAATATGATGAAAAGGATGAGATTTTTCTCATCAGTTTTTAGATCCAGAAAGAACCTCTCCTAGGAGGTTGAGGAGAAAGAAGAAAGAGAGGAGGAAGGACCCTGCACTTCCTATTCTCATCAAGAAGGAGATAATTTTTTTAGCAGGAAAAGACTCCATTTTCTGATGGAGGAAAGGGGGATAAGCTTACAATGATTCTTCCTAAATCTGAACCAAGCATTCATGGAGATATCAAGGAGATTAGGATGGAAATATATGAAGAATACCCAAGAGGGTTTGATCTTAAAGCAAACTTTATATTTGTACATAGTGGGTGTGAGCTTTCAGCCACACACTATGAGGGTCAACGGAGCCATAGTCCCAGTAGTCCCATGAGGGAGATGGAAGAAGAAGGAGGAGTGACCAAGGAGAGAAGGCAGCATGGTAGATCCTATCTATCATATTTTGATGGTTCACTTGTTGGTCCAGCGAAAGCTTGGGTGGAGGAATTAGACTCCTTTTTGCAGCAGCACCAAATTATAGAAATTCAAGCTACCAGAGTTGCAGCGCTGCATATGAGAGGTAAGGCCTATGATTGGTGGATCTTTGAATTATTTCCTTTGAAGGATAATGGCATTACATATTATGAAAATTTCACTAAGGAATTAGTGAAGAGATTTGATGAGAGGATTTTTGAGACACACATGATGGGTTTGCACAAAGGAGGCCAAAAAAAACCCTTGCATGAAAACGCAATTCCTCTTCATAAAACAATGGAGGAGGCCAAAAATCTAAACCAAAAATTGCTAGAGAAGGAACTTTCATCTCACATCTTGAAGCAAGGGAGTACGGGGATCTCTTTCCCAAAGGAGGATCCAATAATTGAGAGGTTTCCCACTCATGTTGCAGATATTGAGGGAAACAGTGCTATTATATCTAGAGTTGATCTAGCACCTCATGCAGAGGGAAGAGGAGATTTTTCTCCACATAGAGGGATGCTTTCATATTTGCAAGGAAGTCCCCAGGATCTCATGCATGGAGATCAAGGCACATCTCATGTTTTACCTATGCCATTGTTGACGAGGTGTGGAACCCTGGAGACAAAAGGAGGAAGTAGGGAGAAGGCCTAGCATCATGAGATGAGGAGTACACATCCCTATTCATCTATGGAGGTTGATGCACCTAAGGAGATGACTAGATTGCGCAATGGAAGCATGGAGGGTTATCTCCATTCATCTATTCAGTCATCACTTGATAATGATGTCTCATTGCATGGAGGGATTTTTCAAGAACATCTCATGTGTGGAGATCAAGGCACAATTCATGTGCCATTATTGGAGAGGTGTAAAACCATGGAGACACAAGGAGGAGATGGGGAGAAGAACCAGTAGCATGAGTTGGGGAGTACTCACCCATATCCATTTTTGGGGGTCATAGCACCAAGGAGGGAAGCTGGATTGCGCAGTCAGGGCATGGAAATTAGTGTTCATCCATAAGTTAAATCTTCTCTTGATGGATATCTCACACCACATGGAGGCATTTCACCTAGGGGGCCACTAGCTCAGCAGAGGAGGATGGTTACTTCACACTTGGAGGCACCACTCCTTGATTCTATAGAGGTGGGGACCTTGGGAGAGCTTGAGACGACAGTGGGAGTTTTGGATGGATTCATGAAGGAGGGATACATTTCCTCCACCACCTCTACACCTACTCTCATTGCAGTTTATGCGTCATGGCAGAAGCAGCATTGGAAGGATAGAAACCTTCCAATTCGTGACTTGGGCATAGGAGATGTCAAGGACGAGGAAAACCATATGAAAAATGTTCTTCATGAGGAACTACCAGCGCTGTCATTATGGAGGAAAGATCTTCATTGTAACTCCTGGCTATTGGTGTGACATTCCAATGATCCTTTCACCTGCAAGACATCCGATGATCAGCATAGGAGGAGATGCACTAGCCATATGAAGATTGGGCAATCAGCACAACCACCCCTTTTTCCTTTATGGATGAGAGGATATTCATCTATGAGTCCCTCAATTGATGTGAGCAGAGAACATGGTAAGGGTATACATTATTTTTCACATGCGCATCTATATGATGTATGTATGTGTCCCTTAACCATACACATGTAGGAGAATGCTCCAAGGAGGAGCATACACCTTGCTATACCTCATGGTTTAGTAAGGTCCGTAAGCATGGCTAATGGCCATTATCTTGGAGGACTTGGGGAGGATAAAGACCATGGAGGACATGCTCAATTTTCAACAAGTATCATTTACCTTCCCCAAGCTTGTGATGAGATTGATGCAACACACGGGTGGTTGAGCATCCATAATTTGTATTAGTCTCTATGGAAGTGGAGCACTAAGCTACGCTGGTTACACTTGAGGGACGATTGTCCTTCTCATTGGTTACACATGGCAGCAAGCATGATGCTCCTATTTTCTCCCTATGATTCTATTTTTCATGCCTTTATGAGGAGCAGGATTGAGGAGGAGACACATAGGATGGATGTGTCCATTGAGGGAGGAATCCCTTGCAACTTTTGCAATGAATGTTCTAATGGGAATATGAGAAATGGTATGGCCACTACAACAACCACAATTTTTTATTATGAGGTGGGCCATATGAGAAGTATGAGACCATATGTGTATGATTCCTGACTCATCACATATGGGGATGTTTGGGCCAGCATGTCTTGCAGCATTGCAGGAGAGACCTTGGGAGGTCCATCCTTCTTCTTGCCACTTGATGACAACATTATTGCAGCCCAGGATCAGCAGACACTCTACACTTATCTTAAGTGGAGAGATGGACAACGTGGGGTAGACTGTATCGTATACCATGTGTATATTTTCATCCCACCTTCTTTGCCAGAGCCAAAGGTGGATGACAGTTTTTCTGAGTTGCCTAGTTGGGAGGTAACTCAATTTGCATGGCACATAGCTTGGGGATGGATGGAACATATGGGGAAGATAGTTCCCAGTATATTTCAGGCTCCATTCCTCTAGGAGGGACCTCTAGACACCACTTGCTATCATATTGAGCATTATACCTTACATGATGAAGGCTTGACAACTACTTGCATGCTAAGGAGGAGCATTGTGGTGGATTGGATTGATGATATAGCATCACTGCACTTGGAGGAGATCATCATACAGGGATGTTACAGGAAGAGGAGAAGAAGACACAGTCTATCCTTTCACTTGCTTGAGGGCAAGAAATCTTTGAGAGGGGAGGACTGTAATGTTCCAATTTTTGCAAATAAATTGGAACATTAATTTTTTCTCATATTAGCTAGGAGATAAGTAAAATGGGTGAGGAGACCCATTTGCATAAATAAAATTCCACATAAAGTGAGAAGGGATCTATGGAGTAGCCAATTTTGCACCTCCTAGTGTAAAAAGGGGGCAAACACATGAGGATGAAGTTATGTTGACCAAGTCAACAACGCAGCACAAGAGGGTGTAGCTTGCTTGGGAAGCCAGTGCAGTTAGAAAGGGAGGAAAATTCTAGAGAAAGGAAACCCTAATAGGGTGAGTTACATGGCTTAGAGACATCATTTTGCATATAAGGAGGAGGAGGCAGCCATAGCGAGCATGATTGAAGATTTGGACTTTGAGTCTATTTGCAATCTCCAACTATTCAGATGAATTGCAGTGCCTTTGGCACGAGGGATTCCTATTTAGGATTTCCTCTCCTCTCTTGAGTAGCTCAAGGAGGATTTCTCTTCATTTCTCCATATTCAGGCATTTGGCCATTGCCACTTCTTCATCTACAGTGCAGTCACTGGGTTGTGTTGTAGGTGTTTCTGTGGAGGAGATTCCACAACACCATTCCTTGGATCATTTCTCATAGGAAGGAGTTCCTATTCTGTGGTAGGATCAGCAAGGAGGGTTTCTAGAGCTGATTTGCATATTTTGGTAGAAGGCCAAGCTTCTCCCACCTTTTTCAGCGCAGTCCCTTCCATAGACTGTGTTATCTCAGAGTCTATCTGCAGTGGGGGTTTGCTCCACCATTTTGGAAGAAGAGATTTCTTGTGCCAAGATCAACCTTGCACTCAAGGAATCTATTGGAGGAGGTTGTTTCAATTTGCAGGCCATATTGATTCTCCTCCTTCTATTGTATATTCTGAGTTGCTGCAGCTACCTAAAAACACCGACGTTATTATATTTTCATATTTTATACATGTATTGCAGCCAATCCTTCTAAGGATTTTGTATTAGTGTTATAGTAGTGTTTTTAGGGGTTGAGAGCATGCTCCCCCTCATTTCTTGAGCTATTATTGTAATATCATTTTATTAACATTTTACATGTTGTAGTGTCTCCATGTTACTGCGCAGTCATAGTTGGGGTTCACTTGTGTAGCTGTGTTTATCTCATGGTTATTGTACTTCTGTCTTGAGGATTGCTATTGTTCATCTTGAGCATCATTTCCCTCAAGATTTTGTATACATTTGCAGCTACTATTATTTTAAATAATATGGCTATGATTTCTCCGGCATTTTCAGAAGTTTGAGCAAATTCTCTTCATGCTTATGTTTTGCATATTGCTGTAGCTCCTTCACTTGAGCAATATCTTCCTAAGGAAGAAATATTTTCACAGGTATAGGCAGATTTTGAGGAAGGGGTAGATAGCATCCAGTTCTCATCCTCTCTTTAGAGGTGAAATAACTGGTAAAAGCCCTCTTAGTCAATCTCTGACATAACCTTGTTCATATTTCCGACAAAGGAACATTTCAAAAGTGAAAAATCTACTGATTTCCATTTCGGGACATTACAATTAATGACATATTTTTGAAATCGGCTTCTAATCAAGAACAACTCTCACAATTATGAAAATATGGTATCTATATTATTGAATCTACCTTGATAACTCTAAGTCAATTTTTTTTCAAACTATTAAATCACTCATGATTTCTATTGATTAATTAATCAATTCATTTTATTTCATGTCTTATTCCTTACTATTGATACGTAGGCAACAACAAGCTATGAAAACCATACATTTCCCAAAATGTGATGAATCTTGTTAAATTTAAATAATCTTTAGACTATCACAAGGGAGTTTCTAGCCTAGGGTTAAACCGTTTTATTTTAAGTAGAATCGCCACCCTCTCAAATTATTAAAACATTTTGTATGACTACTAAATACTCATACAACTATACATCCTAACACAAAATTCCTTAATCCAACAATATATTCCATTCCACATACAATACACTCATCTTAGGTTTCTAAATCATGCAAGAATTCTAATTCATCAAAATGTGATCTCACTCCCTTTCAATTTATCCCTCAAAAAATATCACAAGCACATACTCTTGTAAAACAAGAACTCAACTAAGCTTTTCATTAATCTCATGCTTTTTTTCTTCAAGTTCAAAAAAAAAAGTTCTCACCACATAAAACATTTACCTTCTAAACATGTTATTCTCTTAACCATTTATAAACAATTTGAATTTTGACGTGATCGCCTAACTAACAATAGTTTAGATCAATACATGAGTTCAATCCTCATAATTTCTCTGATTAATTTGATTAAATAGAATGCAACCAATATTCAACTGATAAAATCATTAAAGGAACTAGTATGGCTTTCCTAGACCTAATTTGTCTTAAGCCAATAGAAAAGTTATTTCATCAACTTATCACAATAATATTTTTATACATTTTAAGAATTTTAAAGTCATTTTAATTCTACCTAAATTCAACACGTAAAAAAGGATTACAATACTAGAGGATAGATATCTAGTTCACACTTGACACCATATATCAAAATCAATTATTCCAAAAATTCTAAACCACCTAATGGTGTTCAATATACCAATCTTATTATCTTCATTTGTAATAAAAATAAAATAATTGATTTAAAGCTCAAGCAAATTTGTGTTACAAATCTCTATCCATTTAGTTTTAATTAAGCGTAATCATTCCTTAATCATGAATATGAGATTCCATCAAAATATTCTAACTAGAAGAATTAATTAGCTCAGATATATTTTATTATGGATTCCACACCCATACCTTACCTCATTACTTATCTCATATATATATATATATATATATATATATATATATATATATATATATATATATATATATATATACTAGTATGGATTCCACACCCATACATTTTCTCATAGATATATTCTAGTATGGTTTCCACACCCATACATTAGATCATAGATATATGTTAGTATGGATTACACACTTGTACATTTTCTCATAGATATATGCTAGTATGGGTTCCACACCCATACATTAGCTTAAGGAAAAAATAACCTTAAAGTGTTCCTTAAAATGGATTCCACAACTCTTCATGCACTAGTCATTTAAGCCTCTTGTTTATTAGGAAGGTCATACCTCAACCTACTATTTGAGTAATTTAAAGTTATTTGATGCCTAATTTCAACCCAAAATACAAAAAATCATGTCAAAGAAATCAGAGAAATTTCATTCTTACTCATTAAGAATGTATTCACAAATCATATTTTGACACGTCTAATTAATACACATACATTACTCTTGAATCTACATTGAAAGTTAAAAGTGAGATTCTTCAAGGAACATCTCATGTGTGGATATCAAGGCACAATTCATGTGCCATTATTGGAGAGGTGTAAAACCATGGAGACACAAGGAGGAGATGGGGAGAAGAACCAGTAGCATGAGTTGGGGAGTACTCACCCATATCCATTTTTGGGGGTCATAACACCAAGGAGGGAAGCTGGATTGCACAGTCAGGGCATGGAAATTAGTGTTCATCCATATGTTCAATCTTCTCTTGATGGAGATGTCTCACCACATGGAGGCATTTCACCCAGGGGGCCACTAGCTCAGCAGAGGAGGATGGTTACTTCACGCTTGGAGGCACCACTCCTTGATTCTATAGAGGTGGGGACCTTGGGAGAGATTGAGACAGCAGTGAGATTTTTGGATGGATTCATGAAGGAGGGATACATTTCCTCAACCACCTCTACACCTACTCTAATTACAGATTTTGCGTCGTGGCAGAAGCAACATTGGAAGGATAGCAACCTTCCAATTTGTGACTTGGGCATAGGAGATGTCAAGGAGGAGGAAAACCATATGAAAAATGTTCTTCACGAGGAACTACCAGCGCTGTCATTATGGAGGAAAGATCTTCATAGGAACTCCTGGCTATTGGTGTGATATTCCAATGATCCTTTCACCTACAAGACATCCGATAATCAGCATAGGAGGAGATGCACCAGCCATATGAATATTGGGGAGTCAGCACAACCACCCCTTTTTCCTTTGTGGATGAGAGGAGATTCATCTATGATTCCCTCAATTGATGTGAGAAGAGAACATGGTAAGGGTATACATTATTTTTCACATGCGCATCTATATGATGTATGTATGTGTCCCTTAACCATACACATGTAGGAGAATGTTCTAAGGAGGAGCATACACCTTGCTAGACCTCATGGTTTAGTAAGGGCCATAAGCATGGCTAATGGCCATTATCTTGGAGGACTTGGAGAGGATAAATACCATGGAGGACATGCTCAATTTTCAACAAGTATCATTTACCTTCCCCAAGCTTGTGAGGAGATTGATGCAACACATGGGTGGTTGAGCAGCCATAATTTGTATGAGTCTCTATGGTAGTGGAGCACTAAGTTGCGCTGGTTGCACTTGAGGGACTATTTTCCTTCTCATTTGTTACACATGGTAGCAAGCATGATTGTTGTGTAACCAACTCCATAAATAGAAGAAAAGAGATATGAACGCTTTAGAAATAAGCCACTTCGAGGGGGCAACCTCCAATACATTACATAAATGAACAATTCTTGAATGATACAATTTACAAAACCTCCTTTCTATATATAGGAGTCCATGGGGCCATAATGTAATCCTAGTGGGCCACAATGTAATCCTAGCCGACCTAACAATAATAATTTAAGGGCACAATAATAACAAAAATGGGGGTTACAAGGGTACAATAATAACAATAAGGGGTTTACACTAACAATAATAAGGGACTATACTAGTGATATAGGGACCTAACATGCCCTTCTCCTTCAAAAAAAGTGTTTTCCTCAACGCCTGAGTAGCTCTGGGTGCTTCTGTATAAAATTCTCATCCTCCCATGTAGAATCTTCAGTGGGTAAGTTCTTCCAGTTGATGAGATACTCTGAAATTTTTTGAAGAATTTCCCTAAGATTTCAAACTCTTCGCACCATACATATGAATTTCAGACGCCGAACCTTCGTAAAAATTTATAGCGAAAATGCCACGATGACCCGTTTGGAGCAAATAAACCCTAGAATCCCAACCTCTGATACCAAATGTTGTGTAACCAGCTCCAAAATAGAAGAAAAGAGATATGAACGCTTTAGAAATAAGCCACTTCAAGGGGGAAACCTCCAATACATTACATAAATGAACAATTCTTGGATGATACAATTCACAAAACCTCCTTTCTATATATAGGAGTCCATGGGGCCATAATGTAATCCTAGTGGGCCACAATGTATCCTAGCCGACCTAACAATAATAATTTAAGGGCACAATAATAACAAAATGGGGGTTACAAGGGTACAATAATAACAATAAGGGGGTTACACTAACAATAATAAGGGACTATAATAGTAATATAGGGACCTAACAATGATGCTCCTATTTTCTCCCTATGATTCTATTGTTCATTCCTTTATGAGGAGCAGGATTGAGGAGGAGACACATAGGATGGATGTGTCCATTGAGGGAGGATTCCCTCACATCTTTTGCAATGCATGTTCTAATGGGAACATGAGAAATTGTATGGCCACTACAACAGCCACAATTTTTTATTATGAGGTGGACCATATGAGAAGTATGAGACCATATGAGGATGATTCTCGACTCATCACATATGGGGATGTTTGGGCCAGCATGTCTTGCAGCGTTGGGGGAGAGACATTGGGAGGTCCATCCTTCTTCTTGCCACTTGATGGCAACATTATTGCAGCCCAGGATCAGCAGACACTCTACACTTATCTTAAGTGGAGAGATGGAAAATGTGGGGTAGACTGTATGGTCTACCATGTGTAGATTTTTAGCCCACCTTCTTTGCCAGAGCTAAAGGTGGATGACAGTTTTTCTGAGTTGCCTAGTTGGGAGGTGACTCAATTTGCATGGCACATAGCTTGGGGATGGATGGACCATATGGGGAAGATAGTTCCCAGTATATTTCAGGCTCCATTCCTCTAGGAGGGACCTCAAGACACCACTTACTATCCTCTTAAGCATGATACCTTACATGATGAGGGCTTGACAGCTACTTGCATGCTGAGGAGGAGAATTGTGGTGGATTGGATTGATGATATAGCGTCACTGCACTTGGAGGAGATAATCATACATGGATGTTACAGGCAGAGGAGAATAAGACAAAGTCTATCCTTTCACTTGCTTGAGGGCAAGAAATCTTTAAGAGGGGAGGAATGTAATGTTCCAAATTTTTGCAAATAAATTGGAACATTAATTTTTTCTCATATTTGCTAGGAGATAAAAAAATGGGTGAGGAGACCCATTTTCATAAATAAAATTCCACATAAAGTGAGAAGGGATCTATGGAGTAGCCAACTTTTCACCTCCTAGTGTAAAAAGGGGGCAAACACATGAGGATGAAGTCATGTTGACCAAGTCAACAATGTAGCACAAGAGGCTGTAGCTTGCTTGGGAAGCCATTGCAGTTAGAAAGGGAGGAAACTTCTAGAGAAAAGAAACCCTAATAGGGTGAGGTGCATGGCTTAGAGACATCATTTTTCATATAAGGAGGAGGAGGCATCCATAAAGAGCATGATTGAAGATTTGGACTTTGATTCTATTTGCAATCTCCAGTTGTTCAGCTGAATTGTAGTGCCTTTGGCACGAGGGATTACTATTTAGGAGTTCCTCTCCTCTCTTGAGTAGCTCAAGGAGGATTTCTCTTCATTTCTCCATATTCAGGCATTTGGCCATAGCCACTTCTTCATCTACAGTGCAGTCATTGGGTTGTGTTGCAGGTGTTTCTATGGAGGAGATTCCACAACACCATTCCTTGGATCATTTCTCATAGGAAGGAGTTCCTATTCCATGGGAGGATCAACAAGGAGGGTTTCTAGAGCTGATTTTTATATTTTGGCAGAAGGCTGAGCTTCTCCCACCTTCATCAACGTAGTCCCTTCCATAGACTGCATTATCTCAGAGTCTATCTACAGTGGGGGTTTTCTCCACCATTTTGGAAGAAGAGATTTCTTATGCCGGGATCAACCTTGCACTCAAGGAATCTATTGGAGGAGGTTGTTTCAGTTTGCAGGCCATATTCATTCTCCTCCTTCTATTGTATATTCTGAGTTGCTACAGCTACCCAGCAACTCCGACATTATTTTATTTTCATATGTTATACATGTATTGCATCCAATCCTTCTAAGGATTGTGTATTAGTGTTACAGTAGTGTTTTCAGGGGTTGAGAGCATGCTCCCCCTCATTTATTGAGCTATTATTGTAATATCATTTTATTACCATTTTACATGTTGCAGTGTCTCCATGTTACTACACAGTCATAGTTGGGGTTCACTTGTGTAGCTGTGTTTATCTCATGGTTATTGTACTTCTATCTTGAGGATTGCTATTGTTCATCTTGAGCATCATTTCCCTCAAGATTTTATATACATTTGTAGCTACTATTATTTTAAATAAGATGGCTATGAGTTCTCCGACATTTTTCAGAAGTTTGAGCAAGTTCTCTTCATGCTTATGTTTTGCATATTTTTGTAGCTCATTCCCTTGAGCAATATCTTCCTGAGGAAGAAATATTTTCATAGGTATAGGCAAAGTCTGAGGAAGGGCCAGATAGCCTCTAGTTCTCATCCTCTATTTAGAGGTGAAATAACTGGTAAAATCCCTCTCAGTCAATCTCTGACATAGCCTTGTTCATATTTCCAACAAAGGAACATTTCAAAAGTGAAAAAGCTACTGATTTCCATTTCAGGACATTACAATTAATGACATATTTTTGAAATCGGCTTGTAATCAAGAACAACTCTCACAATTATGAAAATATGGTATCTATATTATTGAATCTACCTTGATAACTCTAAGTCAATTTGTTTTCAAACTATGAAATCACTCATGATTTCTATTGATTAATTAATCAATTCATTTTATTTCATGTCGTATTCCTTACTATTGATACGTAGGCAACAAAAAGCTATGAAAACCATACATTTGCCAAAATGTGATGAATCTTGTTAAATTTAAATAATATTTAGACTATCACAAGGGAGTTTCTAGCCTAAGGTTAAACCCTTTTATTTTAAGTAGAATCACCACCCTCTCAAATTATTACAACATTTTGTAGGACTACTAAATACTCATACAACTATACCTCCTAACACAAAATTCCTAAATCCAACAATCTCTTCCATTCCACATACAATACACTCATCTTAGGTTTCTAAATCATGCAAGAATTTTAATTCATCAAAATGTGATCTCACTCCCTTTCAATTTATCCCTAAAAAAATATCACAATCACATACTCTTGTAAAACAAGAACTCAACTAAGCTTTTCATTAATCACATGCTTTTTTCCTTCAAGTTCAAAAAAAAAAGTTCTCACCACATAAAATATTTACCTTCTAAACATGTTATTCTCTTAACCATTTATAAACAATTTGAATTTTGACATGATCACCTAAATAGCAATACTTTAGATCAATACATGAGTTCAATCCTTATAATTTCTCTGATTAATTTGATTAAATAGAATGCAACCAATATTCAATTGATAAAATCATTAAAGGGACTATTATGGCTTTCCTAGACCTAATTTGTGTTAAGCCAATAGAAAATTTATTTCATCAACTTATCACAATAATATTTTTATAAATTTTAAGAATTTGAAAGTCATTTTAATTCTACCTAAATTCAACACGTAAAAAAGGATTACAATACTAGAGGATAGATATATAGTTCACACTTGACACCATATATCAAAATCAATTATTCCAAAAATTCTAAGCCACCTAATGCTGTTCAATATACCAATCTTAGTATCTTCATTTGTAATAAAAATAAAATAATGGATTTAAAGCTCAAGCAAATTTGTGTTACAAATCTCTATCCATTTAATTTTAATTATGCATAATCATTCCTTAATCATGAATATGAGATTCCATCAAAATATTCTAACCAGGAGAATTAATTAGCTCAGATATATTTTATTATGGATTCCACACCCATACATTTTCTCATAGATATATTCTAGTATGGTTTCCACACCCATACATTAGATCATAGATATGTGTTAGTATGGATTCCACACTTGTACATTTTCTCATAGATATATGCTAGTATGGGTTCCACACCCGTACATTAGCTTAAGGAAAACATAACCTTAAAGTGTTCCTTAAAATGGCTTCCACAACTCTTCATGCACTAGTCATTTAAGCCTCTTGTTTATTAGGAAGGTCATACCTCAACCTAGTATTTGAGTAATTTAAAGTTATTTGATGCCTAATGTCAACCCAAAATACACAAAATCATGTCAAAGAAATCAAATAAATTTCATTCTTACTCATTAAGAATGTATTCACAAATCATATTTTGACACATCTAATTAATACACATACATTACTCTTGAATCCACATTCAAAGTTAAAAGTGAGATTCTTCAAGGTAGCTTTTAGTTAAGTTTCCTTTAGTGTAGGTATGAAAAGAGTCAAAATTATCATGATGAACTCAATCATCACGTTAATGGAATATCAACCTTACACTTGTTACTCATTCCCAAAGCATACACACCAAGGTCATTATACTATAGTCCAGATTAAGCCAATATTCTTCTTGGTAGAGACGATTTCAGCTAGTAAACATGGCTACTAAGCCCATATCACATTGAAAATGATGCATTAAAAATATATGAAACCATGCATGCACTCCACCTATCTGACGCATCGATCGGAAATAAATTCATTCACATAAATGGGTTTGACACCAACTTTCTCAAGCACATCCTTTCCCATCATGTCTTTAAGCATTTTAACGTATCGCTGATAATATGTTTTAACAAAAATATAAAGGAATATAAGAAAGAATTTTTATTTCTTTTTTCATGAGTTTTTGAATGACATAATGATAATAATATCCTCTATGCAACCAATATGCTTCCAAGTCAAGATATACAACAACTCGACATGCATTCAAAATCAACATTCATACATCATCAACCTACAAGTAAGCACATTGGCCCATTAGGCCTTAGCATTGTAATTCGCTCTAATACCATATGTAAGGTCCCACCTTACCCACCATCAATAATATAGAGAAGTAGAGGTCACGTTAATCACTAATACTCATTTGCACAAAATCATAAAGAATTAGTCACTCTAAAATTGGTTCCAACAACAAGCACTTTTTTATGAAAGCTTTAGATAATACAAGAAGCAAATGTCTTATTCTCTATTCATACTTCAGAAAATTATTAAATTCATTAACAAATTCATACCAAAAACTTGGAGACATAGGAAGCTACACCCATTAAATGATTTATTTATAATTTATAGTAACCTAAAAACAATAGTACCAAGTCTTTTACACTAAAAATTTATATGCACAAAAGCTACAACCATTCAACACTTTTGACAAACAATTTGCAAACATGCACTCTACAGTCATTGAGCCCTTATGACAAACACTTTGCAAGCATGCAATTAAAATTCATTGAGGAATTTTGTCAAACACTTAGCAACAATGAATATAAGATAATTCTTCAACATATTTATCTCATAAAATTCATAAATTGAAACTTTAAATGTTGGCATCATAAAACAGGGACTAAATAATCTTAGTCTTTCATTAAAAAACTCAACAACGAGCACACATAAATAACAACAAGAATATACAAAATCGCCCAGATTTACGATCTAGGTTCTGAAAAGTATTTTTTTGGAATCAAATCAGGGGTTACAGGCCCAATGGGCATGAATACCCCTAATGTTGGGATGAATCACATTGAAAATGCCTAGGAATGTGATTCTTGAAAACAAAAAGAAATTATAGCCTTAATGTTTCATTTATTACCTTTTTCAAATATATGGAATGAAAACATACAACTACAACTCTACATGAGGAAAAACAACCCAGATTTATGCTTCTAAGATATTCTCATTAAATTCACACATTTCTAAATCCACCATATGAGTTCTTGAAAGATTTTACCACACACAAGCTAATTCATTTGACATGATTTGACAATCTTATTGCACCAATTTCTACAATTTGACAAACACATGACAGCCCTAAATACTACAACCATCAAGGCTTTCTCTCAAAATTATCATAGTACTATTACAAAAACATGAATGAAAAATCTATTGGAAATACTGAGAGGGGCGGTGAGTCAGTATTTCTTTCAATTAGAGCATTATTTAATCTTCAATTATTATCATTGTTTTTACAATGATAGCAACAAACAACAGGAACACAAATGCACACAGTTTTTAGGGTGGAAATCCACTCCGGGACAAAAACCACCTAATGCTTTTCTAATAATTATTTTCAACTCCAATTGAAAATAAAGCTCCAACTTCCTAGAATCTAGAAAAGCATTCTTCTCTAGCTCCCACTGGATGGATGCTCCAACGCCCGAGATTCTTCAGTAGTCACTGAATGGATGCCCCAACACCCAATGAGCTACAACTCACCCTGGCATCACCCTACCACCCTATAGAAGAATAAAAGAAGAATGGACTCTCGTACCAGGGAAAATGGTCCACTTTACAATGATATAGAATGATGCAGAAGAAGAAGATATACTAGACCATAACCCCAACCTTGACACAACCACCTAATGTTGATCCTAGACCTCCCAACACTACCTCTTCAACCCTTAGCAGATAGACACTAGTACAATTTTTACAATAATGTATTTACAATGACTAAGTACAATGATACCTTTATAATGATTGTATGCGTGTTGCCCACTTGAAGACTTCATATGATGAACTTCTTGCTCTGTTATGCACCTTGGTTGCTTCTCTTGTCATGTTTTTTTCTCTGCTGCACCTTGTTTTTCTTTTATGCCGTAGAAAGTCTAGTCCTTTGCAATCGTTGACAACACATGATCTAGCTTTTTCTTGCCTTCTAGGAGCTCGATATTGAATCTGGAGTATCTCTGTTATTTCAGATCCTCAATATCTGATTTTCTGTCTTGTAGTATTCCTCTAAGTCTTCTTTCCAATGCCATAGGTCTCACCCAATTTGGATTCTTCAAAAGAGAGTTATACCCAATTTCTCACACTACCCTAATTATGGACTGTTTCAGTAGAGCGCACTTGTACGGAGTGCCACGTGTCACTGTTTATTCATTTTCTTCTGAAATTGATAGAGAAAAAATTAAAGACTGTGCGCTATCTGTCACTTTTTACGACATTCCAATCCGATACTCAGAGAGAGAGTTATGACGAATTTACCAAGGTCACTTATTTGAGATGAATTTCAGGAGCCTGCAAAAACCCTTACTTCCACAGATCATATCTCCAAAAATATTGTGCAACTTGATCTGAAATTTTTACTGCAGCTTCCTCGGATTTCGGCCTCATCTCATAAAAATTTCAGCTTCTGAGCCTTCATAAAAGAAATTTTAGAGCGAAAATTCTACGATAACCTATTTCAGATGGCCAAATCCCTTGCATAAGGAGGAAATGAAGATCACAATTTATATGAAAGCTTAAGTTTAGAGGGGATTCAACAAGTGAACGTGGGAGGGATATTAGGAGCTTAAAAAATATTAATTATGACTTTTAAATGACCCATGCCCCAACCCCATGGGGTTTTATCCCACTAGCTGGGGTACAAACTTCAAACATGAATATCTCTCAAACCGTGAAGAATTACATGGCATGACATATATCAATGGAAAAATCTCGACAAGTAGAAATCATAAAAATCATTATTGACACAGAATATATTAATTTGGTAGGTAAAACTTCCCATTCAATATTGGGTTAGCCCCTGGTGCTGCTTTGGTTGACATCAATGACAACCGCTGATCAACAATCTCCCCCTTTGGCATTGATGGCAACACAAGTACTCCCCCTGCAATCATGACACCTCTTCCTACAAAATTCTCTCCCCCTTTGAAATCAATGGAAAAGGGTAACTCCCCCTAAAACACAACCATCCTGTGGACCTATACACACTTCTACTCCCACTGACACACAATCTTCCTACAAACCTATACACGCTTCCACTCTCGCTTTATATTCTTGAAAAAGGAAAATCTAATCAGAACTTGGGAGAATCCCAAGTTTTTGACAAAGATATTCAAATGCTTCACGAGATAAAGGTTTAGTGAAGATATCAGCAATTTGTTCTTTTGTACAAACATATTCAAGTTTGATATTCTTTTCAACGACTTTTTCTCCAAGAAAATGATATTTGATCGGAATGTGTTTTTTTTTTTAATGCATGACAGGGTTCTTGGAGATGCTGATGGCACTAGTGTTGTCACAGAATATGGAAATAGGCTCACTAAATTGTACTTGAATATCTTGCAAAGTTTGTTTCATCCAAAGGACTTGAGTACAACATGATGTTGTTGTAATGTATTCTACTTCCGCTGTAGATAACGAGATTGAAGTTTGCTTTTTTCTCAACCATGATTCGAGACAACCAGCTAGATAGAATGCTGCTCCACTAGTACTCTTACGATCATCAACACTTCTTGCCCAATCTGCATTTGTAAAGTCTTGAATAATGAGATTGTTACCATTGGGATACCACAAGCCATATTCTTCTGTGCCCTTTAGATATCGAAGAATTCTTTTGACAACAATAATATGTGATTCTTTTGGTGCTACCTGGAATCTTGCTACTTGTCCAACTGCTTGCATAACATCTTGACGAGAGGTCGTTATGATATATAAGACTACCAATCATAGATCCGTATAACCTTCGATCCACATCCTTAGATGAGCTTTCCTGCCTATGCTCAATTTGCAACTTGTTACCATTGGAGCAAGGATGGGTTTGCAATCTTCCATTTTGAATTTCTTGACCATTTCCTTGATATACTTGGTTTGACATATAAATATTCATTTTGCCGATATATTTGAAGCCGTTAGGAAGTATGTGTTAGCCACCAAGTAAAGACATCTCAAACTCACTTTGCATCTTTGTAGAAAATTTCTACTTAGTCGATCATCATTGCTACCAAATATTATATTATCCACATATACCTCAACGATTTTTAAATTATCTTTATCTATTTGTGCATGAATATTACTATCATAAGTACCTTTCTTGAACCCTTGTTGACATAGATATCCATCAAGATGAGCATACCATGTTCTGGGAGCCTACTTGAGACCATATAGAGCCTTGTTTAGCTTGGAAAAATAGTATTATTTTTCTGATAGTAGAAAACCTTAAGGTTGTTCGATGTAAACTCCTTTTTCTAATTCGCCATTCATAAATGTTGACTTAACATCCATTTGGTAGACTTTGATTTTTCTTGAACATGCATAGGCAAGAAACATCTATATGGCTTCCATTCTGGCAACTAGTGCAAATGTTTCGTTGAAATCAATTCCCTCCACTTGTGCATATCTTTTGCAAACCAATCTTTCTTTTTTTGGTAACCTGTCCATATTCATTCAATTTGTTCCTGAACACCCATTTCATCCCAATGAAATTTTTATATTTTGGTTGTGGGACTAATTTCCAAGTGTTATTCTTCTTGATTTGATCTAATTATTTATTCATAGCTACTACTCAATGTTCATTCTCGCTGGCTTCCTCAAAACTACTAGGCTCAAAGGTTGCTAGAAAAGCAATGTGAGCTTCTTGTGATGAACGAAGCTATCGACCTTCATTTATGTCACCAATGATTTGATTTGATCGATGGTTCTTTTGAATCCATTCTTTTGTTCTCTTTGGAGGATATTCTTGTTGTTGTCCATGTATATCTTGATGATCATTATTTACTTCTTCCTGGTTGATAGTTACTTCTTGTTCTATAATTTTCTCTCTATCTTTTTCAGCCTCTGTCTCAAGTTTCAAAGATTCTAGATCCTCAACATTATTCATTAGAAAACCATCTTCGTCAAATGTAACATTTATGATCTCCACTATATGTTTTTTTCTAAGATTATAGCATTTATAGGCCTTCCTTTTGCATGAGTAGCCACCAAAGATACATTCGTCAACACATGATTCAAACTTCCCAACTTTTCATCTTCTCTTTTGATATAACATTTGCTTCTAAAGATTCTAAAATATTTTCCATTAGCCGACTTTCCTTTCCATAATTCATATGGGGTCTTGTTGCAATTATTTCTGAGAAGACTTCGGTTGATAATGAAGACTGCTGTATCAATTGCTTGAACCCAAAATTTTTCATCCAATTTTGAGTCCTTCAACATTGTTCTACCCATTTCATGTACAGTTCTATTCTTTCTTTCAGCAACTCCATTTTGCTAAGGTGTTCGTGCTGTTGAAATTTCCTTTTTATTCCATTTTCGCCACAATATTGCTGAAATAATTTGGAAGTGAATTCTCCACCATTATCTAATCTTAAACACTTTATTTTCAAATCAATTTCATTTTCAACCAACTCCTTGTAGATCTTAAAGCACTCAAATGCTTATGATTTTTTCTTTAGGAAAATGACGGCTGTCATCCTGGTATAGTCATCTATCATTAACATGAAATATAATTCTCCTTCTAAGCCTTTTGTTCTCACAGGACCATAAAGATCAGCATGTATCAATTCCAATGGATGTGATGAAAAGTTTGGACTTTTGTCTACTTGCCATGCCGACATGCCTCACATAGTGTGTTGGAAGGTTTTGATATTTTCAGCATTTCTCGTACTGCTTCCTTTTTTCTTGTCCTGACAAGATTGTCAAAGTTTATGTGACCCATTCGTTTGTGCCATAACCAACTTTCATCTTCTTTAGCTAGTGGACATGCCTTAGTTGCTTCATCCTTTCTATATATGTAGTTTGGAGCTCGACTTGTTGTAGCCACAATTTTACCATACCTGCCTTTCCTGATTTCACATTTTGTGGAGTAGAATAGCATTGTGTGTCCTTGATCACACATTTTTCCAACACTGAGCATATTGTGATTCATGTTTTCGACCAATAGAACATTCTTGGCTATAACATCTTTGCTTCCGAGAGTGACGGTACCTGATCCTATAACATTTGAAGATCCATCATTTCCAAAGGATATGGTTTCATCCTTCTTCTCTTTCAGAGATACAAATTTCTTTCTATCTCCAGTCATATGCATTGAGCAACCGTTGTCAACATACCACACATCTTTATTTTTGTGAGCCTTGAGAGCGAGAGCACAATTATCAGTCTTCTTCTTCTTCCATGTTCGTTCATTCTATGGCTTCGAAGATTATTCTAGAGGATTTTCAAGTCTGCAGCCTTTGGCTATGTGTCCAAAGTTCTAACATTTGTAACATTTCATATTATTTCTTAAATGCTCAAATCTATTGATGTTTTGTTGAGCCCTGGGAGGTTCATATTTGAAGAATCTCTTGGAATTGTATTGGTTCCTAGGGTACGTGCGACATTCTACAACTTTATGACCAAATTTTCCACATGAATAACAATAGCCATGAAAAATATGTTGGTACCTGGATGAAAATCTTCGTCAAGGAATCGTCTTCCAAGGATGTGCTTGCGAATCTTGTCCAATGAAGTCTTCATGTATGTCAGATCTCATAGGTTCATTGTATTTTGTTGTAGAAGTTCCTGCTTCTTCTTCTTTGTAACCGAGGCCAGTTCTGTCGTTGTAAGATCGTTGATTGTTGATGAGTTCTTCCAATGCCCTTGAGATGTTGGCATAGTTTTGGACAGTTTTTCCCTTCTTCACTTCCTTACGCAGCGAGACTACTTCGAATTCTAATGCTTCCCTTTCTTGGTTGCTTTCTTCCAACTTATTTTGAAGTGACTCTTCAATACATTTGTGTTCTTCAACCTCAATTTTGAGACCTTGAACTTTTTCTTCAAGAGTGTTGGAATGGATCTTCTCAGCATTGAGCTCTTTTATAAGCTTGATTACCTCCTCATAAAATTCTTCTATTGTCAACCCTTCTTCTTCATTGTTTGATACTTCTTGTTTATTGTGCTTGGCCATAAATAATACTTTGTCATTGGCTTCTTCTTTGCTGTCACTTTCTTCATCAGATGAGGAGATATCTTCTTTAGAGAGAAAGTTCCTTTTAGATCCTTTATTTTTGCCTTGCTTGTTGAATTTCTTAAAGCCTTTCTTTCCTTTTGAGTTGCCATCACTTTTGTTTGGACATGTTTCTACGAAATGCCCAACCTCACCACAACCGAAACATATCAATGGAAGTTTACCTTTGAATTTTCCCTTACCAGGTTTTAGTTTTCTCGTAAAGTAAGCATATTCTTCATCTGAAAGACCTTCTCCATCATCTCTCTTTTCTTCACACTTGCAGATGCATGTCATTTCAATTGAAGGTTTTTTGTCCTTATTGGTTTGCTTAGATGCAACGAACGCAGTTTCTAGATTTGAAGTACCCTTTTCTTCATCAAGTCTCATTTCATATGCTATGAGAACTCCATGTAATTCCTCTTTGCTGAGTTTGTCCAGATTTTCACTGTATTCTAAGACTGATACCTTTGGGTTGAATCTCCCTGGTAATGTTCTAAGAATCTTCCGTATAATATTCTTCTCGCCAACTGGCTCTCCCAATCCTTCCAGAGTATTGGTTATTTCATCAACGTATTGGAAGTATGCAGCAATGTTGCAATCTTCTTTCATTTTGAGTTGCTTAAATTTTCCTCTATAGATTTGAAGCTTTGCTTCTTTAACATTTGAATCACCTGCATATATATTCTCAAGCTTCTCCCATACATGTTTGGTGGTTTTACAGCCCAACACCTTATGATAAGCAGATTCAATAATTCCACTGATAATAATATTCTTTTCTTTTGCATCATTTACCAAATTCTTCTTACCTTGTTCATCCACGGTTGATGTAAATCCATTTTGAACAGTTTCCCATACTTCGTAAACTTGCGCCAAGAGATAGACCTCCGTTCTTGCTTTCCAAAGTGCATAATTATTTTCATTGAATAGAGGTAAACCATTCTTGGTATGCAACATGACCTCCTTCCAGATGTTAAACCACTATTGAAGGAACCAAGCTCTGATACCAATTGTTGGAAATACTGAGAGGGAGGGTGAATCAGCATTTCTTTCAATTAGAGCATTAGTTAATCTTCAATTATTATCAGTGTTTGTACAATGATAGAAAAAAACAAGAGAAACACAAATGCACACATTTTTTAAGGTGGAAATCCACTCTGGGACAAAAACCACCTAATGCTTTTCTAATAATTCTTTTCAACTCCAATTGAAAATAAAGCTCCAACTTCATAGAATCTAGAAAATCATTCTTCTCTAGCTCCCACTAGATGGACGCTCCAATGCCAAAGATTCTTTAGTAGTCACTGAACATATTCCCCAACACCCAATGAGCTACAACTCATCCTAGCACCACCCTACCACCCTATAGAAGAATAAAAGAAGAATGGACTCCCATACCAGGGAAAATGGTCCACTTTACAATGATATAGAATGATGCAGAAGAAGAAGATATACTAGACCATAACCCCAACTTTGACACAACCACCTAATGATGATCCTAGACCTCCCAACATTGCCTCTTCAACCCTTGGCAGATAGATACTAGTACAATTTGTATAATAATGTATTTACAATGACTAAGTACAATGATACCTTTACAATGATTGTATGCAGTGCTGCCCACTTGAAGACTTCATATGATGAACTTCTTGTTGCTGTTATGCACCTTGGTTTCTTCTCTTGTCATGCTACCCTATTTTTCACCTTGTTTTTCTTTTCTTCTGTAGAAATTCTGGTCCTTTGCAATCCTTGACAACACATGATCTAGCTTTTTCTTGCCTTCCAGGAGCTCGATATTGAATCTGGTGTATCTCTGTTATTTCAGATCCTCAATATCTGATTTTCGGCCCTGCAGTAGTCCTCTGAGTCTTATTTCCAATGCCATAGGTCTGACCCAATTTGGATTCTTCAAGATAGAGTTATACCCAATTTCTCACACTACCCTAATTATGGACTGTTTCAGTAGAGCACATTGTGCGGCATTCCACGTGTCACTGTTTCTTCATTTGCCTCTGAAATTGATAGAGAAAAAACTAAAGACTATGCAATATCTACCAATTTTTATAGAATTCCAATATGATACTCAGAGAGAGATTTATGATGATTTTACCAAGGTCACTTCTTTGAGATGAATTTCAGGAGCCTGCAAAAACCCTTAATTCCACAGATCATATCTCCAAAAATATTGTGCAACTTGATCTGAAATTTTTACTGTAGCTTCCTCAGTATTTTGGCTTTGCCTCATAAAAATTTCATCTTTTGAGCCTTCGTAGAAAAAAAATTTAGAGCGAAAATTCCACGATGACCTGTTTCAGATGGCCGAATCCCATGCATAAGGAGGAAATGAAGATCACAATTTATATGAATGCTTAAGTTGAGAGGGGCTTCAACAAGTGAACGTGGGAGGGATCTTAGGAGCTTAAAAAATATTAATTATGACTTTTCAATGACCCATTCCCAAACCCCATGGGGTTTTAGCCCACTAACTAGGGGTACAAACTTCAAACATGAATATCTCTCAAACCGTGAAGAATTACATGGCGTGCCATATATCAACGAAAACATCTCGACAAGTAGAAACCATCAAAAGAATTATTGACCCAGAATATATTAATTTGGTAGGTAAAAATTCCCATGCAATATTGGGTTAGCCCCTGGTGCTTCTTGGGTTGACATCAATGACAACCGTTGATGAACAAAATCATTGAATTATTGATAAGAATATGAAATAGAAGGCATAACTGTAATTTACCTCAAACTTACCTCAAGCATTTGATCTTCCAAACCATATTTTAGTTGCCATTATTTTTTGCATTTTCTTTTAAGGGTTGATTCTGTAATTCCTCCAGGTATATTTTAGGTACATGTCCATTTTCTTACTTCTGATGTAAGTTGCAAGTTAGCACTTATTCATGCATAAATAAATTGATAAAATTACTAATTCACAGATTTTGTCAAACACTTTGCAAAATATCCTAAAACCATTTCTAAAACATGCATATAACTACTTGAAACAAAACCATAAATTGTGAAATACTTACCCAATTCCTTTGGAATTTATTTATTGCAGTTACCTTCAACAATATTTGGCTTTCCTTTCTCAAATTCTACAATACCAAGATTAGTACCATAAACTACACCGGTAGTAACTCTAATATTGAGATCTAAACATCCATACATATAGATTGATCTAGTCTTCATTTTTAGCTAATCAAAAATATTATATATAACATAACACTAAACCAAAATTAGATGCTTACAATAGTTTAAATGTCTGCTTTTTATTTTATGCTAAAGCTATACTATAATTTTAGGACAATGCAAATTATACCTGAAGAGATATTCAGCTCCAATCGTTGAGAATATGATCCACCTCTGATCCCTTAACCAACTCATTTGAACCATCTGGATTTCCACCCAACCATATCCAAGGAGAACTTCTCCCCCTGGAACCCCCAAGCTGTAAGAGCTCACAACTAGTACCCAAATATGGCAGTAGAGAGATATACAAGGCAATTTTAGGAAGACAAGTTTCACTTCCTCTCAATACCACTCATGGTCAGCTCCACCATGTAGAGCTACATAGTAATTTAGTTTAGGAATTTCAAATTTATTTCGAAAGAAATTGACTACTCTCCAAGTCTCTCCCTCTCATAATATTTTTCAAATCTCTCCAACTCTTGGTATCAAAATGCACCTCCCTTAAGTGAGAATACATGATACACATATATAGGAGGAGCTAAAAATTCTTGTCATAAAATAGGAGTAATATGAATGCGTTGTATCCATTTTAGAGGAGTGTAACTCATGCCGTTAAGGAGAGGTGTGCATGCCTTATGTTAAGTCCCTATATTAATAGTGTAGCCCCTTATTATGTTAGTGTAGCCCCCCTTAATGTTATTATTGTACCCCTGTAACCCCCATATTGTTATTATTGTGCCCTTAAATTATTATTGTTAGGTCGGCTAGGATTACATTGTGGCCCACTAGGATTATATTATGGCCCCATGGACTCCTATATATAGAAGGAGGTTTTGTTCATTTGTATCATCCAAGAATTGTTCATTTATGTAATGTATTGGAGGTTGCCCCCTCGAAGTGGCTTATTTCTAAGGCATGGATATCTCTTTTCTTCTATTTTTGGAGCTGGTTACACAACATTTGGTATCAGAGGCTTGGGATTCTAGGGTTTCGCTGCTCCAAACAGGTCATCGTGGAATTTTCGCTATAACTTTGTTTCTACAAAGTTTCAGAAGCTGAAATTTTTAGGGTGTGAAGCTGAAATCCTGAGGAATATTTTCTAAAAATTTCAGAGCTTAGTTCACAATATTTTCGGATATATCATCTGTGGAAGTTAGGTCTTGTTTGAAGCTCCTAAACAGGTCATCGTGGAATTTTCGCTATAATGTTTTTTCTACGAAGGGTAAGAATCTTAAATTCATATGGTGCGAAGCTGAAATCTTGGGGAAATTCATCAAAAAATTTCAGAGCTTGGTTCACAATATTTTTGGAGATATGATCTGTGGAAGGTAGTGCTTTTTCAGGCTCCTAATTTGCATCTTAAAGAGGTGATCGTGGGAAAAGTTCAATAACTCTCTCTGGAGATTGGATTGGAGTGACGTTAAAAACTTTTCGCAAGTACACGGCACGTAGTTTTCTATCTATCAATTATAGAGCCAAAGGAGGAAAAGTGACATGTGGCAAGTCGTACAAGTTTTCTCTACTGAACTAGTCCATAATTGGGTCATTGTGGGAGATTGGACATAAATTTGTCTTGAAGAATCTAAATCAAATCAGACTGTGGCATTTGAAAGCAGCTTCAGAGGGTTAATACAAGGAAAATTTTTAGATATTGAGGATCCACAATTATAGAGATAATTCAATTTCAATATCGAGCTCCTCCAAAGCAAGTAAAAGGTGTGTATTTTTTTTTCAGAATTGCATAAGTCTTGTTTTAAGAATCAAGTTGAATTGATTCCAAGGGAATATTGTAGAATAGATATTAGTATTGGATTCTAAAATGGCCCCTAAAAAGAATTCCATACGTCCCTCAAAAAACTATACTATGACGCATGAAGAGGAAGAGTTGCCGGTATGAGATATCAACATTATGAGTACCAAGTGCAATAAGTTTCAATCTTACGAAGAGCAATTGAAGATGAAATAGATGGTTTAAAAGCGAAATGGAGGCTAATTTGGATGGTTTGAAGGATAAAAAATAATAGCAAATATGGATGATAAATTAGTGGAAGATCACATCGAGCATCAACAACAAGTTCTCCAACTCTCAAAGGATAACCTAACTTTGGTGCATAATCTAATGAAACAACAGGAAGATCAACATCACATCGAAAGAAGTTATGAAGCAGTCACAGAAATACGAACTTGAGAAGTACAAAAATTTTTAGATTATCTCAGCAAGTGGAAGATCTTTCTTGTAGAAGATTCCACATGGGAGGATGAGAATTTTATACAGAAGCATCAAGAAATAATCAAGCGTTGAAGACAACACTTGTTTGAAGGAGAGAGGCATGTTAGGTCCCTATATTACTAGTGGAGTCCCTTATTATGTTAGTGTAGACCCACTTATTGTTATTGTTGTACCCTTGTAACCCCCATATTTTTATTATTGTGCCCTTACATTATTATTGTTAGGTCGGCTAGGATTACATTGTGGCTCCACTAGGATTACATTATGGCCCCACTTGGACTACTATATAGAAAGGAGGTTTTGTAAATTGTATCATCCAAGAATTGTTCATTTATGTAATGTATTGGAGGTTGCCCCCTCGAAGTGGCTCATTTCTAAGGCATTGATATCTCTTTTCTTCTCTTTTTGGAGCTGGTTACACAACACCTTATTTAAGGAGAGTGTAACATATGCATTAAAGAGAGTGTAAGATGAATATTTTATGAAATTTCTTTAATGAGTGTGTTATCACCCAATTCTTTTTTTTTTCAAAACATTGTATGTCAAAATTGTTTTTTATCGTGGTCTTAAATAGGTCAAAAATTCATTTTTAGTTTGGTTAAGGGTAGGTCATGTTAGGGATCTATAATTTTAGCAAATTGGTGAGACTAAAACTGCAGAAGGAACATCATTTCAACCAACTTTGGGATTCTAGGATCTAGCCCTCCTGAATCCGGAGAGGGATCTCTCCAATAAGTGCAAAGATGGATTTGTCTTTGAAGTTTGGGGTTATGATATTAGGCTAGTTATGAAGGCCAAGGGTTTTTTTTTTTTTGGATGGTTGAGCATGATTATTGTTTGAGGTTGAAAGTCCCAAATGCAAAGAGTTTCAAAGGTGAGAAGTTGCGAGCAATCATAGCAATCTTCGGCCAAAAAGATAGATAATTGCAGGTTTTAGTCCATTGGGCTATGGAGTCATAATAGGATTTAATTGGAACAACAAGAAGCAAGAGTGATTCATGGGGCAAGTCATCTATGTCTAAGGATCTCTTTGAAGTTTGATTTATAGAATGAAATGATTACAATAAGAAGGAGAGTTAAACAGATGCAGAACAAGAGCAGCCCAGGATCTAATAAGTACTTTTAAACTAGTCAACCTTTGACATAGACTCAAGAAAAACATAAAAGCAAACTAGGATCTGGTGAGTACTTTTAAACTAGCCAGCCTTTGATACACTTTCAATAGAAAACATTTTAAAATAAAGGGAAACTTGAAGGCAACTTTTGGAGTAGAAACTAGCGGGTCGGGCTCACCACAAATCCTTTCCTAGCTCTGCTTTACTTAGTTACTTTCAAGACAAACACAAAGATAACACAGAATGGCCTAAGATCTGGTAAGTACTTTTAAACTAGCCAGCTTTTAACACATTCCAAGGGAAACATCCAGATAATAGTGGGGAAAAAAATGCGACCAGGGCTCACCATATCTTCCTCAATTCATCTTCACAAAACATATACTGAAAATAACATTTAAGAATAACATTTAGCTAAGACAATAAGACGAGGGAACACCAACATTCCTATGCTTGAACTGAATTAAATCATTCCTAAATAACACAGTTTAGAAGAAAACGTTCAGATAAATATTTTCAGTCAGAGAAGGTTAATGATGTACAATAGGTCCTAACTCTATACATGTTGTCCTTTATAAGAGAATATGAGACATAGTGAAAACAGAAACAAATTAACAAGTTACAATTAGAGAAACATCACCGTCAACATAGAATAGGATCCCATAAATCAGCTTGTATTAATGCTCCAAACCAGTTACAGCTTTAAGTCCAGTGCTTTAGGTTAGACACCATCTACACATGTCAGCCTAACCCATATATCACCAACAGAGCTCCAAGAGCCGGTGAATACTATGTACAATCAGAAGTTTAAGCTCAAGTGTATATCAAAGTTCTACAACCAACCCCTCACTCATCCTCTGCAGAAGTATTTATAGAAGGATGAGGAGGTGAGATATGATAAAAGATCTCAATTACAATTAATACATACTTAATGGCTGCTTGGCCTTTGAGGGGCTCAATGAAGAAACTTACATACATATCCTCTGTATTAAATTATTTTACATAAAGATTTAAGCTCTGTGGGAGCTTTTGTTGACCTTTGAGGCTGAGTGTAATTTTTGGAGTAACTCTGCAGATATTTCTTGCATTGAATGGCTTGCAGAGGTAACTCCCTGACTGCGCTGAGGCAAATATCTTCATTTGATCAATAACTTAGGCCTTTGTTTTGAATGTTTTGAGGCACAGGTGGCATTTATGGTAGCTGAGGAATAAATTTGCATCAATTTGTGGCGATGGAGGGTTTCCTGTCAGTTAAAACACTTCAGATCTTCTTTAACCTATGTTTTAAATCGGGGATTAGGCTTTTGATAAACATTCTTAGCCATGATCCCCGCAAAGCCTGTCCTTTAATCCTCTGCCCTGATAAATTCGGTCTTTGTCACTGATACTCTCTGAATGTGCCTGATTCATGGTTTTTTCTAATGTACAGGGATGCGCAAGGTTATGTAGCATCAATTCTTCATGAATCATTGACAAAACATAGATTTTAAACCCTGTGATGATTTTCCTTGATGAATCAAAGGCAGGAAAATCATCATCCTCCACCCTCGAATTTTCTTCAAAAATGGCGAGAAAACCATTTAAAGCCTGTAAAATACAAAAAAATATTATAAAATCCTACATATATAGGTTTACTGCTACAGAGGGCATGTGGAGGAAGCATGGTCGTTGGATGGCATCATCCAACGGTCAGGATTGATCGGAGAAGGCAGAAGAAATATTAAATCAAAGTCGTCGATCGCGCAGAGATCGTCAGTTGGGAGCAAAGGGGAAAGTCAAAACGGAGAATCGTTGACTGGGCGACAAAATCAAGGTGATGGAATATGGACCGTCGATCTGTAGATCAGATTTACGGTGGAGATTAACTGGATGGCGCGTCGTAGTCCGGTTAACGATCGAGCATCTTTGGTGAGCGATAGCCATTGGATGGCCCGCCCCAGATCCGACGGTGAACAGTAATATCGCTATGCGTCCATGTCCAAATGATAACGCATGATGGGCAAGCGGTTTGAAAAAGTACAGGGACACATGTCATGTGATGTATGGAATCGCTGGCGATGGGGAAAAAAAAGCTTTCGTCCAAAGATGGTGCGATGGATACCGCCGGTTTTGGGCAATCAGCTTATGGATGGCGGGGACCACATGGAGACGAACTCTGCACCATCGATCTGCAGATCATATCGACGTCGGAGGTTAAGTTGAAATTCAGACCGGCGGATAAGTTCATAAAATAAAAAACCTAAGAATTAAAATAACCAAAGGTTTTAATACTTCGGGCGGAGAAATATTTAAAGGCTTGGTGCCCGACTGCGGGGCCGAGGGTCGTATGAAGGGTTATACGACCAGGGAATTATGCAGGAAGGGGCTAGGACCCATATATGTACAAAATACGGGTTTTATGGTTTTCCAGTGGTTTTCAAGGGAAAATGAGGGTTCTGATAAGGCTTTAAAGTGGGTTTTAAACCTTATAAAAGTGGATTTTTATGAATGGAAGAAAAGAACTCATGAAAAATGGAGGAATTTTATGGAGAAATAGGGAAGCAAAAGAAGGTTAGTTTTGGAAGAAGGGGAAAAGGGAAATGGGGCTTGCAGCGGTATTCTAGCTTGGAAATCAACAGGATTTCTGAGTTGTGAAGGGAAACAGAAGTGAAGTTTTGGACAGAGGAAAGGCATGAGGCCTTCAAGAATCTTCAAGAACCAACACTTTTTAATAATAAATTTTTTTCCTTGAAGGCTCAAAAATTCTTAGCCACCTTTTGATATAACAAATTTTACAAGTGGCTAACAGTGGCTCCACTTAGGGATGGTGCCTTCCTGAAGGCATCAAGAACTTCAAACTTGCATTCTCTGGGAGGCTGACCTGTGCCTGATCTGTTATGTTCTCTAGGAGGTTCACCTGTGCCTGATCCATTGGGCTACTTTTCTTTGACTAAACGATCTTGTTTTGAAAACATACTATTAGCCATAAAAACAATGGTTCTTTTATCAACAAGCTTTCTACCTACCCAATCCTACTGATCTAAAATTTTTTCTTCATTTAGAGTGCACTTGGATTGGAAAATTTTTTACAACATTTTATTCTTTTGAAAGCAGGAAATCTAATATATTTCTACTCCTTATTTCTCCCTGAACTCAGATTAAACAATTGAGTTCATATGCTTCTCTACCTATTCTACTATCTGTTGGGATTAAACTGTCCAACAGATTTTTATTCTCTAAATTCTAAATATAAATTTAAAAACAGTCAAGTCAAGATTAAACTGTTTGACTTGCTGTGATCTATGGCATAAAAAAAAGCTACACATAGAAATTTATTTTACAGAAAATTAAAACAAAATAGAAGGCTTAAGATCTGAAAATTGAAAACTCTTCCTTCATCTTTTTAACAGCTCTTTTCTAACTTTTATTTGAGTTGTTCCTACTTTGTTTTCCGGTTCAGATTTTGAGCTAATTAGAACCAGATTTACCTCTTTATGACTCAAGAAATGAAATAGATTTGATTCAACTCTTTATGGAAACTAAGGTTCGGGTTTTTAAAATTTTTGAACCTTTAATTTCTATCCTAAACTATCTACTGATCAGCCAAGATTAAATAGTTTGGAAAATCAAATTCACTATCCTATTAGCAGAAAATTTAAAACTAATTAGTCAAGATTAAGTTGTTTGACTAACTAGAAGTGTGTTTTTCAGGAGTGGCATTTAAGCTTGCACACTTTCAGATTTGTTTCTCTTTTTTTTTTTTTGGTATGGGGCTATACCTTTCTTTTTTTCATAATCTGCCCTCTTTTCTTTCTTTTCATTTTTTTTGTATTTTTTATTTTTCTAACTTTGAATGCAATGGTGGATGAAATATTTACAGTGGAAAAAAGATAAAAAGGCTTTCAGAACATAACATGGATCAAGATAAGTAATGCTTAAGCATCCTGCCATTGACAGGACCTCCAAACAGTTCTGCTCCATTCAATTCCTACAAGAAAAATGCATTGTTACCAGCAGCTGAGTGAATAGAGTAAGGACCAAGCCATAAGTTGTCAAATTCTCCATGCTTGCCCTTCTCTTCCCTTCTTGAATCCCACTTTATAACTTTTCCCCCAATCTTGAAATTGCTGGCCTTTGTTCTTCTGTCAAAAAGATTTTTAATGTTGTCCTGCTTCTGCAATGCTTTGCTATACACTTCCTCTCTGGTTTGCTGAAGATGAATGGTCTGGTTCACTCTTCTGATCATGTCATTTTCTTTAGTTTGTAACTCTTGAATCAACTTCATTACTGGTATCCCAAGGCTGTTTGGAAAAATTTCATCAGTACCATACACAAGCTGGAAAGGTGACATACCAATAGATTTCTTCAAAGTCAATCTGTCAGCCCGGAGTGTATGAACCAGCTTTGTGTGCCAAGACTTCTTATTGTCCTCCAATAGTTTCTTGATTATGTTCACTAAGCTTTTTTTGGAGGATTCTGCAAGTCCATTACCTTGAGGGTAATATGCCATGGAATTCCCCAATGTTATGTGATATTTATGACATAACTCAACCATTTTCCTTGATCTAAATGCTGCTGCATTATCAATGATAATCTTGGTAGGACAGCCAAATCTAGAGAGAATGTTAGTCTCCATAAATTTTATAATAACTGAATCATTGACCTGTCTACAAGGTATGCCTTCTATCCACTTAGTGAAATAGTCTATGGCAGTAAGAATCCATCTATGCTGGGCAGAAGATGGTGGGTGGATTTCTCCTATAAAGTCAAGTCCCCACTATTGAAAAGGGGCCTCAACAGTGATTGGATGCAGAGTTAGGGGTAACAGTTTTCTTTTGCCTTCAAAAAGTTGATACTTATGACAGGCTATGATCATTTTGTGCACATCATGGAAAAGAGTAGGCCAATAGAAACTAGCCGTAAAAATTTTGTTGGTTTTTGTCTTCCAGTACAAATGGCCTCTGCACTCTCCTTCATGGAACTGGTGCTTGACCTTCTCTGCATCAAACTCAGGCAAAAATTTAAGCAATAGACCACTTACATTTTTCTAATAAAGACATCTATCTATAATGCAATAGTTTACAGCTTTCAATTTGAGGAATCTTGCCTTTGTTTTTGTCAAACCAGGAGGTGTATTAAAATTAAGCAAAACATGAAAAATATCGGCATACCAAGAGGAATTCATAAAATGGTTTTCAACAATAGGAGTTGAGAGTTCCTCTTGATCATCCAAAGAATTAATCATATTAATATCAAGAACTTCAAAATTGGATTCAGCCATCAATCTAGATAGACCTTGGCCTTTGATGAGTTTAGTGGGTTTTATCTCTAAATCATATTCAAGAATAATATCGATCCACTTACCTCTCTTACCATCTGGATCCTGTGTTAGAATGTCTTTAAAAACTGAGTTTGGGACAAAGGCAATGATGTGTGAGTGAAGGATGTATACTCTAAAGTCTTTCAAAGCTTTAACCAAACAAAAGCTTGCTTTTCCATAATGTTATACTTCAAAGGGGCATCCCTCAATGCCTTGCTAAAGAATTCAATAGGCTGCTCTTGTCCTTGCAGATTTTTCTGTAAAAGGACAGCAGCTATGGTATGTTCTGATGCAAATGAAAAAATATAAAAATCCTTTGAAAAATCAGGACTTATGAGAACTGATGTTTTGGTTAAAGCTTGTTTCACCAGTTCAAAAGACTTATTTTATTCCAAGGTCCATTTTACCCCTTGCTCCTTCTTTAACATGTTTGTGATATTCCTAAGGAGCTTAGCCAAGTTGGGGATGAACCTTCTTAAAAAGTTAATATTTCAAATGAAAGACTACAACTCTTTGATGTTTTGAGACTAAGAGATTTGCAATATGGCCTCAATCCTCTTAGGATCTATCTTTATACCCTCCTCAGAAATAATGTGCACAAGAAGTTTACCTTCTTGGAGACCAAATAGTGTCTTCTTAGGGTTTAAGGATGTCCCAAAATTTCTGCACTTCTCGAAAACTTTTCTTAAATGTTCTAAGTGCTCTTCATCTGTTTTTTAAAACACAATGACATCATCCAAATAAATGATGATGAAGAAGCCCAGTTCCTCCGAGAATTCTATGTCCATGGCTCTTTGAAAATTTTCTCCAGCATTCATTAGACCAAAGGGCATTTTCACATACATGAAAGTGCCCCATGGTGTAGTGAATGTTGTCTTTAATTGATTAGCAGGGTGAACTAAGATCTGATTGTACCCTGAATAGCCATCCAACAAAGAAATTCTTCTAGACCCTACCACCCTTTGTAAAATGTGATCCATCTTTGGTAAAGGGTAGTTTTCTTTTAATGAAGCTTTGTTTAAGTCTCTAAATTCTATACAAAGCCTGATATCTCTAGTTTTCTTCCTAACAGACACCAGATTAGACACCCACTCAGAATATCTAACAGGGACAATAATACCAGCATCATACATTTTCATGATCTCCTTCTGAACCAATGGTAACTGAAGAGGGTTTATTTTGTGCAGTTTCTATTTGAATGGTTTTTGGTTTTCTTTGAGGGGAATTTTGTGCTGTATTATTTCAGTGTCATAGGACTTGAGATCTTCGTAACTCCACACAAAAACATCAGAAAACTCTTTAAACAACTCAATGTATTTGAGTTTAATGTGAGCTGGTAAATTCTTAGACAGTTTAATCATCATAGGTTTAAGTTCATTGTCTATATTACACTCTTCTACTTCAGCCTCTACAGGTTCCATTTTTGGTTTTTTGGCCACATCCTTAAGATCAAACAACTCTTCCAAAGGTGTTAGACCACTTGGAAAACTCTCATCTTTAGAGTGCAGAGTTTCTAACTCATCTTTTTCAAAATCTGCATCCAATTATGTTTTGTTTTTTAGTTTTCATGACAGCAGGTTAATATTAACAGGTTCAGGAGATGGTTCCTCTTCACCAAGGAAATTTTATTCACTGCAGTCTGTATCATAATCCGAGTCTAAACTGTGTAGTTCAAACTCATTTCTGAATTGCATGAAGTCTTCTATTTGTCTATCATTGTCAAACACCTGCCAATACTTTTCATTATCAGGTACAGCTGGTCTAAATTTTATCTTAGTTGTGTAGTCTTTGGTTTCATATGGCGTCAAGCATGTCCTAGCTGCAAAGGCTAAATTGTGGGCCGCAATATTTCTTTTTCTTGGGGAAAAAAACAGTTTGGACTCCTCAAAAATTTTCAAAAGGTCCATGACATCGTTCTGGTAGGCTCTTTGTGTGGGATGATTTGCGTTATATTCCCCATTGACTTGCCTAATGACTAATTCTGAATCCCCATACACATTAATTCTTGTGGCTCCCAACCTTTTCAATAGATGCAAGCCTAAGAGAAAGGATTCATATTATGCTATGTTATTGGAACACTAAAAATTTAACTTGCAGGAAATGCTTTTGGAGTGGTTATTTTTAGTGTTGGAAATCCAGACACCTGCACCAGCGTTGGTCCTAGCGCAGGAACCATCAAAATACATACTCCACAGAGGAATTTTTTCGGTTTCATCCTAGTTACCATCCTCTTCAACTACTATGCTTTCTAAATTTTCATGATTAGCGGCACTTAATTGAAATTTTTTTTACTCTTCAGGTTTTGTGTTAAGTGGAGGCACGTTTTCTTGAGTGTCAAGGTTTAAAAGAAAAGGGTGCAGGACTTGTAGTTCAAGACCTTTGTTTATTTTTCTACTGTTTAATGTTTCAACAAACCGTTTTGACAGTTCTATGGTGTTTTCCTCTTCCTCCCTATCGGCCATTAATCCTATTAAAGTGACCTGTTCACCAAGTGTTTCCTCATTAATCATGATGAAAGAATCAAGGCCAGTGTTTACAAAATACATAGGAGAGTTTTGTGGTTTGTCTTGACTTGTAACTGTGTATTGCATATGAGACTCCCTGTAAATTCTTCTATTGTGATTGAAAACATGGATAGTCACATATGTCATGTCCATTTGCATAGTCCCTTGTAACTTAGCTCCCCATGATCTTGATAATAGCATTCCATACTTTGGGGGTACGTCAGCCACAACAATATCCATGACTAAGCATTTGGCTGGAATTTCGGCTAAGTTAACACAAAGGTCTTTGATTAATCCTAAACATTTTACTCTGCTAGAATCAAAAGAGTACAGATCTTTCTAAGGTCTGGTGATTTCTATACCAAGGCTCTCCATTACAGCTTTTGGCATTAAATTATGAGAAGCCCCGGAATCATGCATAGCATTGTGCAAAATTTTGTCATGAACGTTTAAACTTACATAAAAGGGGGAACAGGTCCCTCTTGATATCTACCTTCAATCTTAGGACCAAAAATCAGCTCTGGTTGGTCATCATTAAGATTGACAGTGTCCTCATTCTCTTCAATGTTTAAAGCCTTCAAAATTTGGGTCCTATATACATTTTGGGCAGCTAACTCAGTCAAGGGAATGGAGATTTTGATCTTTGAAATTTCCTGCTCCAGGCTAAAAGTAATTTGACTCTTTAAAGTGTTGTTTTCAGCCTTATTAGCTATCATTTTATCAGCAATATCGGATTGCTGATTTGTTTTATTTACACTAGACAAAATTGTTTTCACAGGAGTACTAGCTGAAGTGTTAGTACTGCTAATGTCTGCACTCTGTTTTTCTTTGTTTTGAGTGTCTTTCTCTTTATCATTACCAGAATTTACAACCACTATTTTATCCTTTTGTTTGACAATTTTAGGCTTGGTTGTAGGGTTGTTTTGTGAAGATTTTTCAGAGGTTTTTTTGTTGGGGGTTTGTTGACTAGTTTTGCTTCTAAGGTCATATTCTCTTTGAGGCTCTATGATGACGTTTTCCATGTCTTGATGACAATTTTCATCATCATCTCTTTTGTCATCATAAGGTGTGTATAGACCTTGTTTTCTATCATAATGAATCTCAAAGTCATCATTGTCTACCCCAAACATGTTGACATCATCTCCCTCTGTTATCTCATTCGTTTCCTCAACCTCACTTACATAATTTTGATGAAAGGGAGGAATGATCTTCTGATCATCTTCCCTAGGTCTGTTTGGAGGTTGGTTCCTTCTAACATTCTGATTCTGGTTCTAGTTTCTATTTTGAGGAGCAGTTTGGTTTTGATTTTCTTCTGCTCTCTTAATTATGCTCATCTATTTCCTCATTTCTTCCATAATTCTCTCCATATTTGAGTTGGAAGTAGAAGGTGTGGATTCTTCTCTAAAGGAAACTCTCTTTTCATTTTTCATTCTTTCTCTTTTTTCCATTAAGTTGACTTCCACAGAAAGAGCGCCTCTTTGCATATCTTCAAGAGTTGCAAAATCTCTCTCTCTCAGTTGATAGGTCATGTCAGAGTCAAACCCTTCAGGAAACTTGTTTAGATATGAGCCCTGTGGAGGTTTTAGTTACGGGGAAAGTGCATTATACACACTATTGAATATGGTGCAATAAGCTTGCACACTTTCCCCAGTGTTTCTATGGAGGTTCTTGTAGTCAGAAAGGACTTGGAGAGGGTTTTTCTTTACTTCCCATTTGTTTAAGAATGATTGATGGAAGTTGTTATTGCCTAAATCTACCTCGGGCTGAAGGAAGGCAAAGTTCAGGGTAACATCAAACCATGCTCAATCTGGTACCTAGCCCTAGCAGATCAAGAGAGGGCTCTCTCCAGGTTAATCTCAGCAAAAATAATCAATAGGGCTTGAGATGACTTGAAATAAAGGATAATTTTAGGCTAGGTATATAAGTAAAAGAGTTTGGCTTTTATTTTGGGGGTTTTTTTAGAATCAAAGGGAAAGGCAGTTTTGGGTTCGGGGATGAGGCCTAGTTTTTGCAGAGTTCTGAATGGGGCAAGGAAGGCAATTGTTTTGATGCTTTGGATTGAATGAATAGATAGTTCAGACCGGTGAGGAGATGAAGAGGGAAAGAGGCTTTCAAGAATCCTCTTAAAACAGATTAAAACATGGAAAATTAAACTAAACTCAAGGCATAGCAAAGCAATCTAATGAATTCCACCTTTATCACTCATTTTTTTAATTTAAGAAGAAAGGAGAAGGGACATGATACACATAAAACATCAGTGAACTTACAATAACAGAGAGAAATACACCATCAAAACATAGAGCCACATGGATCCCAAAGAGTGCTGCAAACCCTGGTCTATTCCTTTGCCAAAATGCAGAGATGAAATGTACAACGAAGTGCCAAGCAATCCCAAGTGTCCCACCTCTGAAAATGACTAAGAAAATACAAGATATAGACAAGACTAACTCATTTCCATGCCTCTAGGGGTATAGCTCACTATTCTAGGAGCTATTTCAACAAGATCTAAACTAAGAACTAGAAAATAGGCAATGAAACAACTTGCCTCTATAAGATAGGAAACTGTTTCATTCAGTTACATTTCACTTTTTGGTGAATGAATCTACTTGGATGAGTAAAAATGTGCCAAAATTACATCAAAGTCATGAAATTACATCAATTTACATCAAGATTTGTACATATGAGGATAAAAAATGCAAACTAGCCAAAACTCGGTGAAAATCTGAACTGCTGAGTGAAAATTAGTCCAAATTTCCAAATGCGGCGCGCCTGAAATCTCTATGCATAGCGCCACTTTGATGCTACTTTTGAGGGCCTTCCAAAAGTCAAAATTGAGCACAGGATAGCTCAATGGAAATATCTATCTATCTAATTTCCAACCCAAGTGGAATTTCTAAATTTGGTTTCCATTTTCCCCTCCAAAAACGAGTTTTCCCAACACTACTTCCTGTGTGTCCAAAAAGTGGCAGAAAGGTCATTTTTAGGGTGTTTGTGACCCTTTAGGCAACCCAAAACTTGTCAAAATCCTTTGGTAATGGGTAGGCATGCATAAATTTTCATGAAAAATCCATAAATGCAAATTTTTCTTCAAGAGGAGCTGCCAATTATAAGCGCGCGCCAAGTGGCGCTACGCATCGGGCAGGAAAATCTGTGTTAAGGCCAAAAAATTCAAAATTGACCAAAAGTTTTCCAAATTTCTTGAAATTTGGGCTGAATATCCACCATCAATCTCTATGCTGAGCCAAAGAAGCTTCGGCCAAAATTTGGAGTCTATCATACTTTTTATGCCGCCTTAATGCCTTCTTGGTGCATGCAATTCAGTTGTAGAGTCACTGTATCGGTCATAAGAAGTATCTGTCTCCATGAGAATTTGCATGGTCTGTGTTGTCTTGTATGATAATGAGAATTTTGGTGTTTCTATTTGATTGCCAAATATATTTCAAATGGGAGGGAATATGGAGGAATGGGGTAATGAAAGTGATAGGCTATAATCACGTGAAATGGGAAATGGGAATGATAGGAAATGAAATGACTTTAGGGATAGGGAGATAGGCTTAGGAATGAATGTAATGATGAGATAATAGTGAGGGGGAGGAAAAACAAGGTGATGGGAATAGAATGAGTTACACCAAAACAAGTTTAAAACCCTAAGGAAGCACTTCTCAATCAAGATAATAAGGTTTAGTTTTGTACTCAAATTTTTAGAACCAATCTCATAATAATAAAAAAGCACGAGTTATGAGAAATAGAGGAGTGGATTTGAATTTATAAAGCATGGAGCAACCTGATAAAATTTTATTTTTGGAGAAGAATGGAAAAATTTTGATGTTTCAGCCCAATGCACCGTGCAAGCAACCAATGCGTAGCGCCTTTTTGCAGGAGGCTTTTGGAGGCCTTCCCTATGTCAAAATTGGGCTCATGATAGCTCGTTGGAAATTTTATTGAGTTTAATTTCCAATGCAACTAGAAAATTTTAATTTTGAGTTCATTTTCCCTATCAAAAAGAAAATCTCCCAAGACTGGTCAAAATGTGCAAAAATGAGGCTGCCTCAAGGCAGAGTGGTGTTGCAGTCAACTTTTGAAGGTCTTCCTCAACTCCAAATTGAGCTCATGATAGCTCACTGGAAATATATGTGTTTCCAGTTATCATTTGACTCATAAAGCAAGTCATTTGGCCAACCAATCTAGGAGAAAGCTTGATTTTCCCAAGGTCATTTCAGAGGTGCATCAATTCTCCTGAGGCAACTGTATTTTTGATATTTATTTAAAACCATGACACCTGTATAAAAAATGAAGGAGGTTTTACTTCCTTGGCCTATTTTGGAAAAAAAAAGCTCTCATTTGTCCCAAATTCATCTTTTATTTCTCAGAAACATCATTGGAGTAAAACCTATCCCGATGTGTGGAACAAGGGATTTGTTGAAATGAAGCGAAATGAAGGGGATAAGGGGCTTCTAAATTATTGAGAAAATTTTGAGAATTAGGGAGGGATATTAGGAAGTAGGGGAAAGTGTAATTTTATAAATTGAGTGAAGGGAAGGGGTCCAAAAGGGAAAAACACAAGCCTAGCCTAGAAAATTGCCAAGTTGTAGCAAGAAACTAGGGTTTGTGCGAAAATGAGGAATTTGGGGGATCTCAGTGATGGGAAATGTTTAATAAGGTAAATTAAGGATAGGGGAAGGTGTATGAACATCAGGATACAATTTTCTCTGATGATTTGACCATCCAAGAGAAATTACCTTCAAAACCCTAGGAGAGGGAAATGAACCTTACCTAGGCACAACTAAAGCATGAACAAGGTGTAGAATGACCCTTTGGAACTTGACATGATGAAAAAACCCTCTGAATGATGGTACACCCATTTGAATGGTGATATGGACCAACATTTGGACAACTTTGAAAAGAGTGAAAGCAAACCCTAGACCTAATACCTAGTGACCAAATTTTTCTTGAAGACTCACTGAAATGACAAAATTTGACCTTGACACCTTAAAATCACTTTGTAAGAGCATGTTTAATCACTGGAGGAAGGCTGCAAAGATTGACACTAACATTGGCTCCAATGGGGATGGTAGCTCCTTGGAGGTGCCAAGAACTATAGATCTTTGGAAAGAAGACAGCGCCTTCATCCATTGGGCAATGGAGTCAAAAACACAAATTGAAATGCATGACTAAAAACTAATGACTTGACGACACAAATTGACTCCCACTCAACTAAAAATTGACTCAATACTTAAACACAACCGACAAACTGGAAATATTCTCAATATGAAGCTTATTCAATACAACCTACTCTAGTTGTTCCATTCATCACCTGATCAAGTGAAATGAAACAACCAATGCAGCCATGTAAGCATTTTGGCTGTTGTTTGGATTCTCTGCAAGTGCTCGTTTATGAACAACAAGAGAGAACTACTGAAAGGCATCTCCCATGAAAACTTGTGAACAGATCCGTTGAATACTATGGATTCTCTATCCACCTCCAAAAACACTGCATAAAGATCTTGAAGTTCATGCACACTAGGAATTAGCTCATCCAATGGATTACTTCTCTTCTGTTCATACCATGAATGCAAACATTGTTTTGAGCTTTGTGACGAGACTCCTGCTAAAAATGACAAAGAGACTGGCTGCCCAATCAAGTTTATATCAGCACACGTTTCAAGCTCACATATAGTCAATGGAGAAGTACTTTGATTGCAGACATCATCCAACACATTAGCTATTGGATCATGAAAAACTTGAAAATACTGCTGCAACCCATTTTCTATTGTTTCTGATGAGATTACATGATTTTCTACAAGCTGCTAATTTGAAGATTTACTATGCAATCTACCCTTCAAAAACTGAAATGATTCAAAACAAAATGGTACAGAATCATCTTGTATCATTTGATCATATGCGCCAGCTTCCAAGTCTTCATCTGCAACTTGACAATCAATGGCATTTGGGGGCTGCAAATTTGGATATGGGAAGTCTTGAACAAGGTTTTATTGCCCTCAAGATGGTCCAAATCAATAATTGTTGATAGTTGATTTCTGATTGCATGGAAGTTGTCTCTGATGAACTGAAATGAATCAAAACAAAAAGGAAAATATCATTCACTTACTTCAAAATTTGTTGCACTTTCCTCATCACTGTCATAGCTGATATGCATCAGTTGATCACTGTACTCGAGCTGCTGAAAGTGAACTTCCTCCTTCCACAAAATAGTTGCTGATTTGTCTGCAAGATTAGATTCTGTTTGGAGAACATAATCATCATCATACTGATCAAACTGAGGAAAATCATTGGTATAAAACACATCATCAAGCATACATGTAAAATCAACAGATCTCTCTTCTCCAAGATGATCTACAAAACAATCATTATCAGATCTATGACAACTAGGATAAGAAACAAAATGTTTTGGAGCAGCAACTTGTTCTTCTTCAATCAGTGAGTGATGAGCTTGAACATTATACTCATTCCTTGTGATGATATTTTGCATCATCTCTTCCACTACACTTACCAACATGTCAAGCTTTACCTCTAGAGATGTCGATTTATCTGGATCTATGTTTTTCATCTCTTCTTCCTTCAACTTTGCCCTTCGAATCCGCAATTACTGCAATGTTCTACATCTCTTCAAGTGTTGCAATATTCTTTTCTCTCAGCTGAAACTCCATTTCTGGATCAAAGGCACCCGGTTAGTGCAAGAGAGAAGATCCAGGAGGAGGCCTTATATCTACTGGCATCGACTAATAAACTTGGTTAAATCTGGCAGAAAACTATTGTACTGTCTCCCCTGGCAGTCTTTTCAGCTAGTTATACTCTTCTATAATCAAGAAATGGTTCTGTCTGATCACCCACCTGTCGAGGAAAACTTTAATGAACTGCTGGAAATTTGAGATGCTCGCATCAGGCAGGGTTTTGAACCAACTCTTGACTTTTCCTTGCAAAGAAAGAGAAAAAATCCTAATACTGACGTCCTCTTCATCAACTTCAAAAAGGTCAAGAAAAGACTCAAAATTCAAAACATGTCTCTCAGCAGTGATTTTGTCACGTTCACTGTCAAATCTTGGTAGATATAGATCATGATTTTTAGGGAAAGCATGGGATATAGGAGGTAAAATTAGAGGCTTGTAACGATCTGGAATTTTACAAGGTATAAGGTTATGTACAGAAGGTATAGAATCAGTCTTGCTCTCTTAAGGTTCATCAGTTTGAAGATGGTCATCACAAGATTCGGAAGAAGGGTCTTGATCGAGCTCAAAAGCATGCAAATATTTGGCATTCACAATCTTCAAAGGGAAGGAATCAAATGCAGGCCAAGGATATTTTCTCAAATACAATATACTTTGCAAATCCTTCTTGACATTCTCAGGAAAAGAAATAATTTACGACAAAGAACAAAATGTCTTGGATGAAATTCCAACTTGAATACCTGATCTTTCCATATTGTCCTTTCATGTTTCTACTAATCAGGTTCATCCTCCAGTGGAGTCCTTGGATCTGATCTCGAAACTGATTTATACTCACCAGGTGAATGATTTCATCCTTGCAGTGTCTGATCGTTGTCCACCATCAATAATCAGATCTGAAATTTGATTACATTTTACTGAGGAAACTAGATTTTCATTTCATAAACTAGACCGGAGATTGACTGAAGCAGCATTCATCTACTTTCGCTAATGTAAAGCAAGAGCGTTTCAAAGGCTACCTGGCTAAGTTTAGGCTCCATCTGTAGTTTATAAAGTAAAAAAAAAAAATTTCTTCCCTAGTATGGTCGCCAGTATGTTATTGCCTAAATCTACCTCAAGCTAAAATAAGGCAGAGTTCAGGGTAACATCAAACCACGCTCAGTCAGGTAGCTAGCCCTACCAGATCAGGAGAGGGCTCTCTCCGGGTCAATCTCAGAAAAAATAATCAATAGGGCTTGAGATGAATTTAAATAAAGGCTAATTTTAGGCTAGGTATATAAGTAAAGGAGTTTGATTTTGATTTTGGGGGTTTTGTTGGAATCAAAGGGAAAGGCAGTTTTGGGTTCGGGGATGAGGCCTAGTTTTTGAAAAGTTATAAATGGGGCAAGGAAGGCAATTGTTTTGATGCTTTGGATTGAATGAATGGATAGTTCAGACTGGTGAGGAGCTGAATAGGGCAAGAGGCTTTCAAGAATCCTCTTTAAACAGATGAAAACATGGAAAATTAAACTAAACTCAAGGCAAAGCAAAGCGATCTAATGAATTCCACCTTTATCACTCATTTGTTTAATTTAAGAAGAAAGGAGAAGGGAAATGATACACATAAAACATCAGTGAACTTAAAATCATAGAGAGAAATACACCATCAAAACATAGAGCCACATGGATCCCAAAGAGTTCTGGAAACCCTGGTCTATTCCTTTGCAAAAACGCAGAGATGAAATGTACAATGAAGTGCCAAGCAATCCCAAGTGTCCCACCTCTGAAAATGACTAAGAAAATACAAGATATAGACAAGCCTAACTCATTTCCATGCCTCTAGGGGTTGAGCTCACCATTCTAGGAGATTTTTCAACAAGATCTAAACTAAGAATTGGAAAATAGGCAATGAAACAACTTGCCTCTATAAGATAGGAAACTGATTCATTCAGTTACATTTCACTTTTTGGTGAATGAATCTACTTGGATGAGTAAAAATGTGCCAAAATTACATCAAAGTCATGAAATTACATCAAGTTACATCAATATTTGTAAATATGAGGATAAAAAAGTCAAACTAGCCAAAAATAGGCGAAAATCTGAACTGCTGAGTGAAAATTAGGCCAAATTTCCCAATGTGCCACGCCTAAAATATCTATGCATAACACCACTTTGATGCTGATTTTGAGGGCCTTCCCGAAGTCCAAATTGAGTGCAGGATAGCTCGTTGGAAATCTGTGCCTTCCTACCTTCCAACTCAAGTGGAATTTCTAAATTTGGTTTCCACTTTCCCCTCCAAAAATGAGTTTTCCCAACACTGCTTCCTGTGTGTCCAAAAAGTGGTAGAAAGGTCATTTTTAGGGTGTTTTTGACCCTTTAGGCAACCCAAAACTTGTCAAAATCCTTAGGTAATGGGTAGGAATGCATAACGTTTCATGAAAAATCTATAAATGAAAATTTTTCTTCAAGAGGAGCTGCCAATTATAAGCGCGCTTCAAGTGGCGCTACGCGTCGGGCAAGAAAATCTGTGTTAAGGCCAAAAAATTCAAAATTGACAAAAAAAAATTCCAAATTTCTTGAAATTTGGGCTGAATGTCCACCATCAAGCGCTATTCTGAGCCAAAGAAGCTTCGGCCAAAATTTGGAGTCTATCATACTTTATACGCCGCCTTAATGCCTTCTTGGTGCATGCAATTCAGTTGTAGAGTCACTGTCTCGGTCATAAGAAGTATCCATCTCCATGAGAATTTGAAAGGTCCGTGTTGTCTTGTATGATAATGAGAACTTTGGTGTTTTTATTTTATTTCCAAATATATGTCAAATGGGAGGGAATATGGAGGAATGGGGTAATGAAAGTGATAGGCTATAATCACATGAAATGGGAAATGGGAATGATAGGAAATGAAATGAATTTAGGGATAGGGAGATAGGCTTAGGAATGACTGTAATTATGAGATAATAGTGAGGGGGATGAAAAACAAGGTGATGGGAATAGAATTATTGACACCAAAACAAGTTTAAAACCCTAAGGAAGCACTTCTCATTCAAGATAATAGGGTTTAGTTTTGTACTCAAATTTTTATAACCAATCTCATAATTAACACCAAGCACGAGTTATGAGAAATATAGGAGTGGCTTTTAATTTCTCGAGCATGGAGCAACCTGAGAAAATTTTATGTTTGGAGAAGAATGGAAAAATTTTGATGTTTCAACCCAATGCGCCGCGCAAGCAACCCAATGCGTAGCGCCACAACCCAATGTGTAGCGCCTTTTTACAGGAGGCTTTTGGAGGTCTTCCCAGTGTCCAAATTGGAAGCGGGATAGCTCGTTGGAAATATTATTGAGTCTAATTTCCAACCCAACTATAATGTTTCCATTTGGAGTTCACTTTCCTTGTCAAAATTCAAATCTCCCAAGACTGGTCAAAATGTGCAAAAATCAGGCTGCCTCAAGGCAGAGTGCTGTTGCAGTCAACTTTTGAAGGTCTTCCTCAACTCCAAATTGAGCTTATGATAGCTCATTGGAAATATATTTGTGTCTAGTTATCATTTTATGCATCAAGAAAGTCATTTGGCCAACCAAGCTAGGAGAAATGTTTATTTTCCAAAGGTCACTTCATAGGTGCATCAATTCTCGTTAGGCAATTGTATTTTTGAAATTTCTCTAAAAAAATGACACCTGTATAAAAAGTGAAGGAGGTTTGTCTTCCTTGGCCTATTTTGGACAAAAACCGCTCTCAGTTTTCCAAAATGCATATTTTATTGCTCAGAAAAATCATTGGAGTAAAACCTATCCCGATGTGTGGAACAAGGGATTTGTCGAAATGAAGCGAAATGAAGGGGATAAGGGGCTTCTAAATTCTTGAGAAAATTTTTGGAATTAGGGAGGGATGTTAGGAAGTAGGGAAAAGTGTAATTTCAGAAATTTAGTTAAGGGAAGGGGTCCAAAAGGGCAAAACACAGGCCTAGCCTAGAAAATTGCCAAGTTGTAGCAAGAAACTAGGGTTTGTGCGAAAATGAGGAATTTGGGGGATCTCAGTGATGGGAAATGTTTAATAAGGTAAATTAAGGATAGGGGAAGGTGTATGAACATCAAGATACAATTTTCTCTAATGATTTGACCATCCAAGAGAAATTACCTTCAAAACCCTAGGAGAGGGAAATGAACCTTACCTAGGCACAACTAAAGCATGAACAAGGTGTAAAATGACCCTTTGAAACTTGACATGATGAAAACCCTATGAATGATGGTACAATAATCTGAATGGTGACATGGACTGAAATTTGGAAAACTTTGATAAGAGTGAAAGCAAACCCTAGATCTAATACCTAGTGACCAAATTTTGCTTGAAGACTCACTGGAATGACAAAATTTGACCTTGACACCTTAAAATCACTTTGTAAGAGCATGTTTAATCACTGGAGGAAGGCTGCAAAGACTGACACTAATGTAAGGCTTGAATATCATTAATACTATGGGGGACTAAATTTTTGAACCATTTTCTTGCTTCTCCCCCTAAGCTCTAAGCAAATAACCTAAGCTTGACAGAATCATCATCAATTTCATTTCTGTCAAAGTAGTCATCCATCTTATCCACATGTTGTGATGCAGTTGTAGTATTGCTAGCATCATATAATGGAATTTTGGACTGATAGTCCTGTGGAATATTGACCAATGGTATAGGAAGGACTAAGGGAGCATACCATGCTGCCATGATATGTGGTGGGGGTGGATTCACAAGGAGTGGATTAAAAACTAAAAAAGTGGGCTAAAATGGAGTGGTTTGAATAGTGGATGTAGGGTGGGTAGAAGTGGATGGACCAGGAAAATATTGTTGAGAAAACCTTGGATGAGAGATACCTAAATTGTGAAGGAAATGCAAATCAGGAGGTGTTATTTCTCTGCTACCAGAAAGCTCACTTGTTTCTAGGGATGAAAGTGAAGACTCGAAATCTAACTGATCTAAATCACCAAGAGACCTAGTTCTAAAGGGATTTACTAAGTCAACTCGTGATTGTTGTAGAGATGAAAGATTTTTAGGAACTGAATTAGCTCTCAAGGGTGATCTGAAAACAGTTGACAATTTAATCCTAGGAGACTTCCTAAGGATACCTTCTGGGTTATCAACTACTTTAGGTGGATGAGGGTTAGGATGGGCTCTAGTATGAATCTTTCTAGGAGCCACTATGCTGTGTTTTTCAGACCAAAATAAACAAGAAAAGTTCAACCAGGTATGACAGTCTTTAAAAGGTTAACTAGTCTGTTTGAAATTCAATCCTACAGTCCTCTAACTGAGTTTGAATGATATTGTAAAATAAGGGTTCTTCCTAGTGGAGTCTTAAGGTCTGTTAATGATTTTGGAGTCGCCAAGTGGAAGTTTTTAGCTCCTAAGGAGGAAAAAGGTTTTATGGTCCACCACCATGTTTATTGAATACCAATCTGAAATATTTTTAGGTTTTCTGAGTTATTTTTCAATTGTGTGCTTTTTAAGAATATCTTAACTCTGTTTCAAAACTTAGCTACGGTTATGAGACAAAGACAGTTTACTCTTATGGCTAAGCCAGCTGATCTTTCAAGGTTAGATAAATTCTTATGAGAATCCTAGGGTTTACCTAGTTTTTCATAGATTCAAACAAGTTTCATCATGATTACCAGTTTCTTGGTAGTGCTTGAAAAGGCTGCTTTTAACTCACAAAGTTTTATGAAGTTTTTGAGGGAAGTTTCCCAAACGGAGTCTCCAGAAATGTTAGGGATCTGTAATTTTAGCAGATTGGTGAGACTAAAACTGCAGAAGCAACATCGTTTCAACCAACTTTGGGATTCTAGGATCTAGCCCTCCTGAATCCGGAGAGGGATCTCTCCAATAAGTGCAAATATGGATTTGTCTTTGAAGTTTGGGGTTATGATATTAGGCTAGTTATGAAGGCCAAGGGTTTTTTTGTTTTTGGATGGTTGAGCATGATTACTTTTTGAGGTTGAAAGTCCCAAATGCAAAGAGTTTGAAAGGTGAGAAGTTGCAAGCAATCAGAGTAAGCTTCGGCCAAAAAGATAGATAATTGCAGGTTTTAGTCCATTGGGATATGGAGTCATAATAGGATTTAATTGGAACAACAAGAGGCAAGAGTGGTCCATGGGGTAAGTCATCTATGTCTAAGGATCTCTTTGAAGTTTGGTTTATGGAATGAAATGATACAATAAGAAGGAGAGATAAATAGATGCAGAACAAGAGTAGCCCAGGATTTGAAAAGTAATTTTAAACTGATCAGCCTTTGACATAAACTCAAGAAAAACATAAAAGAAAACTAGGATCTAGTAAGTAATTTTAAACTAGCTAGCCTTTGATACACTTTCACTATAAAACACTTTAAAAAAAAAGGGAAAATTGAAGGCAACTTTTGGAGAAGAAACTAGTGGGCCGAGCTCACCACAAATCCTCTCCTAGCTCTGCTTTACTTAGTTACTTTCAAGACAAACACAAATATAACACAGAATGGCCTAAGATCGGTAAGTACTTTTAAAATAGCCAGCTTTTAACACATTCCAAGGGAAACATCCAGATAGTTGTGGAGACAAAACTGGGACCAGGGCTCACCATATCTTCCTCAGTTCATCTTCATAAAACATATACTGAAAATAACATTTAAGAATAACATTTAGCTAAGAAAATAAGATGAGGGAACACCAGCATTCCTATGCTTGAACTGAATTAAATCATTCCTAAATAACACAGTTTGGAAGAAAAGGTTCAAATAAATATTTTCAGTCAGAGAAGGTTACTGCTGTACAGTAGGTCCTAACTCTATGCATGTTGTTATTTATAAGAGAATATGAAACACAGTGAAAACAAAAACAAAATGACAAGTTACAATTAGAGAAACATCACTGTCAACATAGACTAGGATCCCATAAATCAACTTGTATTAATTCTCCAAACCAATTACAGCTTTAAGTCCAGTGCTTTAGGTTAGCAACCATCTACACATCTCAGCCTAACCTATCTATCACCAGTAGAGCTCCAAGAGCCGGTGAATACTATGTACAATCAGAAGTTTAAGCTCAAGTGTATATCAAAGTTCTACAACCAACCCCTCACTCATCTTCTGTAGAAGTATTTATAGAAGGATGAGGAGGTGAGATATGATAAAAGATCTCAATTACAGTTAATACAGACTTAATGGATTCTTGGCCTTTGAGGGGCTCAATGAAGAAACTTACATACATATCCTTTGTATTAAATGATTTTACATAAATATTTAAGCTCTGTGGGATCTTTTGTTGACCTTTGAGGCTCGGTGTAATGTTTGGAGTAACTCTGCAGATATTTCTTGCATTGAATGGCTTGCAGAAGTAACTCCCTGATTGCGCTGAGGCAAATATATTCATTTGATCAATAACTTCGGCCTCTGTTTTGAATGTTTTGAGGCACAGGTGGCATTTATGGTAGTTGAGTAATCAATTCGCCTCAATTTGTGGCAGTGGAGGGTTTCCTATCGGTTAAAACACTTCAGATCTTTTTTAACTTGTGTTTTAAATCGGGGATTAGGATTTTGATAAACATTCTTAGTCGTGACCCCCACAAAGTCTATCCTTTAATCCTTTGCCTTGATAAATTCGGTCTTCGTCACTGATACTCTTTGACTACTCCCGATTCATGGTTTTTTCTGATGTATAGGGCTACGCAGGGTTATGTAGCATCAATGCTTCATGAATCATTGATAAAACATGGATTTTAAACCCTATGATGATTTTCTTTGATGAATCGAAGGTAGGAAAATGGTCATCCTCCAACCTCAAATTTTCTTCAAAAATGGCGAGAAAACCATTTAAACCCTGCAAAATACAAAAAACTATTATAAAATCCTGCATATATATGTTTACTGCTATAAAGGGCACGTGGAGGAAGTGTGGCCATTGGATGGCATCATCCAATGGTCAGGATTGATTGGAGAAGGCGGAAGAAATATTAAATCAGAGCCATCGATCACGCAGAGATCGTCGGTCGGGAGCAAAGGGGAAAGTCAAAATGGAGAATCATTGGCTGGGCGACGGAATCAGGGCGATGGAATATGGACAATCGATCTGTAGATCAGATGGACGGTGGAGATTAACTAGATGGCGCGTCGTAGTCCGGTTAACGAGCAGGCATCTTTGGTGAGCGATAGCCGTTGGATGGCTCGCCCTAGATCGGATGGTGGACAGCAATATCGCTGGGCGTCCACGTCCGAATGATAACGTGTGATGGGCAAGCAGTTTTGAAAAAGTACAGGGATGTGTGTCATGCAATTTATGGAATTGTTGGCGATGGGGAAAAAACAGCTTTCGCCCAAAGGCAGTGAAATGGATACCGTCGGTTTTGGGCAATCGGCTTATGGACGGCGGGGACCACAGGGAGACAGAATCTGCACCGTCAATTTGCAGATCAGATCGATGGCAGAGGTTAAGTTGAAATTTGGACCAGCGGATAAGTTCATAAAATAAAAAACCTAAGAATTAAAATAACCAAAGGTTTTAATACTTTGGGCGGAGAAATATTTAAAGGCTTAGCGCCCAACTGCGGGGCCAAGGGTCAAATGAAGGGTTATACGACCAGGGATTTATGAGGGAAGGGGCTAGGACCCGTATATGTACAAAATGCGGGTTTTATGGTTTTCCAATGGTTTCCAAGGGAAAATGAGGGTTCCGATAAGGCTTTAAAGTGGGTTTTAAACCTTATAAAAGTGGATTTTTATGAATGGAAGAAAAGAACTCATGAAAAATGGAGGAATTTTATGGAGAAATAGGGAAGCAAATGAAGGTTAGTTTTGGCAGAAGGGGAAAAGGGAAATGGGGCTTGTATCAGTATTTTGGCTTGGAAATCAGCAGGATTTCTGAGTTCTGAAGGGAAACGACAGTGAAGTTTTGGACAGAGGAAAGGCATGAGGCCTTCAAGAGCCTTCAAGAGCCAACACTTTTTAATAATAAAATTTGTTCCTTGAAGGCTCAAAAAGTCTTAGCCACCTTTTGATATAACAAATTTTACTATTGGCTAACAGGTCATAGTTTTTATAAGTTTAAAATTCACCATTTAAGTTCAAATAAATTCCTTCAAAGCGCATTCCATAATCAAAGGTTCATATTTTTAATTTAGGGGTCATTCCATTAATTTTTAGGCTAAATTTCTACAATTAGCCAAGAATCCTCTGTTTCGTAGCGTCATTACTTCAAAAAAATGGTTTTGCACTATGAAAGTGCTGCTACTTTCGTAGCGCAAAGTGTGAAAAATACACTGTGTGCACTACGAAAGTGCAATTTCCCAAATGTCATGTCAAGAAAACTAGAACTTGTCATAAATATGTTAAGAAATGATAGGGAAATGGTATGGTGAGTCAATTAGAGGTTAGATTCACATCCATCATCATCATGATAGGGGCATCATCCATTTGTAAAATTGGATTTCAAATTCAAAAATCTTGCCTAATTCAGTCATTCCAGTTTTCATTTGCCTCCACTCATTTTTTTAAGCTCTAAAGCATTAGATTTAAGTCTTTGGTTGTTCTATACCAAGGCTATGTTCATTGTTATCAAGCGAGGTTGTTCCTTTTTCTCAAACGAGGTTGTTCTATGTTATCAAATGAGGTTATTTACTGGTTCTAGAGAAGCTAATAGGTTTTTTAAAAAGGAAGCATGGTAGAGGAGAAGAAGGTCCATAGAGGGGGAAATTTTCTGAGATATGAGCCTAAGAATGTGAATGTTATTGTTGAGGATCAAACATTGATCGAGGCTTTTAGCAAAGATGGCTATCTCAGATTTTGTGAAAAGCTGCAAGCTTACCACACTCAGGTGTCTAAAGTGTTTTCCTTACACTTCAGTGGAACCAATACCAAAATTGGGATGTTTAAAGTGCCAATCACACCTGAGATCATTGCTTCTATGACATAAATACCAAGGGGGTAGGAGACTTGGTTTAAATATTTTAAGTTTGACATGGAACCATGCAAGGAATTCATGAAACCTGAATATGTAGATATGGACCTGAACAATGCAATACCTAGGGGCTGCATCAAAGATACCTATGCCAAGTTGTTGTTCAACTTTAAAAGATAATTGACATGTGAAGGTAGCTACCATAAAGTTTACACTTATCATTTCAAGCTTCTGCTGCATTTCACAAGTAGGATATCATTAGACTTGCCCTTCTACTTACATATAAGCCTTGCAAAAATGTCTGATAAAGTACAAGCCAAGTCTGATGGTTGTGAAACCTTTTTGTTTCACCATGATTTGATAAAGTTATTGGTTTTGAATGAGCTTGAAAAAATAATAAGGGATTGGTCTTCATTTTTTTTATGAGTGGATTTGAAATGGAAACCCTAACCCCAGCTAGACACCCTAAAACTAAAAAAACTCCTTCACCACTAGTAGCAGAGTCTAGTTAGCCCTACGGTTGCAAGAGAAAAAAGGTTTGTAAAGTTGAAACCAAGAAAATAGGTTGATAAAAGAGCAGAGAAGACACAGGTGCTTGTTGCAGAAACTCCATCACTTGCAAAACAGAGATTAGAAAGAGTCAAAGAAGAAAAACAAAAACAAGTGGCCAGCAAGAAGTAAATCCAGAGAAAGAAAAGAAGCCAAGAAATAGCATCAAAGGGAAAAGCAATTATTTCAGGTACAGAGGACAACCCAATGATGACAGGAAACTTGGATGACATAATTAATGCAATTGATATAGAATAATCACCCATTGTGTAATCATATTTCATTGAAGTGGATGAACACAAACAGAAAAGAGTTAAATCAACTAAAAAACTTGAACTTGAGGGTGAAAATGCAGCATTTATTTTCCAGGCAAGGAAAATTTTAACCAGGGATGCAAAGAAAATCCAAGAAGGTAGTAAATATGTCCAAGAAACTATTGAAGCAACCAGAGTCCCTGAAGAGGTGGTTCATCTCTCATCACCAATAATGGAGCATGCAGCTAGCAAGACAATGAATGGAAAGGAACACATGAAAGACTGTCAACTGCTTGAAGAAATATTGAAGCTAGCAAACCAATAGATTTAAATGATGAAAAAGAGGGCTAGAAAGCACAACATTGAAAAAATAGAGTTCAAGAGGATGAAAGCAGTATGGGAAGGCCAAACTGTTTCTAGGTCTAAAATTCCAAGTGCTGTATAACAGTTTTTCACATGGAAAGTGCCATCTATCAAATAAGAAATATTTATCAGAGTGATTAATACTCATTTGAGAGCCAGTAATAGAAGGCTAATAGGCCAAGTGGAGGATTTGGAGCTGCAATTGAAACTATCTCAAGATGAACCAAAAAACCAAGATGTAGAGTGAAAAATTCAAAGGTAAAATCAAATGGGTAATAAAGAATAAACTTCATGAAATGGTGCTTTAGTTCATATGGAAATTTTTCTTGAAGAAAACAGTGAATTTCTAAAATTTGGGAAAATTTTGGTTTAGGTTTTGAATAAATTCCGAACAAAACTGCTCACTCAGCAGTTTCATAGCGCAAATAGTGCAAAAAGGGTGAAATGCGCTACGAAACTACTGTAGCAGCATTTTTCACCCTTTTCCTTAAATTTTTGAAGAAAAGATTTGTATATTTTGGCTTGAAAATTATAAGGAGGGTGTGTTAAGTGAATATGCACATAATCCCAAAGGAAGGAAACCAAATTTTGAAGGCAAATAAGTTGAAATTCTGCGCTACGAAAAGCGCTACGAAAGTGTGCTATTTTCATAGCGCATGTGTGTTTTGGCTATTTTGGGCAGTTCAATGATGCTTTTGTGCAGGTGGAACTTATGGATGATTTTGAACACATGTTATTTCAATTCCTGATAGCAAATTGTTTCGAAGTCATGGGTTCCTGGAGGCTAAAGTGCCTCAAAAACACAAAGAAATCTAAGCCTAGAAAATAGGGGACACTTTCCTAGTTTGCAAGAGATCAACATTGAGGACATTAAGTGTTGGAGCTTATCATTTGGATTCGAACTTATGGGAATGTACTTGGAAAATGATTTAATCTAGCTTATATAAGGTTTTTATGAGTAGAGTTAATGAGTTTGAGTCATATTTGTAATATGACTATTCTCTAAGTTTGCAGCTGTCATTTTGTAATAAATGCCATGTCTAATAGTTGGGAAAGGTATCTAAAAGTAAGAATTCGATGTATCTAGATGAGGATAAGGTTATCATATGGCGTAAATGATCTATAAAAGAGGAAGAAGTGAAAATGCTAAGGGCTGGACATGTTTTAGAAAAAATACTGTGGTTATTGTAAGTGACTATTTTAGGCTTAATACAGAGTTTTCTACTTAGCCAACTCAAGATTCATGAAGTGTTCTTGTGTGTTCTTGTTCTAATGGAATCCTTTTAATATGATATTCCAGTGGTGTTTTCTTATTTTACTCAGAGTTCATCATTCATGCTCTCACTTCTTTCATAGACAAACTGACTGTGTGTTTTACTGTTTCACATGTGTATTCCTTGACTTGAACTCTGATATGCCATGACTTCCATGCTAGGTAGATTGTTTGGTTTTGCTGAAGTTATTATGACTCAATAAGCCCAATGTACACTTGCTAATGTGATTTAAAACTACTTTATATCATTTATCTGTTTTTATCCCATATAGAGTTAGCCATCTGCATATTTATCAAAAATCATAAACCCTTTAGAGAGCCCTCTCAGGTTGAGGAGGCTAAGCCTCAACCAAAATATTGGTCTGAAAAAGTTACATGAGATTAACTTGATTGGCAGCCTATCAGGTCTGATTTTGTGATAACATTTTGGTGTGTCTGCTGGGAGTCTGAATATTATACTTTCCTGATATTTTGAAGTTGAACTTCTAAAGGGAGTAGGAGCTCAGAAAGCTTTTCGAGGCTGCATCTACCTTGGTGACTCCATGTAAATTTTATATGTTCAAAGGTGGCTTTGAGAAGGACATACACGAGGAGTAATCTTGACCCAGATCCACCTACTATCGCGGACAATCCAAACACCATTGCAAGAGGAATTTAAGGCATTTCTAAAATATCAGGTACTCCATCTCATTCAAAATCCTTGTCCTCTAAAATATCAAGAAGTCTTGAAGACAAAAGAGTTGATGATAAAATTCATGAAGTTCTATTTAGATCAGAAAGTGAAAAGGAGCTAACTGAAATTATCTTAGACTTGCATAAGAGAGGAATATATACATCAGCCTTAGTAACATAAGAAGAAAAAGAAGAATTTTAGGAATTTGTTACTTCGGAGTTGTTTTTGGAAAGAGAGTCTTTAGATGAGTTGAAAGAGATTGATCCTTTTGAAGTATTATTGAAAATTAAAGTTGGTTTACCTCTTCCAAACTGGATCTCAATTGTTAGTGGCTCACAAATACCAAACAATCCTCCTCATAGCCGTTTTTCATCCATTGTTTCTTCCATTCCTAAAATCACCATAGTACCTCTAACCATGGCTGGAAATCAACCTTCTGTGTCGGCTAGATACACGCCTTTTGTCCTTCCTGTTGTCTTACATGTACCTCCCTAGTAAATATGTTGCTACAATCGAAACTTGGGGAAGTGATGAAGACATTACAGCAGAGGATCATGTGGATCAATTTAATGATTTTATAGATAGGGAAGAGGTTAATCATGAAGATGTTAAGTTAAGGTTGTTTGCTCAGAGTTTTACTGGTGAGGTTAGGAAGTGGTATAAAGCTCTTACTCTTGGAAGTATTCATAATTGGAATGAATTTAAAGATGTTTCCCTAAGAAAATGGGGAAATAGAACTAATCTAGTACAAGCCCTCAGTAAGTATAATACTTTGAAGATATTTGTTGATGAAACTATCCAAAACTTTTCAAAAAGTTTCCTGACTATGAGTTTCCTGACTATGAGTTTGTTGATCAGTGGTTGTCATTGATTTCAACCCAAGTAGCACCAGGGGCCAACCCAATATTACATGGGAATTTTGACCTACCAAATTAATATATTCTGGGTCAATAATTCTTTTTATGGTTTCTACTTGTCGAGATGTTTCCGTTGATATATGGCATGCCATGTAATTATTCACGGTTTGAGAGAAATTCATGTTTGAAGTTTGCACCCCCAGTTAGTGGGCTAAAACCCCATGGGGTTGGGGCATGGGTCATTCAAAAGTCATAATTAATATTTTTTAAGCTCCTAAAATCCCTCCCATGTTCACTTTTTGAAGCCCCTCTCAACTTAAGCATTTATATAAATTGTGATCTTCATTTCCTCCTTAGGCGAGGGATTCGGCCATCTGAAACAGGTCATCGTGGAATTTGCGCTCTAAATTTTTTCTATGAAGGTTCAGAAGCTGAAATTTTTATAAGGCAAAGCTGAAATCCTGAGGAAGCTGCTATAAAAATTTTAGATCAAGGTACACAATATTTTTGGAGATATGATCTATGGAAGTCAGGGTTTTTGCAAGCTCCTAAAATTCATCTCAAAGAAGTGACCTTGGTAAATTCATCATAATTATCTCTCTGAGTATCGGATTGGAATTACGTAAAAATTGATGGATAGTGCACAGTATGTGCTTTTTTCTTTATCAATTTTAGATCCAAATGAAGAAACAGTGACACTTGGCACGTCGTACAAGTGCGCTCTGCTAAAACAATCCATAATTAGGGAATTGTGAGAGATTGGGTATAACTCTCTCTTGAAGAATCAAAATTGGGTCAGACTTGTGGCATTGGAGAGAAGAATCAGAGGACTACTACAGGACCAAAAATCAGAGATTGAGGATCTGAAATAACATAGATACACCAGATTTGATATCGAGCTCCTAGAAGGCAAGAAAAAGCTAGATCATGTGTTGTCAAGGGTTGCAAAGGACTAGAATTTCTATGGAAGAAAAGAAAAGCAAGGTGTAGCAGAGGGTAGCATGACAAGAGCAGAAACCAAGGTTCATAATAGCAACAAGAAGTTCATCCCATGAAGTCTTCAAGTGGGCAGCACTGCATACAATCATTGTAAAGGTATCATTGTACTAAGCCATTGTAAATACATTATTGTAAAAATTGTACTAGTGTCTATCTGCCAAGGGTTGAAGATGTAGTGTTGGGAGGTTTAGGATCATCATTAGGTGGTTGTATCAAAGTTGGGGTTATGTTCTAGTATATATTTTTCTTCTACATCATTCTATATCATTGTAAAGTGGACCATTTTCCCTAGTACGGGAGTCCATTCTTATTTTATTCTTCTATAGGGTGGTAGGGTGGTGCTAGGGTGAGTTGTAGCTCATTGGGTGTTGGGGAATCCATTCAGTTGACTACTGAAGAATATCAGGAGTTGGAGCATCCTTCTAGTGGGAGCTAGAGAAGAATGCTTTTCTAGATTCTAGGAAGTTGGAGCTTTATTTTCAATTGGAGTTGAATATTAAAGAAGTATTAGAAAAGCATTAGGTGGTTTTTGTCCTGGAGTGGGTTTCCACCTTAAAAACTATGTGAATTTGTGTTCCTCTTCTTTGCTGCTATCATTATACAAACACTGATAATAATTGAAGATTAACTAATGCTCTAATTGAAAGGAATACTTATTCACCCCCCCGTCTCATTATTTCCAAAAATTGGTATCAGAGCTTGGTTCCTTCAATAGTAGTTTAACAGTTGGAAGGAGGTCATGGAGCATACCAAGAATGGTGTACTTTTATTCAATGAAAATAATTATGCACTTTGGAAAGGAAGAATGGAGGTCTATCTCTTGGCATAAGGTTACGAAGTATGGAACACTGTTCAAAATGGATTTACATCAATTACGAATGAACAAGGTAAGAATAATTTGGTAAATGATGCAAAATCAAAGAACATTATTATGAGTGGACTTATTGAATCTGCTTATCATAAGGTGTTGGGTTGTAAAACTGCCAAAAAGGTATGGGACAAGCTTGAGAATATATATGCAGGTGACTCAAATGTCAAAGAAGCAAAGCTTCAAATCTATAGAGAAAAATTTGAGCAACTCAGAATGAAAGAATATTGCAACATTGTTGCATAATTCCAATACGTTGATGAAATAACCAATACTCTGGAAGGATTGGGAGAGCCAGTTGACGAGAAGACTATTATACGGAAGATTCTTAGAACGTTACCAGGGATATTCAACTCAAATGTATAGGTCTTAGAATACAGTGAAAATTAGGACAAACTCAGCAAAGATGAATTACATGGAGTTCTCATAGCATATGAAATGAGACTTGATGAAGAAGAGGGTACTTCGCATCTAGAAACTGTGTTCATTGCATCTAAGAAAACCATTAAGGATAAACAACCTTCAATTGAAAAGACATGCACCTACAAGTGTGAAGAAAAGGGAAATGATGAAGAAGGTCTTTCAGATGAAGAATATGCTTACTTCACGAAAAAACTAAAAATTGGTAAGGGACAATTCAACGGTAAACTTCCATTCATATGTTTCAGCTGTAATGAGGTTGGGAATTTTGGAGCAAAATGTCCAAACATAAGTAATGTCAACTCAAAAGGAAAGAAAGGCAACAAGCAAGGATCCAAAAGGAACTTTATCTCTAAAGAAGATAGCTCATCATCTGATGAAGACAATGACAATGAAGAAGAAGCCAATGAGAGAGTATTGTTTATGGCCACGCACAATAAACCCAAGCACAATAAACAAAAGGTATCAAACAACGAAGAAGAAGGATGGACCACAGAAGAATTTTATGAGGAAGCAATCAATCTTATAAAAGATCTCAAGATGGAGAAGATTTGTTCCAATACTCTTGAAGAACAAGTTCAAGGTCTCAAAATTGAAGTTGAAGAACACCAATGCATTGAAGAGTCACTTCAAAAGAAGTTGGAAGAAAGCAACCAAGAAAGGAAAGAATTAGAAGCCGAAGTAGTCTCGCTGCATGAGGAAGTGAAGTGTTACACCATTTTTTTGGTCATCTAACTTATTATCATTAGATGGAACGAAGTACACCATGTAAGACCAATTTTACCCTAAGTAAAATTTCTTTTACTATGTCAAATAACTTAGTAAAACACCTTTATTAAGTTGTTTATGGTCTAAACAGGAAACCCCAAAAGGAAATAATAAACAAATCTATATTTTTTTATATTTACTCAAGGAATAATTAGTTAAACATCAATTTATTTATTATTCCTCATCTTATTTAACCCAAAACAAGGAAATCAATTAAATAAATCCTTATTGATTTCATTATTTCCTAGGAATAAGTTATTTAATCCTTATTTAAATAATATTCCTAGTTAAATTTGACTAAATCATTTGTAAATAATTAAATAAATCATTATTTATTTAATTATATTTCCACCATTTCCTTAAAATAATAAATAAATCATTTATTTATTTATTATTTATAAATAAAGGATTTGACCCAAGTAAAAATCCTTTTCCCTCCAACAAATATAATAAAATATTCCTTAAAGGTGGTTCTAGAATTTGGTTAATAATATTTTATTCATGCACCAAGTTCTAGACTACCCTAATCTTTTGTTATAAATAGAAGGGTTTTCCCATTCACTTGTCACCTTTTGTTGCCTATTTGATCACTCTGGATCTATACTCTTGGTCTGACTTTGAGCCATTATCATTGTCACATTCTCCATTATTTGCTTTGTAAGCTCCCTTTGAGTTCTATGTTTGTCTGGGTTTTCTACACCAACAAGAGAGAGAAATGCTAGATTTGAAGCGCTGAGGACTTTCAAGAACCCATCCCATTGAGGAGAATTGGAAACACCTTTCTTTTTTTCCTCTCAAGTGCCCTTAATATAAAAATTCTTTCAAAAATATTGTTCTTGTCTTGTCTATTCGATGCATGGAGAAAAATCTTATTGTCACTGCTTAATGTCTTTTTATGCATAGATCTGGATTTGTGTAGCTTTTGTCTTGATCAACTAATTACAGATTTGAAGATATTGGAATCCATATTTGATGTTAGGGCTATTTGTTATGTGTAGCTAAAGTGGTCTTTCTTCGTACGCTTTGACAAAATATTCATACTAACAACTGGTTATTCCACACGGGTTTTCAATTACGACAACTGTTGTTTTTCATATTCCTGCATATCCAGCTGCTTCAGACCCTAGGGTAATTGACATCAACCGCAAATGAGACAGCAAAATTTTCTGAAATCTGCTGCCGAGACACCCGGATCTGCAGGTCACACTTTTCAGCCCAGAACTTGCGACCTGGACTGCAAGACGGACTTTTCAGCCCAAAATCTGCTACCTGGATAGAAAACAGGTCAGAACCTGTGACCTGCACTTTTTTCTGCAATTTTCCAGCAATTTTTCTAGGTTTGTCTGAAGCTTCTGTCAAGGTTTTCCAGCCTCTGTCTCAGCCCATTTAGACCTGTTTCTGATCTATTTTACTCAACTAAGTGGGAATATATCCCCTTAGGGCTTTAGTACCCTCCACTTTTCATGGAAGAGTTTTAGCTATTTCAGTCATCTGAATTTTCAGAGTTTTAGCCATTTTATTTTTATATTTGATACCTCACTTTTAGACCCCTTTTAGATCGGCTCTTCTCCCTTTCAAATCAACTCATAGAGTTTTGTTTGGGTTTGCCTCTAAGTTCACCTACTTGTCCCTTCTACCTTTAGCTGTTTTCCTCCTTTGTTGCAACAACCTTGCCTCTACCTCTTCTCTGCACCTCTTTTCAACATATTTATCCTTTAGATCCCTGTCCCTCCCGACCTTAGATCTATTAGTCTCCTTTTCGTGTTTTTTGACTAGATTTTTTCCCACTTTTAAACTAGTTTTGAGAGACTCGCCTTCTTGGGTTAGATCAAAGCATTGTTAGCTGTTAATTTTCTGTTATTTCAGCATTATTTACTATTCTGTGCAGATTTATTTTCGGTTATGCAACACACTTGTTATTTTACTCTCAAAATGTCTAGGTTTAAAAAATAAAATTAAAACATGCCACACACTAACCCTAAGTGAAGAAGAGCCCGGTTAACACCGCCAGGCAAAGAATTTAAAATCAATTGACCCTGCACCTCTCTGCCCTTGTTTCGACATTGATTCTGCACCTCCCTGCCTTTGTCGGTTATTCTTCTTCCCTTTGTGCTGTCATCATTGTGCCCCCAAGGCATACATCTCAGAGACTTCTGAACCTTCACCCTCAGTTTCTGGTTGGTCGACTTGCTCCTTCTCGCCGTCATCGAGTTAGTCCTCCCCTGAGTCGGCACTTCGACTCATCTTCTGATTCTTTGGGTTCTCCCTCTACTTCTGGTTCTCCCCCTGTTACCTTCACCATGTCTGGTCCAGGGCCTAATGCTAGCAGCAACCCCAGCCCTAATGCTGGTACTGTTACTAGCAGAACTGCCACGGGAACTACCTCGACTGTCCCTTTGATCCCCTATATTGTAGGTCTCAATCTCCCCGATTTCAATCAGTTGATCAATGATCCTATCCGCCAGAATGTTGGTTGGCCTGCTATGCCAACAAATCTCCCCTCTGACATTCCCAAGTTTGAAGGCCTTGCTGGTGAAGATCCCTCCAACCATATCCGATCTTTCTACATGTGATGTTCATCCAATTCCATTACTGATGATTCCATCTGCCTTAGATTGTTCCAATGCACGTTTACAGGCAATGCTTCTAATTGGTATGTTGATCAAACCGCCTCTTCCTATACCACCTTTGTGACCATTGCCCAAGCCTTCTTATCTTATTTCTAGCTCCCTCTCCGATATGACACCGGTACTAAACTCTTGACTTCCTTTCGTCAATCATCTGCAACCCGCCTTTCCACTTGTGTCCAAGAATGGCAGAGACGAAGGATCTTATGTTGAGCTCCTCCCTTTAAAGACCATGTCTATATGGACTGGTTCCTTAGATCTCTCTTACCCTCCATCAGAAAATATGTCGCATCACATTTCCCCCAAACCGAAGAATCCACCCTCCAAATAGCCTTAAAATATGAACTAATCTATGCTCAATCTGGTTATGTTTATACCGTCCTTCCTGGCCTCCCTAGACCCAGTGGCGCTAATGCCCTGGGGGCATCTCACTCTGCCGACGGTATTGTTGGAGCTCTTTCACATCCATATGCCCAACCTCCTATGGGCTATCGTTTCCCTCTGGTAGGGGCCAACACCTCCAACACTTTCCCCCCTCCAAGTAGCATGTATCCAGGATAAGGCATGCCTCCTCCTTTTGCCCAACCTCCTTCTTACCTCAATGTTTCCCATCCTAACCATTATCCTTATCCATAGCCTAGTGCCCTAGCTCCTTCAACATTTGGACCTACACCTCCCTTGCCTTCTTAACCCCAGCAACAGCAACTAATACCCCCTCCAGGGCAAGTATTTTCACATCAGGGTGCGACTAATCCTCCTTCTTCTCAAAGAAAGAGGAAAGGTAATCAAAATCAATTTTCCCCTGGTAATCATGTATCCAATCCTTCGGGTATTGATTCTAACACTGCTAACCAGCAACAGGGCTCTCAGCCCAAGCCAGATAGGCCTCTTCGCACAAATAAGCCTTGTTCGTGTTGCGGTGTTTACGGTCATTACACTCACAATTTTCCCCTATTACCACAGATGCAGAATATGTGGGAGTCTCAGGCTACATTGCGAGGACAACATGCCTCCCCTACTATTCCCCCCCAATGCGGCTACTTCTCAACTGGTTGTGTTTACCGATCCTTTCCCTCAGCAAGGATTCATGGCTACCCAACCACCTCATGCACCAGTAGCCACTCAACCTTCCCCTTATGGTTCCTCCGATTACCAAATCCTCATGATGAACTCTGATGCACCTTTACCCATTGACCATAACCTGCAAACTCGGTCTTGTCAGTACCCCACGCCTCCCGCTCCGTCTGTCCCCAAGTCACCATCTTCAGGTCCTACAGAGCCTCTTTCAACACCCAATGGTCCCTTGTAGATCCCTCATCCCAAAGGTTGAGGTTCATACCAAGGTTCCTAAGGGCCCATTACACCAAAATGCTACTTCTAGTCGAGCTACTCATTCGTATAGCATAGTAGATGATTTGGTGCAGTCTCCTGCTGCCATTTCAACACTGGAACTCCTCCAGTCATGTCCTTCTCAAAGGAAGGCTCTACTATCTTCCATGGGCACTGTAGATCCTGCTGATGACCAATAAATTGTTTTTGACACCCATCAATCAGACCATCCTCACCTTCCTGCTTTCGTTGCTTTCCAAATCCTAGTCAAAATCTGGAACGCCAACGTGGCTTGGTGTATTATCGATGAGGGGGCATCTACCTATGTGATATCTACTTCAGTTTGGAAAAAACTCGGATCTCCTAAGTTGGCCCCTTCCACCATCACCCTTCGTGCATGGGATGGCCATGCCTCCCAACCCATTGGCCTATTATGTAATTGTCCTATCACTCTTGCAGGCAAGACAGTTTGCGTTGATGTTGAAGTCATTGACGTCCCTCGAGATTAAAACATTCTTTTGGGGCATAGCTACACCTATGCCATGTCTGCTGTCCCCTCCATGGTCCACCACAAGATGTTTTTTCCTCATAATGAAAAGATAGTCACCATTGACTAGTTGACATATCATGAGCCAAAATCGCAGACCTACCCTGAGTCGACCATATCTTCTGTAGCTAATAAGAAAACCGTCAATTCTTTGACCAGTGTCTCTCCCGACATCTACAAAGACTCCTCATTGCTTGGAACCTTCCTTGGTCTTCCTCCTCCTCCTGTCTTTGATCCCAGCTTAGTGAATGCTTGCATGATGAAATTGTCTCGGGCTGACCTTAAACGGCCCGCTTCGGCTAGTCAGCAACCTCAACCTCAACCTCGCCTGCCGCAACCTGCTCCTAGCCCTTCACCTCAGCTAGCCAGACCTCTTCCTTCTGGCCTTTCTCCTACAGCTGGTACCCATGAGCTCCTTTATCCCCCTGGGTCGGTTCCACCAGGTCTCAACCATCTTGGATTTGTCCCTCCTAGCCATTACCCCACTGGTCAGATACCTTTCCTTGCTCCCCCTCCCAGATTTTATTCGGTCCCCATCATGGCCACCCTCTCCCTCCCCAATTTGACCCTGGGCATACCCGTCTGGTACCTTGACCCTCCAGCCACTACCCCACCAGGTCACCCCAAACCATACCTTGCTTTGACACCGGTTCAACTGGTTCCCCTAGCTTCTTCCATCGCTACAGTGCCACCAACACCTCAACAGGACCCTTCTCCTGTTGTCACAGCAACGGGAAAGAAAGGCAAAGCTCACAAGGGGGAATCCAAAGACAAGGCCACCTCGAATGACCCTACCTTTCTTCCACCTGCCAAGCTTTGTGCCTTGTGTGATGTCGTCAATCATGCCACCCATACATGTCCCAAGTTGCCCCATATTAAACCCATGGTTAAAGTCACGTTCCCTGAGTCTACAGTCCCAGAACCCTTTATTTCTTCCTCATCCGCATCCAAGAACCCAAAGAATCTTCGCACCAACAAACCTTGCACTCAGTTTGGTTTCCATGGCCATTATTCCCACCATTTTCCTCACCTGACGCATTGCTGAGCCTATTTAGAGGTCATTCGCGAGTATGAGGCTGAACAAAATCAATCCGCCTCTCCCATCCTCACGCAGTATGCGTCAGGACAGCTCAAGGATCCCTCTGCTACCATTGACATTCCCCCCCTGATTTTGAGATGATAGAACCTGCCGCCCCTATCCTCTACCTATCATCATCCATGCAACCCTCGGAGTACATTCCCTCTGAATCCCCTCCTTTTTTTATGCTTGATCCCCCTTCGGCGACATTCTTGGGCTCCCCATCATTTGAACATATTTTTACCTGTTCTTCTGTCATCCCCCATGAAAATTCGTATATGATCCTATGCTCCCATGCTGATGATTTCGGTAGGTTTGCAACGTCATGTGGTTTCACTGACCTTTTCTTTCCCATCCATAACCAGGATGATACCATCCGTATCTATGATTTCCTCCACATCATGAGCGCCAGCTATTCCTCCCGTAGCTCTCATACATCACCCTCTATTTGATTTATGAGGCCATCCTATCCAGACTACTCCCTCCCATAGTTGTCATTTGATGTCTACTCTACACTCACGTTGCCATCATTGTTTTTCCCCCTCCCATTTATTATCTTCTGACACTCTTCCGCAGGCCCTCCCATCCACACCCTATATCGATTACGCCGATGGTGCAAGTTGCTATTCCCAGAATCTAGCCTTGGCATCTTGGGCCATCTTTACCCCCTTACATACTGTCATTCTCTCCCATGGGATCTGCATTGGTGCTGCCACCAATAATCACGCCGAATATGATGTAGTGCATGGTCTTTTAGCTGATGTCCTCTCTCATCACATCCTCCATCTGCATGTTCATTTAGATTCCTTGCTTCTTGTCATGCAACTCAATGGTGTTTATCGTGTGCATAATCCTATCCTTTTTCGACAATATTTACGAGTGAAACTTTTGATATGTGAATTTAGAGTCATTACTTTCAGTCATGTACCTAGAGAACAAAATCACTACATAGATAGCATTGCAAACCATGTCCTAGATTGGCATTTATCACACACATTTCCCACAAGAAAATAACATTAAAAATCATCAAAATGATGCATATCCATAATATGTGTCGTACAACATGTTTTTAGAGTCCATCTACTCTGATACATATGACATGCCCATAGCATGTTACAAAAAAAAAACTCAAAACTAGGGGGCACCACTTGCCCCTACATACACACTAGGGGGCACCATCTGCCCTACATCTAATCACTTTCTTAAGGATCCCAAGCTAATGGCTCTGCTCTCATAGCTCGTAGATCACGCACAGTCTGACCGGCCATCGCCATGCGCTGCCTGACACCTCGCCATTCCGAGGGTAGCCCAATACACAGCTCTATGTACTGGTCGTCTAAATCTTTTCAACCCCACTCCGACACACCAATCAGCAGCCCCTCACATCTATGACGAATGTCCTCCAGGAGGGTGGTCATATCCTCATTCTGTGTCGTTCTTGATCCTCTAACACCTGTAGTCCCTGGCACTGCAGGTCGTCCCATATATCCGACCGGTTTTACCGAAGCTATATTTGCATAACAAATGTATAAGGATCAGTACCATATATAATATTCACAAACTTTAACATGCACATAAAAGATTAGTCACTTATCACTTACCATCGGGCCCCCATACTCGACCACGCGGAAGTGGCAAGTCCGCATCTCCACAATAACTCATCCCACTATAGGGATATTTGTTTATGTACAATGACACCTGATCCCAATGGGCAAAGAACTCTGGTCGAAACACTCGTCTGACCGCCCCTCCTCCTCCTCTACACAGTAGTCACCCCCACCGACGCATCTTGGGTTCTCTTGGACCCCCATCTGGTAGTTGTACACGAGGTCACAAGGTCTGGATCTTCTCAACAAAGAAGGAGCACAATACAGTCCCAGACGCACAATCATGGTTCACTTGCCGCTTGCAAAGCGAAAATTGTCGCTTCAGCGACACCAAAATCATCTGGGCCCACCCATAGTATGTCCCACTCAACACCTGTTCCACAATCATCATCTTCCCTGTAGTGATGTGATGGAGTGCCTGGCTGCCTAGGATCCACAAAACTGCTGCCACCACTACACGGGTCTCTAACCTCTCTAGATCCCCAATCGGTATCCGAGTCCCTTTGACTCAGAGACCTGGTCGACAATGTCATTCTAAAAAATCCATGATGTTACGCCCCTACAGTAACACTGGCTGTGTATTTCCCACCATCCCTAATGGTGGGAGACTAGTCAAGAAATACAGATCCTCGACTGTCAACTTGATCCTGTGCCCCTACACTATAAATACCTCATGATCTGGATCCTAATAACTGATAATCCGGGCCAACAAGGGCTCCCCAGCTCTCATCAGAGGGTTCTCCACAAATTTCAGAACCCCAAACCTAGCCAATGCCCGATGAACACCTTGATCCGCTTGGATTTCCCACTGTAATGTGCCTAGGTCTCTCTTTCTCCAGTTGATTCATATATCTACCATATCTACATAAAAACATCATCTTTTTTAGTATATAGATAGGAAAAAATGTATTCAATTACAAAAACCTGACTCTCAGCCCACAACAGGACTAAAATCCCCTCTGTCTGACAGGTCGCACTTTTTGGCCACATCCTAGGACAGGACACACTTTTTCAGCCAAAACCTGCTTCCCAGGTCATAGTTTTTGGCCCAAATAGTGCCACCCGGCCTTGAAGATGAGGGAGGGGTTGTTCCTGAGATTTTGGACCCTAATCTAAACTTTCAATCCATCAAAAAGAAAGAGTAGGATTAGGCCTCTTACCTGCAACTAACGGATCTCAATTCCAACGGTCGGTTTGTCTGCTTCGATCACTGCAAGATTTAGGGCCTTCTTTCCTCTCTACATTCACCACAGCGACACAAGCAAATGAATGCATTTGGAGGGAAAATGCCTTATTAGAAGAGAAACTCCTGATTTTTCTTTCACCCGCTGCAACCAAACCGTAGCCTCATTTGACAAACCATCTATACCATTGGAAAGCTCTCACTGAGCACTCAAATGGGTATCTATTACTTTTTTGAGATTCGATACTTCACCACGACACATTTTTTCCACGAAGGGTCTATTCACCTCTCCTCCAAATTGAATTTCCTCACTTACGACACTTTTACTTGGGGCACCACTTCGCCTCGTTACTTGTCCTTGTTCGTGTCAATTTTCTTCATGAGATACCCCCTTGTACTCATGTTTTTTATGGTCCCCCATTTGGACCTTTACTGTGTGGCAGCACCATTGAGTCGCCCTTTTTTAGAGCATCCGAGTTGAGTTATCATCACATTCATGGAGTCTATCCCGAGTCCCTTTGGTTCCTCTCTCCTGTTGCACATTATGGCCTTCAGCCCCACTGTCCCCTATCCCTCATGATATTGTATCAGTCGCTGCCAAGTCATCCATGCCCTTTATGCTCTAACAAGGGAAGTCATCCATTCGCTACTCAGTATCCCCCACTTCATCATCATCATTAGTGTCAGTCTATCAGTCGCTTTACTATTTTCTCTTGTGCCTAAGTTGAGGATCTCTTATTGCATCACCTATGGTGGACCTTCTTCTGTCGACATCAGCTCATTCATTCCAGAAGACAGGTCTAGAGGGTGGTGTACCTTGGTTCCAGCTTCCACACTTGTTCGGTGCCTCAGATCAGACAAAAGGGGATTTCTCATTACCCTTTGACTTGATTTATTCTCAGCTCCAGCTCCTTTCAGCATGATCGAGATCTGTATACTTTATGGTCTAGTGATGCAGCAACAGATATTGGTGATTCTCAAGTGTGTGTGAAATTTCTCAACCCTCATGATGGGGTGGCCCTGCAGGTAGCCCCCCACATGCTCGGATGACCTCTTCATTTTAACCTTCGATGCAGCTCCATATATTTGATGATGTCGACCTTAGCCGCTTGCAGCACCACTTTGATTTGCATGTATCAGTCAGATTTTGAGAGCCCTTCCCCATTCATAGGGGGTGTTTGGATTGTATTTGCATCTCATATACTCAGATATTATTGTATAAGTCTTGGCTGTTATCCCAGGCACAGCATGTATGTGGGATTTGTCATTCTATCTTTTATATGGCTCATGTTTATGCCATCATGTACTTTATAGTTTGGTTCCTTGTTTACTGGACACACTATTCTTTTGTACTTTGTATCGGCGGGCATAGGTATGCCTCCCCCGCAGCCTTTAGCACAGGTACCATCTCATAAAAAGAGACTTGTTGCACTTGTAAGTCTCGTCTCCTCAGGGTCTAGTCCTTTAGCACATTAGAATACCTTACATTTCTCTCTCTGACTTCCCTCTTGATGTCTAGTGATTGAGTTCTTACAACGTACTTCGGTCATACGATTTGCTCCTAACACTCGCATGCTGGGGGGAAATCTGTTACACCATTTTTTGGTCATCTAACCTATTATCATTATATGGACCCAAGTACACCATGTAAGACTAATTTTACCCTAAGTAAAATTGCTTTCACTATGTGAAATAACTTAGTAAAACACCTTTATTAAGTTGTTTGTGGTTTAAACAGGAAACCCCAAAAGGAAATAATAAATAAATCTATATTTGTTTATATTTCCTCATGGAATAATTAGCTAAACATCAATTTAATTATTATTCCTGAGCATATTTAACCCAAAACAAGGAAATCAATTAAACAATTCCTTATTTATTTGATTATTTCCTAGGAATAAGTTATTTAATCCTTATTTAAATAATATTCCTAGTTAAATTTGACTAAATCATTTATAAATAATTAAATAAATCATTATTTATTTAATTATATTTCCACCATTTCCTTAAAATAATAAATAAATAATTTATTTATTTATTATTTATAAATAAAGGATTTGACCCAAGTCAAAATCCTTTTCCCTCCAACAAATATAATAAAATATTCCTTAAAGGTGGTTCTAGAATTTGGTTAATAATATTTTATTCATGCACCAAGTTCTAGACTACCCTAATATTTTGTTATAAATAGAAGGGTTTTCCCATTCATTTGTCACCTTTTGTTGCCTATTAGATCATTCTGGATCTATACTCTTGGTCTGACTTTGAGCCATTATCATTGTCACATTCTCCATTATTTTCTTTGTGAGCTCCCTTTGAGTTCTATGTTTGTCTGGGTTTTCTACACCAACAAGAGAGAGAAATGCTAGATCTGAAGCACTAAGGACATTCAAGAACCCATCCCATTGAGGAGAATTGGAAACACCTTTCTTGTTTTCCTCTCATATTCCCTTAATATAAAAATTATTTCAAAAATATTGTTCTTGTCTTGTCTATTGGATGCATGGAGTACAATCTTATTGGCACTGCTTAATGTCTTTTTATGCATAGATCTGGATTTGTGCAGCTTTTGTCTTGATCAAATAACTATAGATTTGAAGATATTGGCAGCCATATTTGATGTTAGGGCTATTTTTTATGCATAGCTAAAGTGGTATTTTTTTGTACACTTCGACAAACGATTCATACTAACATGAGGAAAGGAAAAACTATCCAAAACTATGCCAAAAACTCAAGGGAATTGGAAGAACTCATCAACAATCAACGATATTACAACAACAAAACTGAAATCAGTTACAAAGAAGAAGAAGTAGGACCTTCTACAACAAAATACAATGAACCTATGAGATCTGACATGCATGTAGACTTCATTGGACAAGATTCGCAAGAATATCCTTGGAAAACAATTCCTCGATGAAAATTTCCATCTAGGTACCAACATATTTCTTATGGCTACTGTTATTCATGTGGAAAATTTGGTCATAAAGCTGTAGAAAGTCGCACGTACCCTAGGAACGAATAAAATTCCAGGAGATCTGTCAAATATGAACCTCCCAGGGCTCAGCAAAACATCAATAGATTTGAACATTTAAGAAATAATATTGAATGCTAAAAATGTCGAAACTTTGGACACATAGCCAAATACTGCAGACTTGAAAATCCTCTAGAAGAATCTTTGAAGCCATAGAATGAACACACATGGAAGAAGAAGAATAATTATAATTGTGCTCTCACTTTCAAGGCTCAAAAGAACAAATATGTGTGGTATGTTGATAGTGGTTGCTCAACGCATATGACCGGAGATAGAAATAAATTTGTATCTCTGAAAGAGAAGAAGGATGGAACCGTATCCTTCGGAAATGATGGATCTTCAAATGTTATAGGATTAGGTACTGTCACTCTCAGAAAAAAGGATGCTCTAGCCAAGAATGTTCTATTGGTTGAAAACATGAATCACAATCTGCTTAGTGTTGGACAAATGCGTGATCAAGGACACACTATTCAACTCCACGAAATGTGAAGTCAGGAAAGGCGTGTATGGTGAAATTGTGGCTACAACAAGTTGAGCTCCAAATGACATATATGTTCTAGATGAAGCAACTAAAGCATGTATAATAGCTAAAGAGGATGATACAATAATTGGTAGCAATGATGATTGACTAAGTAAAAGTTTTGCTACAAAGGTGCAAAGTGATTTCGAAATGTCTTACTTGGTGAGCTGACATACTTCTTAGGGATTCAAATATCTCAGCAAGAGAAGGGAAAATTTATATGTCAAGCCAAGTACATCAAGGAAATGCTCAAGAAATTTAAAATGGAAGATTGCAAACACATCCTTACTCCAATGGTAACAAGTTTCAAATTGAGCATAGACGACTCATCTAAGGATGTGAATCAAAGGTTGTACAGATCTATGATTAGTAGTCTTCTATATGTAACAGCCTCCCGACCAGATGTTATGCAAGCAGTTGGACAAGTAGAAATATTCCAAGTAGCACCAAAATAATCACATATTAAATATTTTTCAGCATTGAAATATCTTCGCCAAAAGCTTAGGATTTTCCCAAGTTCTCATTATATATATATATATATATATATATATATATATATATATATATATATTAGAATATAAAGGGGGAGTGGAAGTAGATTACAGGTCTACAGGATGTTTCTTTGTGAGGGGGGAGTGAAAGTGTGTACATGTCCGTAGGATGGTTGTGTCTCAGGAGAGTTACCCTTTGCCATTGATGTCGAAGAGGGAGAGAATGTTGTAGGAAGAGGTGTCATAATCGCAGGGGGAGTACTTATGTTGCCATCAATGCCAAAGGGGGAGATTGTTGATCAACGGTTTTCATTGATGTCAAACTAAGAAGCACCAGGGGCTAACCCAATATTGCATGGGAATTTTTACCTACCAAATTTATATATTCTGGGTCAATAATGCTTTTTATGGTTTCTAATTGTCGAGATGTTTCCATTGATATATGGCACGCCATGTAATTATTCACAGTTTGAGAGATATTCATGTTTGAAGTTTGTACCCCGAGTTAGTGGGCTAAAACCCCATGGGGTTGGGGCATGGGTCATTGAAAAGTCATAATTAATATTTTTTAATCTCCTAAAATCCCTCCCACGTTCACTTGTTGAAGCCGCTCTCAACTTAAGCATTTATATAAATTCTGATCTTTATTTCCTCCTTAGGCAAGGGATTCAGCCATTTGAAACAGGTCATCGTGGAATTTGTGCTCTAAAATTATTTCTACGAAGGTTCAGAAGTTGAAATTTTTATGAGGAAAAGCCGAAATCCTAAGGAAGCTGTTGTAAAAATTTTAGATCAAGGTGCGCAATATTTTTGGAGATATGATCTGTGGAAGTCAAGGTTTTTGCAGGCTCCTGAAATTCATCTCAAAGAAGTGACCTTGGTAAATTCGTCATAAATCTCTCTCGGAGTATCAGATTATAATTCCATAAATGTGGTAGATAGTGCACAATCTATAATTTTCGCTCTATCAATTTTAGAGCCAAATGAAGAAACAGTGACGTGTGGCATGTCATACAAGTGCGCTCTGCTGAAACAATCCATAATTAGGACATTGTGAGAGATTGGGTATAAATATCTCTTGGAGAATCAAAATTGTGTCAGACTTGTGGCATTGGAAA